>JAWPHD010003757.1:0-207100 GCA_037043455.1 Cyrtodaria siliqua
CAACCGTCTCAAATTTAAGAGAATAATACCCTGTTTGTAGTGATATTATTGTCTGTCTTAAATATAAGCAGAGAAAATAAAGAACAAGGTTGTGCAGTTTTACCTTACCTAGCATTAGAGATTGGGTATTTAATCAAATCTCACATAATCTTATATGACACGAGATTATGTGAGATTTGAGTAAATACCCAATCTCTACTTCTTAGATCTATGGGTAACTGCATTGACTTGCTGAAACAACTTGCCAAAAATGGAATATGGATTTTTTTCACTCTTTTGTGAATGGTACCGGTACCCTGCAGTTTTTTTTCCCCTCCTCAAAAAGGATGTTTTTTCCACCTTTTATGAGAAAAAATTACTCTAAAAAAACAACAAAAAAACATCTTTTTTTTTTACTTTTAAATGTTTCTTAAACCCCTGTCACACTAGGGCCGCGTTCTCACGGCAATCCCACGGCGTCCAAGAAAAATGCAGAACGCCGATGTGCGCGCAGTACGATCGCAAGCATCGCCGCAGCAACGCAGTGGCATTGCCAGTAGACGCACTGGGATCGCATAGAACGCCAAGCGACGGCGCGCACTTTGAGCATGCACAAAACAAACGCCGTCGCTCGGCATTCTGATAAGAGCACAGTGGGGTCGCCGTAATGTCGCTATAGCAGCGCAATAAGGTCTCCTACAACGCCACAGGAGCTCCGCGGGCGCGCACAGAGGTCGCAGTGCGAACGCTGTGGTTGTCGGTGGCGCTTGCACGGAGATTGTACGGCGTTCTCTGAGATGTCACTGCGTCTCTACCGCGCTTATACGGCGCTTATACGGAGTGTAATTTATTTTACTGCGCCTTTACAATGACTGTACGGAGCTGTCACGGCGATCATTGCGCTCCCAAGGCGCTTCTACCGCGTCCATCGGCGTTTGCATGATAAAAACGAACAAAATAGTATAAATGAATTATAGGTAGTGCAAACGAACGTCTTCAACACGCCGTCAGCGCAGTGTGAGCGCCGTGAAAGCGCAGTGCACGCAGTGGAAGCGCCGTGAGGGCGCAGACAATCGCCAACAAGAACTCCGTAGGAATGCGATAGAACGCCATGGGAGCTCCGTAGCAAGGCCTTGGTCGCTGTGAGGACGCCGTGACATCTCCATCTTCACGAAAAATATCAGATTTTTCTTGCGATCTCACGGACGGCGTTCTGGAAATTAAACAACGCCTTGCCAACGCGGTGGTAACGCGCTATAGTGTGACAGGGGCATTAGTTGACCATCCATAACACGTCCATCAAACATGTTCTTGATGTGAATTGAAAGACCGAGACTTAATACATATAAAAAAGACTATCTTTCTTCTTTATTTTGACATCGTCAAAATTCCCCCTTTTTCCAATTCACGTCAAATTTTTCCCCTCTAAAGGGCCCGACCCTCTTCTCCCAAAAGTAAAAAAAAAACACTGCCCAGTAAATTGGGAAAATTCGTGTGTTTTTTCCTTACGGTGGGAGTTTTTCACTACCAAACAAAATCAATGTTGCCTGCTTAAATACTTTGCCTTCACATTACCATGTATACATTTTCTTGTAGTATATATGTCATTACCCCACCTAAAAATATATTTCCGTCCTTCTGTTTAAAATTTCACTCTAAATATTTAAAAAACAAACAAATTGAAATTGGTTGAAAATTCACAAATTAAAACACGAGTATTTTTCATAAAAATGTATACACATTCTAAGAAGTCAAACTCCTGTTTTATTTATGGTTCGATATTCAAAATAATTATGCCTTTGTATTGCCATTATTGTGTAGAACTGGTTGGGGGGCCTTGGATTTCTGTAAAGCCTTTCTTTTGTTCTCAAATTACGCAGTTGAAATTGGTTGAACATTCATAAAAAGATTTCTTGGATTTCAATATAGCCTTTGTGTGTGCAATAAAACAGAAATATTATATCAATAACCAACATCCTGTTATTTGGACCACACGACAACCCTTTGAATTATACTTGTTACCGCCATTCTAAGGGTTGTTAAGGGGACAATATGCCGAAATATTGTGCACGACCACCTTGTATATTCGGTATGACACGTCTGACTTAGGGGTGGAATGGTGTAAAAAAAACAACGGAAAGCATTCCGCCAATAATTACATCCTGCTTATTGGCACACATGGTGACAAAACTGAATTGTATCAAAATACAAAACGCCGACACAGACACGTCGACCTCACTGTATATTCGGTATCAACGGTGTGAATTAGAAGGCCAGACGTGCAATATGGAACAATATGCCACTAAATGAATTGAACATAAGATTAACACGACCATCTTAGTTTAATTAAAGAGACAAGTGAAGCCAATATCAAGGTGAGTTACCTTAGTTTTGCATCCACTGGTTGTATTACACATTCTGCTTTAAAATAAAACAAGTGTACGGAACAATATAAATATACTAGGCCTAAAATAAAATATTAAATGTTTCCCCTCCCACGACCGACCCGAAAAAATGGCCGTGGCCCAAACTATTTTATTGCCAAAACTGTAATTATATTTTTTTATTTGGTATGACAAAATTTGGGACGAAACACGCTTTTGGGGACGAATCAATTTCTCCCGGATTTGGCGATGAGATCCCTTACACGGAAGCCGCTTAATCAATAATTTGTAATACGTAGAGTGTGTCTGGCATGTGTCAAACATTCACAGTCAAAGCCTGTCAAATCGATCAAGGCGGGGTTATGATCGTGCAACCAATGAAAGATTGAAAGATGGCCAAGTAAACAATCGTACGTAAACAATCACGGGTCATTAATTGTTATCACAATGATTTGAAAACACTGGACATTGGAAAGTAGGGACATAATAATGATAATTTATTGAAGATTATAGGTGCAATGCCGACAATTAAAGCGAAATACACCAATCACCAGGTTGTTAATTGCATCGGCTTGTTTTATTCTAACATGTATAACATTATACAACATATTTCGAGAAGTAAGTTTGCTAAAATCGGCACTTGTTTTAATCAGAGCATTCGGTAACAGTCGATCGTTTGCAGTTTTTGATTGGCGAATGCATGTTAGGTGATATATAGATGCATTTTAAGGATGATCAATCGGCAAAATTAAAAGAAAGCTTGAAACTGTTCACAATTGATATTTCGATCGAATATCAGCAATATTTTTCTGCCTGGAAAGTGCGGTGTCACAGTAATTCGGATAGGTACATTATTTCAGACGGAAACAACTTTTAAAAAGAAATAAATTAACGTAGTTTACCATTAGGAAACTGTCCTACGTTTGTTTTACTTAATACAAATATAAAAAAACAAAATATGGTATACCCCTGAATAAACGCCCCACACCCACCCCACCTTCCCACACAAACACACAACACCTTTCCAAAAAAAAAAGGTTGTACTTTCTTTGTGTGTGGACGGTTTAAGAGTAACATAGGAAATTCCCAAAAGAAACCCATTTAAATGAATATTAGCAAAAGCTGACAGACAGTTTTTAATGTATAATGTTTTGAATTGGTTGAGAAAGACTTTGTACATGGAATCAGTGTTCTCTCCAGAACTTTTACAAGAGTTTTTATAACAAAAATAATTTATTTTTATTTTTTTTGAGCCGACTTTTGACGACCCATTTAATCTCCCCCTAAATAGGTCCTGCATCAATGAGCACTCGTCATAGCGAGCGAACGAGTGGAATTTTCGTGCCCTGTATTTATAATTCAGCATCATAAAATGATAAAGAGTAATACAGAATAGATACATGTATTAGATGGTTGAGGCAGGGGAGATGTTATTTTGAGAGAAAATCATTTAAAGCAACAAAAAAAAAAAGGGAAAAACTCTTGATTGCCGCCACTAGCCCATCTAATTATAAAGTTGTATAAATTACTGTTTAATTAACAATATTTACATAGTTAATATATACATGTATACATATACATACCAGTCTTCGAATTAACCCACTCGCCCTAAGCCCGGGGCTAGACTAGTAAACTGTCATTCGGGCTAGTGATTTTTTGTAATTTATGTAGTCGGGCTAAAGGAAAATGTACGGGTTTTCAATGAGTATATAAGAATTAGGGCTAGTGACACAAACATTTTAATTCAAAGACTGCATACACATATATATTTAATACCTTACATTTGATCAAGAAACCTTACCTGTACGCGCAAGTATGCAAGGGTAAATTATTATTTGGTCGATAAATTGGATTTACGACATGTTTCGATTTCAGAGTATGTAGATCTATGCCATTGGGTACTTATATAAGGAGGGGAAAAACACTGTGGGTATGTCATTTTTTCTTGATTCTTTTTTTTTTAACAGTTTGACGATTTTAACATGTTATATGCTGGCAGTCAAATCCTTTTTGTTTTGTATATCTCACCACACACCTAATACAAATCTCACAGACCTACAAAAAGAACCTGCAAATCTGACGGACTAAAACTATTTTGAGATGCCCCTTTATTGTACTTTCACCTTTGGGATATTGCTCTGTGACAACAACTGGTACATCAAGAATCTGAGCCACTTTCAGCATTCTTGCCGATACTGCAATGATCTGTGGATAGTAAGAAATTGTTTTCCGGAACTTTTCTTGCATGTCACACAGGAACAGGGCGGAATTCTTCGCCGTAATACGTCCGATGTTGGAAGCTGCCATTTTGATTTTCTGTTGACTGATTGTTAGCTACTATACCGTATATTCGGAAAAGTTAAATTTGTGATTTTATTTTAAAATAAATATGGTTTTAAATATTGTTGTATGTTTTTTTGATACTTAAATATATTTTTTCCGGAAACAACTTGAAAATGACAAAGATATAAATCTGAAAAGCTAACTATTGTATACGAATTCAAGATGTCAGCGCCCATGGCGATGTTGTTTGGATCAATGTGAACCGAGAACATTTGTAGAAACACGTTTCACCAGTGAAGTAATAATCGCTGGTTTCACGTATGTATATGATTTTAATTATGTTATGATAATAACTTTTTTTATGTAAGCACTAATAGATTTGAATCACGTTGCATCCTAAATTTGTCTATCAGTATCAATTTGAGTAAATGTGAAAGTGAAAGTGAAAGAAAATCAGATAACATTTTAATATTAATTAATAGGGCCTTTTCTCTAGAAGTTGGGTAGGGTCCACTGGCTTTGAATTTTTGAAAATTTAGTGTGCTTTCCATTAGAATTGGAATGTGAGTCGTGACTTATGAAGTTATGTATATTTTAGACCATACTGGGTCCGTTCAGGGTTCTCCCATCGGTTACCGAAAGCACTCTCGGTAACCATCGGTCACTGTTGTTTGCCGATAAGTGCTGATAGGTAGAACGTTGGTAACCAATCTTCTCGCGACTCTACACCTGAGGTAGTATCGGTGGCCTCGTTGGTATCAAATGTTACCATCGGTGGCCATTGGAAACCAACATGGTTGGCGATGGGAGAACCCTGAACGAACCCAATGTTACAAGCTGATCTGTGTTTATTAATCATTTCTGATCATCTTGGTGTCTCTTTCTGAGAAAGGTTACGGGTGTGAATCGCTGATTTACACAGAAGTTCAGTGAGATCTTTAACATGCATAGGATATGGCTCTCCATGTACACGAGACCGATGGCTTTACATCCCCTCCAAAGGATGGCATAATTTTTCACAGTCTGAATTAGGTACTGAGGATTCCCTTTGAAAAAACCGGAGACTAGACCCCACCTGGAATCGAATCTGGGATTTCTTGATTGAGAAGCAATTCATAACCTTCACATGACATCATCAAAATAATTTGACCAATCAGTAATCAATAAAATAAAACACCTCCACATTCTGGTAGGGGGTAAACTTGGTGTTTATCGTTGATGCTCAACTGACTTTAGCCCTTTATAAAACTAATTTGTAGTGGTAATTATATTAAAAGCTTCATTTTTTGTGTACAGCTATGTATCTTCTTTTGGTCCTGCCTAATTTTACAATGCCAATATGGATACATTTAATTTAAATTATTATCTAGTGTTTTGATTTTTCATAAACAGATTGAGGATAAAGTCCGAGTAAACACCCTTATTTTCACCTACTGAATATCTCAACCTACCGGAAGTTGACTGGATGTGAAAGTTATATGCTAACCATCGGGCCAACTTAACTCTGTTATAAATTATGTATGTATATGTTATCATCTGGTTATCACAGACCCAAATATTATTGGTCTGTTTAATATTTTTTAATTATTTAACGTTGACTTTGTATTTTACTTTTTATTTATCAGATGAAGAATGGCGTACTACCTATTACAGCTTCTGCCGATTTTACTTCTTTTTCGATCTCAACATGTCGAAACAAAACAGCACACAACATTGGTCATAGTTGGTGGAACGGGCGATCTTGCCAGAAAGTATTTATGGGGAAGTGCGCTGCAGCTGTTTGCTCAGAATGCCAACGAAAACAACACATTTTCATTTTATGCCGCAGCTAGAGTATCTGTCAGTGAAGGCACAATAACGTTATCGAAAATAGTAGAAACTGTTCAGTGTGAACTAGATGACGAAATTTGTAACAAACTGAGACCAACATTTTTGGAAACCGTAAATTATGTTCAATTGAAATCAGATGAGCAGTATGCTGATTTTTGTCAAAATGTTAGCAAGTTGACAGCGAGCTTTGCTGATTTTCAGGCCAGACTGATATTTTATCTGTCTATCCCATCCTCAGCTTATGAGAGTGTGGCGAGGAGCGTGCACGTTAATTGTCGCCATGGTAATGAGGCGTCTATACAGGTTGTTCTGGAGAAGCCATTCGGGTTGGATAAAGAGATGGCATCTCACCAGGCGAATGTCCTCGGAAAGTATTTCACGGACGACGAAATATACAGGGTGGATCATTACCTCGCCAAGTCTGTCACCAAGCAGATACTCAGTTTTAGGTCAGACCATAACTCTTTCTTTTGTAATTTTTGTAGTTTTAGGTCAGACCATAACTCTTTCTTTTTGTAGTTTTAGGTCTAACCATAACTCTTTCTTTTGTAATTTTGTGGGACCTCGTGGTCTAGTGATAGAGACAATGTGCAGCTAGCCTGCCTCGTAAGTTGTAACCAAAATATTTGAGTTTGAGACTGCCACGGAACATTTTGGTGGTCACCCCTACCACTTTGTCATGGTCCCAGGAGTCTATCCTCTGTTTTTTGTAAAATAATCAGAGGAATCTATTTTATAATAAGAGTAGGGTGGTCTCGGATTCCTCTGAGAGCTTTAATTTGTTGACAACTTGACAAGTTATGTGTTCATGTGTTTAGCATCAATTCAGATATTTTTATTACTGGTATCTGTTGACCAGTAACACAAGTATTAGGTTTTTGAAATAAAAATACATTACCAGTCATACAAAATCTGTTAGGATTTTTAATATATTTATTAAAATCCATTCTTTAATCTTCCAAAATTGTTTTCTTTTACAGAAAAGCCAATCAAGATCAGCTTGACAATTTGATGACAAACCAGTATGTTGACAGGATTGAGATCGTCATGAAGGAAACCATTGGTGTTAAAGGTAAAAGCTGTGGTTACTTAACACTGCAAACATTATTCAAATGAAGATAATATTATTATAAACCCTACACATGGGTTAAAAAACCAGAGGACCCGGGTTCAAGCTTTATCAGTGCCACTAAGTTTCGTCGGTGTGTGGTCTTCGGCAAGACACTTCCCTTATCCCTGTATGTCATGTGCATTGGAGTCTATCCTCCGAGCACGTGAAAGAACCATATGAATCTGTTTTGTTAGTAAGGGTAAGGCAGCTTCTCGGATTCCTATGTATCCTTTCCCACTCTCTGGGGCGACTCTAAATAACCGTTACTGTGTTGATGAGCCATAAAACAACATTCAGCTTAATTCATACTTGGGTTAAAAAATAATTAAGTATTAAATCTTTGTTGAGAAATGTGGTTACTTCAACAGTTTTAAATAAATCAGCAAAACATGATTTCACATATCTGTGATTATTATTGATTACAGTGCTCTACAATTTTGGTATTTTAAGGTCTTCTTTAACCACTTGTAAACTTTTGATTAAATTGTACTGTTCTGCTTTATAGGTCGCATAGATTTCTATGATCAGAATGGTGTTGTCCGGGATGTTATGCAGAACCATCTTACAGAGTTACTGGCCTTAGTAACCATGGAAATACCAGACAACATCTCCAATAGCAACCAGATTGAGGAAAATAAGATGAATTTACTAAGACAGGTCAGGGCAGTGAAAAAGAATTCGATTCTGATTGGTCAATATTCAAAATACCTTAATGAAGCTAAAGAAGAAAAGGAAAATGTAAGCCAATCAGGGTACACTCCAACATTTTCTGCAGCACTATTGCAGATTGAAAATTCAAAATGGAAGGGAGTGCCAGCCATATTGCTGTCTGGTAAACATATGGATGAGAGATCCAGCTATATTAGACTTTTATTCCGAGAACGCGAGTTTTGCGTAAGTGGATGCGCTAGTGGCAACTCTACACTTACAAAATATCCGCGACAGCTAATTTTTCAAATAGGACATGGATCAGTACCTTCTCCCGGGGTTCTTGTTTCAAAATCATTATTCAGTCCAAGATGGCCGCCAGGGCTGCAGGAACTGCCAATGACCAGTAAGGATAGTTTAATACACGGACAAAGTCCTGGAGATTTTCATTACTCCGTCCCAATAAAAGATGTTCAGGCTTATGATACAGTATTAAGCGACTTGTACCGTTTTGTAAAGGAAACTTTTGTTACAACGTCAAGATTGTTACTTCTTTGGGACATATGGGATAGGATTTTGCTGGAAACAAAAATTGTCTCTCCCAGATTATATTTTGAAGGAATGGCTACAAATTTAAATTTCAAAGTTGAAAACAATGGATTGAAGTATCTATGGGAAGTCATCGATGAACATTCTGTATTCCAAACTGAAGACAGTAGTGACAAGATCATTGTAATTCCAACAGCATTTAGGAATGGTACTCTGATTTGTCAAGAAAAGAATACATTAATTGTATCTTTAGCAAAATATCTTTTGGCAGCTGCACAAGATTCTATTAAGGAAAGAAATGTATTTCATTTAGCTCTTTCAGGGGGCAGAACTCCAATTTCACTATTTAAAGAAATTGTGAGTAACTTCCCCTCATTTCCATGGGAACAAACCCACATTTGGCAAGTGGATGAGCGATGCGTGTCATACAAAAAAGCCGAATCAAACTTTTTATCAATTTATGAAAATTTGCTCAAAATTGTCAATTTACCATATTTTAATATTCATCCTATGCCCGTGAATTTTGCAGGCAAAATTTGTGATCAAGAAAATAAGGGAGACAAATTATATGAGGATATGATAAAACATCTGATTCCAGCTCAAAAGTTTGATCTCATGCTGCTTGGATTGGGTACAGATGGTCACACCGCATCCCTTTTTCCAGATAATGAATTTTTGACGGAGAAAATCAAATTTGTAGCGTATACAAAATCAAAAAAGGGAGGTAATCATAATAGAATGAGTCTACTATTACCGGTGATAAATAATTCAAGGGAGGTAACTGTTCTAGTCACTGGGAAAGATAAACACAATGTTTTGCACCAAATTTCCGAAATTGAAAATGTTAATAAATCTTATCCAATCACGTATGTATCACCGTCGGACGGTAAGCTGTCTTGGTTTGTAGATCTTGATTCTTGGATTGGAAATTAAATTGAGACATGAGACAATCAGATTGTTATTGTTTAACATTTATGTTTGATTTTTAGCTCTTCTGGCCAAAGGCCATATGAACTTACTTGATGGCACATTGTACATCTGTTGGTCTTGATTCAATGGATGGGAAATTAAACTGAGACATGAGACAATCAAATTGTTATTGTTTAGCATTTATTTTTGATTTTATTTATATTTGACTTTCAGCTCTACTTTCCAAAGGCCAAATGAGCTTACCTGATGGCACATTGTACGTCTGTTGGTACATTCCTGTACAGCTTTATTTCTGGTGTGATTCCAGTCAAATTATGTTTGAATTGAATTGTTTAACGGCTCATCAACACAAATTGTATGTGTTTAGAGTAGCCACATAGAGAGTTTGAGGATTCATCAAGGATCAAAGTGCTCTATTCTTACGCTTGAATTGATTCCTGCGATTTTTTAACAGACTTGGAGGATAGACTACTCCAAGTCTTGCCCATGGACTGTTATCGACAGACCGAAGAAACCCTATTTGAGCCACTGAGCGGGGTGTTTTTAGAGTAGAGCCAGTTCCCGGATTTCTATGTACCTTTCCCCTCTCTCTGGGGCAACTGATGTATTAATGAGTGCGAATATCGTCATTGCAGAAATAGATGGCAGTTGATAATACAAACCTTCTCTGGCCTTACCAGCCGTTTTTATGTTTTTTGTTGTTGTTTTTTTGGGCTGAAACCCGCTGCAAAAAATAGAGGGGTTTAAGTGCAAAAAAGGGGTTTACGGATTGGATTAAGCTGTTAATTGACCTAGAAAAGACAAATTTTACATTAACCAGTAGAGTGCCTCAATGATCTCTTATTTATATGTGTTTTTCTTTTTATATCAGATAAACTATAATGTTTTGATTTCACTAATGAAATAAAGATATTTTTTATGTTTATACAAGTGTTATTTGTTAACAACAAGTGAGAATGGCTTTAAACGAAGACATTGCTAACTTGATTCGTAAAACCTTGCGGTGTTATGTCAGTTTTTACACACAGTCTAATTTCTCAAGTATTACCATGTTTTGCATATTAAAGAAAATGAAGCGACATAGCCAAACAATCTATTATTGAGAGTTCTGAAAAACTTTGGAAAAGCTGAAATAATTACCAGAATCGGATGATAAACAAAAAGGATATAACCAATTGAAAGTTGTTCTAAAATGGATATGAGAGCCGCCATTTTGAGAACTATGACACCATAGTCCTAGTTCCAAATTACCGTATATGGAATATTGATAAATATCATTTAAAGCAAAAAAAATCTCTGCAAATGAATGCGAAATCCTTTACTGGTCATATATATCATTATTGTCATTAATTTAAGTATAAATATTTCTCATACAGCTGCTGTCATGTTTTTTCCGATATACCTATAATCAATAAATATTCATATTTATAAATATTCCATATAAGGTCTTTCAGAACTATGATGTCAAAGCTGTCAAAATGCCGGCTTCCATATCCATTTCAACAGAACCTTCAAATGATCATTTCTTTGTTTATCATCCGAATTTGATAATGCTTTCACTCTTTTTCAAGCTTTACAAAACTGTCGGTTGTAACGATTGTTTGGCTGTGTCACTGTATTTCCTTTAAAACAGGGTTTTATGTGCAGAACACAGAATCAAGAATTTAATCTAGAATCCAGGGTAATAAAAAAGAAATTAATGAATATTAATAAGGTGCTGTTTGGTGCCTTTGTTGTGCTAGCCTAAAAAAAATGTATTTCCTGTTAAACTTGTTGCGTATGATATGTTATGTAACAGCTCATTAGGTATACTATATAGAAATGATTACAATTATGTCTGTAGTTTGTCATGCATGCATAGGTAACTGGGGCAAGTTATAGAGAATATCATGTTAGATCACATCCAGTTTATCAGGTGAGGCTGAGAAAAAAATGAAATCCGAGGCTGTGCCGAGGGCTTCATTTTTTCGTGCCGAACCTGATAAACTGGATACGATCAGGCACTAACATGATATTCTATTTATCATGTTGATTGTTTTTTTCCCACTTTTTTCCGTTCATAAATACCCAGACGTCATAACATATACCCTGACGTCATCAAAAGAGGTGCTGACGTCATCAAAAGACGTGCTGACGTCATCAAAAGACGTGCTGACGTCATCAAAAAAAGTTCACCTGACGGGATAGGAACGTAACTGCCGAGATAAGGTTTTATCTCAGGCACCCTGTTTCTCGGCAGAATTATGCAGATCGACATGATAAATATTCTTACCTTAGTAATATTGATTCATTTCTTTTTTATTACCCTAGATTCTAGATCAAATGATAAATTCTAGGTTCACATAAAACCCTGTTCTAATTACTTTTCAGTACAATGCAGGCGATGTTGTTTTGATTGAAAGATACAAACTTTGTCGTCAACATTTACTTGGTGAAAACATATATCTGCTTCTACAATTTCCAAGTTTTCTATACATATATTACACTCTTAAAGGGAATGCTAGTGATTGATACCTTTCCTAAACTGCAGGCGAGATCTTCGTTAAACTTTTCACATTATGAGCTCTAATACGATGCTCCAGTTTTTGGGTATGGCTTGGCTGGTTAACACTGTTTATTTAGTGTCTGTATAGTTTGGATTCTCCAAATATGTAGGTAATATTTATACCTCGTCGTCAGTAGGTTTAGAAACGGTTTACATCTGTTGTGAAATTTGTTTATGGCTTGCTAGCTACTTTAAAGTTTATAGCGCACCTGAGTCGTAGGTTCAGAGGAAAGAAGCCTTGATCACCCGGCCCGCTTCTGATTTCTTCATTACACATTGCTACATGGATCCAGAACAAGGGCCTGGGGAAAATAGGACGTTTAAAATTGCCCTCTCGTTTTGGGCGATTTTGGTGATATTTTTAGAGATTCAACGAGACTTTCAAAAAACATATTTTTAATTTAATTTAATAATATTTTCTTATTTTTAACTTATGAGAAGCAGCAAGTGACGTTGATGTTGTACTTGTTTTTACAACATGACGTCACGCAAACGTCGACTTTATGAGCGTGAAAAAAATGCGCGAATAAATTGTGCTAATCGCTAGTGGGCGCTTTAATTGGCCTAATCTGCCAAGACCTGTATCTGCAAGTAAGACATACGCATGATACGGTCTAGCTGGCCAAGACTAAGAGGAAAGCTATTGGGATCACTCATCGTCCGTCGAAAACTTTTTCATCAAACAACCTCAGAAACTGCTTTGTCAATTTAGACCAACCTTCACATGGATGATTATTATTTCAAAGTTTTTCAGATTTTTTAAAATAATACACAATATCTAAAATGGTCACCAGAACTATAAATGGTTCTAACCTTAAACAACAATCTTCTCAAGAACGACTAAACAGATTTCTTATTTTTTTTGTGTCGAATGCAGACACTTAAGGATCACTTTGTCTGTCGTCTGTTGTTGTTGTCCATCTGTATGACCATCCGTCACACTTTTACCTGCAACCTTACCTTGGCCATAACTTGAAAAGTATTTGACTTATGTTCATGAAATATCACACACATCTTCATCTTACCGCAAGAAATTTTGTTTCATATGTCCAATAATTTTGACTTACATTATCACCCTGCAAACAAAGTTTGAGGGGGTATATTAAGGAGTCAGTCTGTTGGTTGGTCGGATGGCGGGTCTGTTCAAAATCTTGTACGCGCAATTTCTCCATAACCCCTTGATGGATTTTCATGAAACTTTATGAGAAGTATCAGTCAGTATGAAGTGGAGATACACATAGCATCGTCATGTTCTGTTTCAATGATTTTTGATGGAGTTGTGGCCCTTTCAATATTTTCACACAACAATCTTTTCTGTGCTATTGCTCCATAACTAACCTCTTGATGGATTTTCACAAAACTTTATGAGAAGCATCAATATGAAGTGGAGATATGCATAACAGCGTTTTGTTCCAATTCAATGATTTTTGACGATTTATATTACATGTTTATCAGACATTTCTTGTCCGGAATGTAATGAATTTCCATTCTTCTTTTAATTTGTAGGCAACAGCATGTTATTGCTTTGGATGTTTGTGTAAGAAAATCACTCGTATCGTATTATAATGCACAGATTAACATCAGTTTATGCTGCAGATTTCCCTTTCTGATATGACACTTTCACATACACCATCCACTTCACGGAGCGTCCTTGGTAGCTCAGTGAATAATGCCTTGACTTGCCACAGACCTGCCCTTTGTGGGTTCTCTCCCTGGCTGAGGGATGTGTGATGAAAAATGTAATTATCTCCTCTTCCTCTAAGGTTGCTATCCCTATTTGCACTTTTCTGCCCAATAAAGGGGTGACCTAATAGGTTTTTCTTTATTAGGCACTGACCAATAAAGCAAAGCAATACGGAATCCCTCGGCGTTTATTGTATGTAACGTTATCTGACACCATGCACGTAACATTGCCTGAAGTCATAAAAATAACAAAAAACAACAACATGGCGGCATCCTTGATAAGCGTAACATTCTGAGAAATAGGTAATAATAGTAATTCATACAGAAAATGTGGATGATCGACATGATAAATAGAATATTATGTCAGTGCCTTTTACTATCAAGTTTATTAGGCTCGGCACGAAAACGAAGAATGGCTCGGTAGAGCCTCGCCATTCTTCGTTTCATTTCAGGGAGCATTCATCAGTTCTGATGTCAGATTTTCTTCTGGTTGTGGTCAATTACTCTTTCCTTCTGCCGATAATCCCAACTCCTACTGGTGACCGGGTCTAATCTGACAGACCCGTACAAGTAAGAGTAAATGTCACAGTAAAGAAATAAAGTAAGAAAAGAAGTGACAATTGGTTAGTAATGTTGCAATTATAAACATCTGGGACCATTTAAAGTGAGTCGTGGTGTACTTCACTGTCTACATAGTTAAACAGCTCTATTTTGGGTAGGGTGGAGACATCCGGGGTAGGGCATTCCAGTGAATTATTACTTACCTTACTATAAATAGTAACACATTTTAGTAGAAAAACAATGACTATCGGTCGTTTTTCAAAATCCATAATCACATGGATTATGGAAAATCGGCACACTGTCGGTAGCAACAGATTTCATACGAAGACGTCAGCATCATCAATTAATACAAAGACGTCATATTGGAGCGCTATGGCTGAGGAGCGGACGTTGAAATCTCAACTGCAATTTTCACGCCCAGTTGTTACGTTGAAATATATCATTAAAGTGAAAGACAAGGAAGAAAACTAATTTAACATAATTAATTA
Source organism: Cyrtodaria siliqua (assembly GCA_037043455.1). Lineage (NCBI taxonomy): Eukaryota > Metazoa > Mollusca > Bivalvia > Adapedonta > Hiatellidae > Cyrtodaria > Cyrtodaria siliqua. The sequence goes on from JAWPHD010003757.1 coordinate 14,992, forward strand.
ATATAATGTATTTATTTGCCAAATAATTGTTTGCATCTTATGCTACTTATATGTTTAAATTGTACCGTTTTTGTAAACATGTCGATGTATTTTGTCATAAAAATGTACCTGTTGTTCTTATACTTCTAGGTGTGCCATTATCAACAAAAGGCACACCACGGCCGTATGTTAACCTCTATTAAACTATGGTTCTGGAGAAATAAGAGTATATGTAGTAGTTGGACGTCTCACCTATTGCTATAAATTAAAGAGGGTGTAGGTGTCTGGACTGTCCGCTCATCATGACGTGTGCTGTTTCCTATCTGATTCATTCAACGCGTTCGATAAAATTATATGATGGGAAGCTGTGTCAGGCATCATATCAGTTTTATCCAACGAGTTTAATAAATCAAGTAAGTAGGCACGAATGTGTGATATTAACTAAAAAAGTGCCACATATTATATTTTTATAAATGCAGCTGTCTATATATATCATTGTCGTATTATGATGTTGTATGTTTCGTATGATTACGTTGTATGTTGCTTTGGTCTTCTCCGGATAACAGAACTGCCTCGTCAAATTCCATAATCTCGTATAATGCCATTCCGACAATACCATTCCAATTGCACACTGAGCTGAATTAAAAAGCCTGTAATGATTCAACCTCATTTGCATATTTATTACATTGGTGTGATATGTGTATGTATGGCTTTGTTACGCTCTCCCTCACCTTAAGCTGTGTGATAAAATGCTGCTGGTGATTCTTTAGCAAAGGGAGGTCCTAATATTGATGCATGCAAGTCTACTCCAGTGACTCCATGGAGCATTCTGTACATAGTCTAGCTGTGAAATCATAGTTCTCATTGTTTTATATTTTGAAAAACAGAAAATAATTCTATTTTTTCTCAAGTTTAGGCAATTTTAAATTTGAAAAATAGGTTTTTATTTGCTTGAGCTTACATGTACATCTGCAGTGTAAAAGACAGGTGATACAGAAAATCCCATGTTGATATGAGGTTTCATTCAAATTTCAGAAGTGTTTGACCGAAGCACCGCATATTCAGCTAGATAGAGTATGAATTTTGTATTTTCCATACTAAGGGTAACAAAACATGAGCGAGCGAGAAAAAAAAAAAACAGGCTAACTTATGTATTTTATTGTTTTAAATTACTCGTCTTGGCTATACTTAAGATATTAAACCAACAACAATGTCTGCTGCCCTGCTTTGAAACTCAGATGTTGGAAAAGGCTGTACAGTAACCCTATGGGAAAATTAATTGAGGTGCGAGACCTGAAGTTCTGAAGTCATCATTAAATGCCTGCAGTAACAGCCGTTGTATTGGACTTAGTTGTTTAGTCAATTGAAATACAGCAGTAATGTTTATGCAGGCATTGCGTGATATATTCAGAAACTTTGTCAAACTGTGTCGCATACCTACCCTACTGACATTCCCTTGTTAAATGCTTATCCGACAATAAATAAAATTTGAATTGAATTGTGGTAAGTACAGAATATAAAACCATAAGAGCTATGATTTGCACAGCTAGACTATGGTAAGTACAGAATATAATGATTCTCACAGCTATATGGGGAGATGCTTTTTTCCAGCAAGCTGCCTGAATTAAGACAGTTTCAGTCTTTCATTGTATTATGGAGTGAAGCAGTGATTGAGTTTCGAGTGATTCTGTATAATTCAGCACCCAACTCTACACCAGAGTCGTGCCTATAGTTACCCAGGGTTTAAAAACACTGGGATACCCAGGGTTAAAAAATACACCTGGGTTACCATACCCTGGAACTGTGATTTTCATTTTGAAGGGGAGTAATTTAATTTTGTACATGAAGGGAAACCACTCAGCAAACGTTGAACATTCTATTGTACAGTTAGTAATCTTGAGACGATCCCTGGGAATTTCAACCAATCAAATTTATCGTTTTATAGAAACTGACCAATAGCCACACCTATCACTTGCCAGCCATTTTGGATTTGACAGAACGAATTTGTCCAGTCAGTCAGGGTAGGATATTTGCAGTGTTTTCCTTGTTTCTGGATTTTATTGAAACTTGTTCGAGGGTTTACATGTTTCCAATACTCATCCCAAATCAGGTCGCTTACCGTTTGGATTTATAACCTTTTAGCGTAAGTAGCAAGGGGTCATTTTAGCGGTGCCAAAATGGTGAAGAATCCACACACCTGTACTTTTTGACATTTCAAAGTGGGAAGTGTTTTTAAAAATATTGTCAATCAAAATACGACTGTCCACGTTTACATAGAAACATGTCAGTCGCCTGTTTATTTTATTTCCTCATTGCAGTGTGTAATGCTGTGTTCCGAAGAAGTTAACACAGTAAATGGGGCGTCTACATAAACATTAAATTTACAGGTGTTTTTTATTTTATTTTGACATGTTAGTTGTACTGACATGTGTTTTGATGTACATCAGTTTTCACACACTTGGGTTGTAAATATCCAGATGTTTTCACCGAGTTTTGATTTAGTCTCAGTACATATTGGTCATTGCATGAAGTCATTTGATTTTGAAAGTAGTTATATTTACTAAGAGCCTTTTAGCAATAAATCAAACAATTTCATGCATAGATACTCATGTCGTATTTAATTATATTTTTTATGCATAATTTTAGCCGTTGAAAAATTCAAGTTACAAACCAGAACAGGCCTGTACATTTTTTACAAAGACAACTAGTCCTGTAGGACTAATGAAAAAAATTCACTTGCCCTTATCAACTTTGTACTCGCCCTTAATTTTGAACAGGAATCACCTTATATTTTTGCTTACCGCTAGTGCTAGACAAGGTAAATCAGTGTCAATCAAAAACACTATTTAGATAAACAAACTACATGTAACATCATCAAAGTATCAAATAAATGACTAGATCCCATCTAAGGTATGACTAGCTTGTCCACTTAATAATGATGAAAGGCACTTACAATAAGATATGACATCATTATAACATTTCAAAAAGCAACTGTTTATGTAAGTCACTGTGATAATACAACTGTGTATCCTCCAGTCTTTTCTCCTGCAACACACCCTAGCATTCTATACTATCATACTGTTTATTGCAGTTTTAATTTATCTATTCACTTTATTTGTATTTTTTCGTATTCTCCACCATCTCTCCTCCAAAAACATTCTATAGACATGTTTATTTTCTTCGACATTTTTACGGGAAAATGTCGTATCAATAATTGTCCGGTTACAATTATTGATAAAAACTACAAGTTTAGTATTGGATAATTCGATCATGACATAGTCAACAAACTTCTGATATCTCGGCTTTATACTCGGTATCACCAAAGTAACCAATATTTTCTTGTTTATTTCCGGTGTAATTTATCGTCTATTTATTGTTTTTTTAGTTTAAGAAAACGCTTTGTGGAATTTCTTCGCCAGAATATAAGGAAACTATTAATAAAGACGATTTATTTTGTTACTAATGTCAAAAGTCACTCGTCCGTAAGGACGACCATAAGGAAATATCCACTCGTCCGGCCTGACAAGTCACTCGTCATGATGAGCGTACGAGTGGAATTTTACAGGCCTGCAGAAATAAAACCTGGTGATGTAGATTTATAATGCTTTTAACACTAACAGTACAGTAGTGACAATATCATTATCCATAAGAACACTCAAAAACCAAAGTCTTACATATTTCAAACTCAATAACATCTACATGACAGCAACATGTTCCAATAATCAGTAGGACAATGTGAATGACCTTGACCTACTTTGTACGTTCAGTTCATTTTCACACAACTGCTGTACAGCGTTAAACTTTAAATCTTCTGAAACTGCACAAAGTTTCCGATTGAGGGTTTCAGGCTTTTTGTATCACTGATTAACATAGAAATGCAGGGAGATCTTAAGCATGCACATGATATATGGCTTTCCCTGCACTGGGACCTACGGCTTCAGATTACAGCCCCTCGGAAGGATCGCATACATCTAACTCCACAGTATCTGGCCCGAATAAGATACTGACGAAGCCTGTTGAAAAACCAGGGACATTATCCCAGCGGGAATAGAAACTGGGACCTCTGGAGAGGCAAGTATTCTAACCACTCGACCACCACAACTCCTTACATACATATAAATGATACCCACTTGCATCTACCACGCATCTTAAGTTTTACTCATTAACATCTACATGACATGTTCAGACCATTAAAGGACAAAGTCGAAAGTGAAAGACCTTCAGTTTAATTTTCATGTTGACATGATATACTCATCAGTCTGGTTTACATTGTGTTATCAAAATTCGTACCATATCCGTTCTAAATGGGCAAATAACATTTTTAAAAAATGTATGTGCCCAATATAATTTTTACTAACCCTGAGCTTTAGGCTACATAAATCTACATATCCTGTAACGTGCAGATTGTGTTCATCAATCAGGGTAGTCCGGGTACCCTGCCAATGATATTTAGACTAGGCAGATGCAAACTAATAGTGCTAAAATAAGGATGTAATAAACTAATATCACTCTGGCAATCTGCCATTTAAAATTATTTTGTTTGTAAAATTGTTTGGTATAGAATTTTCATTTTAAACATTTAACAAGATCCCAATAAGTACAGTTTATGTCCAAAGATTGTATTATCTTCAGATGCTCATATACGTACATGTAAATATGATTGCAGATAATTGCAGTTCTGTAATCCTGAATTTCCTGTATCTGTTATATTTATGACAGGATTGCCATTAATAATTATTTAAACGTTATGAAATCACGGAAATGTCTTACATATTTAATTGCCATGCAAATATTGTGTACGGTATTTCGTAAATTAAGAGCATCGTTTCAAATCATAAATTCACACTGCCCAAAATCCTCTTGCATTAATACAATACATGTACATGTACTGTATTATAATAATTGGTCCTGCAATCATGATTAAAATGCACAAGTATTTTATTCCTCTGTTATGTTTTTTGTCAAGAATGCACCGGTCAAACAGTTCAATAAGTTTCCAGAAGGCCTCGAGGAGATCATCAGGTTGTCATCCATTTTGTTCCTGAATCAACTGATCACTCGTATGTATGCTTAGATTTGCGTGCTCTATACGGTTTAAAAGTTGAACAGTAGGATGTTACTGAATGCTTATATCCGTAAGTGGATAATATACCAACATAAACGCAGCATTTATTTTGCTCCACTTGTTGGTCGAGGAGGAGAGAAGCATTATTGACTGTGATTCAGGGGTCTGGAAATATTTTGAAAATCCACTTGCCCAGGGCAAGTAGATTTTCAAAATCCACTTGCCCTGCCCAAAATGTCACTTGCCCTGATTTCAAAAGTCACTTGTCCCAAAATTAAGCTACGTCGAGACCGCACGCTAAGTTAAATCATTTTCTCTCACTGTTTTTTTTGTCATATTTTTTTACATAATTTCTTGGGAAATTAAGGACTTAAATTATGAAGGATCAGAGCTACAGGTTGTTACCATTATGCACATATCAGTGTTTTACTCCACCGGTGGGAGAGGGGGAGTGGGGTGTCGCTGATGAACCTGGTACCAAATTGGTAGACTCTAATGCCTATGGAATTAAGATGTACAAGATGCTTGCTCCTAGTGCAGTAATTACAAAAGGGCAGGCAGATAACAAAACAAAAAAGATACATTAGGTCGAACAAAACTTTTTTCTACTTCTACTTTTACTTTTGTTATAGACTACACCAGATAAAAAGAATGAAAAGAATGATGCATTAGGTCAAACAGAACTTTTTTCCTACTTTCACTTTCGTTATATAATTCATGTAGATAAATCTTAAGTTTTGGAAATTATTAACACGGTTTATGCCTAAATCTGACTGATACTGTAGTTGTTTTTCTGCTAATATCTTTTGAGATGCCATATTGCAATTCTTCGAATAATTATCGAAATTAGCCAAGGTCGAAGCACATCTTGGATACAATGGCAAACTTCATCAAAACAAGAACACACCATTCCGTCATTGATCTCGGATTCATTCAAAACAAACATGGCATTTTGAAATAAAAACAGTTGCACACCTATTCATTACGACATGCGTCGATAGCGACATGCGTCGATAGTCTCTTTGCCCATCAAACAACGCCGTCAAATTGCCACAATCGTTTAATTGCCCTACTTGTTTACAAATTGGTTTGATTGAATCGCCATTGTTTCACTTTACCACGTGGTAGTGAACGGGAGTTATTTCATTGGCTGATAAAAATACATCGGTTATTTGATTGGATAATATGGATACAGTACTAGGTCAAGTGTTGCGTCATGATTTTTAATTACTGAACAGAATATTACCTACGACACACCGACCGACATACAAAGCGACAACACCATCTCAATAACTGATTTACACACTGATGTGTATTTCACACTAATCTGGCGCGTGACTTACTTCCTGCATAGAGGGGCTCGTTACGGGGGTATATTTCACACGGTATACGCATTCTAAAGACCGCCCGTCTTCAACTGAAGATTGGCACCCCAAGCGTTCCTCGGCCAATCAAATTTTGATAAACTGTCAAGTGGGAGGGATTAAACAATAACGAACAACACGGGTCAGCTTTTACAGGTCAGTTTTATGACACTGATCAGTAATTGCTCGCGGCGAAAGCGACGGGTGGTTAATTACTACGCAATTATCAGCAAATTTCACAGTCCAGGCAAATTTTCCCTTGATTTTTATCTAATAATGAAACGTCCATCGGGCAAGTGACGGACAACCAGATTTACGAAGGTCACCTGCCCGCACCCAAAACCCACTTGCCCGGGGCGTCGGGCAACCATATTTCCGGAGCCCTGGTGATTGCTTTCTATTAGTTGAATGGGGCCGCAGTGGCCCCCTGGTTAATATGGGTGCCCCTGAATACGGGGATCGCGGCCTCTAGTCTTGCCATGCAGCATCACTGGGTTTCTTAGACGGTCGTTAGACAAGATTCTTATAGCCTCGTCTGTAAGTTGTCAGAGTGTACAACGGGCGTTCCTGTGTATTGGGAGTCCATCCTCCGAACACATTAAAGAACCAAAGGAATTGATTCGATAGTAAGAGTAGGGCATAGTTCCTGGAATCCTTGGACCTTCCCCTTTTTCTGGAGCGGTGTCAAATCACCTTCAAGATAATACATTGTATGTATGTATATCTGTGCAGATGAGCAGTTAAACAACTGAGTTCTTTCAGTTGAAATACGTCATTGTAAATACTTAATAAAAATAGCTCATAAAAAATATACCACTGAAAAACACCAACAAGAACCTTGATATTAAATGTTCAATATATATCGCCTTTAATGGTATTAAAATCTCCCTCATTCTTCATTTCTTATGGTATACTTGTCAAAATTTCAAGGGCTTGTATCCTGAACTGCAGCAATTTTAAGTACATTTGCTCTACTTTTCAATAATTAGTGATCATGCTTTTATCTGTCTATATATTTATGAATACATACTATTTTATTTTTATTTCCGTATTCCGTACTAATAGTGTTTCCTTTTCACAATTCGATTGTTCATTGTTTTGGGATATGAATGATACTGAATCATTAGTGGATTTTGTTTCACAAGTCTTATATTAGGTGAAGATAAACCTTTTCTGAAATGGCAGCTATTTTACGAAGACTTTCAAATGGCGACAGTTTCAGGTTGGTATTTCAATTTTCGCGTTCTAAAATTACAGCAATTTTGAATGTTTTAAAACTTGCGGCATCCCGTTAGTTTTTGTGTATTTATTTGTTATTAAAGGGACATTGTAAGTAAGTAAGCAGATATTGAGCATAACCAAATAACTGCCTGACTTTTATATCAGTGAAATGTATACATGAAATCTTGAGCATAGACCCAGAGAAGTCTGTAGTTATACATTCGTGAATTTGAAGAAAAAATAGTTTTCTGCTGATCACTTGACTGCCATTTCAGCGCATTAGGTTTTCTACATACCTGTAGTATGTATTGCGTAATATGTATAGCCCGCTTAGCGGCTATCACACGCTCGCTATTATTACCCGAGGGTGTAATTTTAGTTTGAGCTGCAAGTTCAAACACACAAAGCGGCACTTTTTTTTGTACCGCGATTGAATTCCGTTAAACAATCTTGCATTTAATTAGTAAATATTCAATTAATGTTTGTGATCAGTGTGTGTTTTATAAGCTAAAAGTTACGGACATTGTCCCTATAATAATTATTTTATGCATATTACTATATGATTTACTGCAACAATTTAAATTTCAAGGGTTTTGTGAGTAACTACATGTGCATGTATTTTGTTTTTTATATATATAGTTTCTCACTAAGCCCTAGCAATAATATACATCATGCACAAATTAAATATCGAAAGCAGTGCCACAGATTTTAAGATCTCGGTAGTCGGATACTTAATGTACGATGTTCATGTACCTGTAGTTGCACCTGTCTTGGCAAACTTGAAAGATAATTATGGACTTTCTCGAAAATTGTTCTTCAGTTTTATCTTTTCAGATAAAGTGTTGAAGAGGCTTGCATATATTGCATTTCTTGTTGGGTTTATTTTTAGAGTTTTAGTAATTGACTGGTTTAATGACTTAATTAGTAATTACATTATTTCTGTAAATGTTATGGACTAATTCTGACATGGATGTTTGGCTGAATTCTTGGCACACAGGCCAGCATGTTGGATAGACTGACTCTACCACAAAACTATCGACCGTCATATATGGTCCTATACGTGCTAAAAATTACGTAAAATGACATTCAAACAAAATTACAAATAAATCTTTCAAGGGTTGGTGTCTCCCAGTAACTCTACATTCTTGAACATCTCTGAATAGGGGTTTATAACATCACCTCATTATTATCCTAATGGGAGCTAGCAATACTTAGTTTGCAGCAAGTTCAATAAAAAATGTTTAATGGCCCAATAATGGTGTACTTAAAAGCAAAAACAAGCAGTATTCAGTTGTTCAATCGTGCATTGTTCTTTTTCCTTGTTTTGGTATTTAGTACCGCTCTTATTTCACTTTACAGCTTTGGGTTTTTGGGGTAATTTCAGTTTCACAAATGCGTTATTCTGCCCTTCTAACAACAGTGTATTTAACCATTTAAAGTCAGTGACACGAATGTCACATGGTAGTAGAAGATCTTTGGTGGTGAGTTTCTGCGGCTATTGTCGAGGTGTATAACATGTCACGGTTTTGATCAACAATTTATCTGGGTTTGCATTGAATTTTTGAAGGTGTAACAGTATATCACTGGAATGTCCTATGTTGAACACACCTGAAATTGTTTGTCAAATTCGGAGAAGTGGACATACTTTCGCAGTTTACGTCAGAGATTCTTTCCTGGTTTTGTGTTGGAAGCAATGGTCATACAGCGGTAAGATAAAAGTTAGTTTTATAGATGGTATTTTCTCTAAAAAATATCATATTTCGATCTTCAAGTTGTAGTATTTGGGCTGCATCGCCCCGGTGGATAGCAATTAATACTCTGAATCCAGAGACAACATTACCAAGGATACATCTAGTAAGTACAATGTACATATTTACCATATACATAATTATAATGTACACTATTCGAAATACGGTGAACATGGAGGCAAGAAATTCAGAGTGAGTGTTCCTAGAGGTGGATGATGTGAGGGAGGTGGGCAGGGGATGTGGGGTGATAGGGAGCAGAGCAACAGTGAGAGGACTGGTATGAGATGATAGGAGAGAGACCAAGAAACTATCTTAAAATACAAGATACATTGTGTGGTAATGAAAATGTAACTTTTTGTTTCACAAAATTGATTATGGTAAGATAATTGTATTACAGTGTAGTGAATTGTATGCTAAATTAACTTCTATAACCCAGGGGCAAATATTCTGTCTGCATCATTGAATAAACTGTATGATATACATTCAGATGTCTTAATGGATGTTCTTGAAAGCCTGTTTTGAATATAAAGTGATTGGTTTAGGGGGAATGTATTTGAAGATGAAGCTGTAACATTCATTTTTTCTTTGATTTTCTGTCAGATTAAGCTCAATATTATACCAATTATGATTAATGATCGATGCACAATTGGAGAGAATTGATTTGTGTTTGCCATATTTTTGCCAATCTAAAGGCAGCGTAATCGTTGGAAATAAATCGCTTGGTCGTCGATCATTGCTAATGCTGTCAAATTTGTTGCCAGAAATTAATAGACTGGCCTGAATTGAATGGCTGTTCAGTTGCCAGCATTGAGTCGGCGAAAGCAGCAATGTATTATTTCTCATGCATCGAAAATGAATTTAAAGATGTGCGTCACTAAAATGTAAATATTGTGTAGTCATTTACAATTGTTTAAAGAATGAATTGAATTGAATTGAATGCTGTTTAACGGCTCATCAACACAGTACAGGTTATTTAGAGCCGCCCCAGAGAGAGGGGAAGGATACATAGGAATCCGGGAACCTGCCCTACTCTTATAGAATGAACGTGTATAACAAAGCATGGCAGTTGTAATGTAATTGGTCCTTTTCAAAAGCTTTTATTGCAAGTTTGGGACCTCAAATTTTAAAAATATATTTTTCTTAATATAATTTATGTTTTTGTTGGTGTGTTTTTGAGCAAGACACTTTGCTGTAGCTTCGTATGGGGATGTAAACCAAGTGGTCACATATACATCTATCTGAATCTATCCTGAGAGCATTTTTAAGAACACCTACATATCTATTGATTAGTAAGCATAGGGCAGGTATGAACCCGTATTCCTGTTTCCTTGTCCTCTCTCTAGTGCGGCTGTAAATAACCTACATGTATAATAACAGGGTTCTCCACGAGCACTTATACGATGACGGGCCGCCATGCTATCAGCACATACCGCCACGTAAAAACTGTCAAACGTCACTTTAAAAAAAAATATATAAAATAAAAACCTAATAAATTTAGCAAACTGGATGTAGAACACAAAGGACTTTTACCAGAAACTCATCTGGACGAAAATGGGCCTGTGCAACTGTATAAGTTGACGCAACAATCACCATAACGTAACCTGAATCTAGACCGATTTGGTACTCTGTGGTTACATGTAAACTAATATCACGCAGATGCTGCTCATCCAGTCTTCAACAATAAAGCAAGGGCCTCAATCGTATTGACCGAACCATATAGGGGAGGTAACCCTCCTCCAACATCCGGGTGTTGCTGTCAAAATGGCATACCCCCCTCCCCCCCCACCCCCCCAAATTTGCACCGCCACCTTATAATTTCCAGCCTTGGGGAACTCTGAATAATGTATTAATGAGCTTAAACCACATTCAGTTAAGTTCTTAGTATATAGAGTTACATGTGTGAATAGAAAACAACACACACAAAAAAGGCCGACTGTCTCACTGCCTAAATAAGGGATAGAGTTACTTTACAAAGACAAATATAATTACGCCCAGATACCTAAATTTTTCACCACATTACACAACTATGTTGCAAATGACATGGGTGATTTCAAAAATAATGAAGCTTTTTATTAACATTCCAATATCTATTTACCAGAAAGCTAAATTACTAAGTTTTTAAGTCCTGGAGATGTGTTTAGTGGTAGTTGATTCTCATGCAAAGTTTCATCACATTAGCTTGCTTCCTTAAAAAGTTATGTTGTAAAAACATGTCAAAAAGTGTCCCAAGTGTACTGTTTTGCGTGACATTTCAACTAAAACACCATTTTTAGTTTTGAATAACTATGCAACCAGCTGACATATCAGCAAATGGTCTTTTTTATACAGTAGCATGGCATATTCACTATCGGTTACATAACATGTAACCCGTCTCCAAACATGTTTTATTTTTCCATAAGAGTTTGAAGTTGAAGTGTACTAAGACTTTTTGCACACACTTTTTCACCAGAATTGGTATACTGAGGTGCTGGTAGAAAAGGTGTTGATAATGAGGTGAATAAAAGTTTTCTATTTCAGCACATAAATATGTATTCTTTAAGTTTTTCTACATTTCTATACATTATCTTGTTCATTGAACTTGTTGACAGCCATATACAATAACCAGTCAAAAACTGTCCCAAGTGTACAATTTAGCATAAATGATAGATATTTTTAAAGTCCACATGCCTTTTCAATCTCTAAGCACTTTTTTAGTAAGAACATGTCCAATAGGCATCAGCTATGACAACATTGTGATGGTAAGATAGCATGTAAAAATAATTCTGGCATATTTGTGTTGTCCCAAGTGTACATGAAATTTGACAATTTTGATTGAGAGGTGTCAGTTCCAAGAAAATTATACCACAATTCATTCTATTACAAGGCAGCAAGCAGAAAGGTGTAATTTCCATAGAAAATAGTCTGGAGAAGTGTTCTAATGGTAAAATAACATGATATTTTGTAAATATTCCAAATTAACCTACAAGAAAAAAAGGTAAAATCATATATTTTTGTTGTTAACAATTATATTTGTTCTTTCTCTGTTCCATAGTAAGGCAACATTCTTCTACTTGACATATGCTGTATAAGGTTTAATAGATAATGCTTCTATGAGTATTTTACACTGCACATAAATATAACTATTGTTATTGTACACTTGGGACATAAAAAACTGGTTTTGCTCATTACACTTGATAAATGTCAAATAAGTTTTCAGGAAATGATTTGATACATTAAAGATGGCAACTCTGGTCCTTAAAGTTCCCTTTGAGGGCACTTTAAGAAGTAAAACTGTTGTGACTCCAACTCAAAACACATATTCAAGGCCTTTTTTTAGAAGGCCAGAGACCATTATATCAAATGAAGATTAATTGAGGTATCGGTACACTTGTTTGGATGTACAGTCTAGGTACAGAGATAAACTGGCTTGGATGTACAGAGGTACACCTTTTTACATCCAAAAAGGTGTACCTCTGTTTGAATATACAGAGATTCAGTTGTTTGGATGTACAGAGGAATACTTGCTTGGATGTACAGAGGTATATGTGCAAAGGTGCATTTGTTTGGATGTACTCATGTTCACTGATATACAGAGGTACAGCTGTATAGAGGTGCTAGTTCTTGTCTAGATGTAAAGAGGTACCATTGTTTTCATGTACAGAGGCACCATTGTTTGCATTTATAAACCAGATGTACTGAAGTACACTTGTTTGGCTGTACAGATGTAGAGGTACATTTCTTTGCATGTATCAGATGTACATTATTATGTACACTTGTTTGGCTGTACAAATGTACCGAGATACAATTGTTTGCATGTGCCAGAGGTACATTTGTTTGCATGTACCAGAGGTACATTGTTATGTACACTTGTTTGGCTGTACAGATGGACAGAGGTTCATTTGTTAAGATATATACAGAGATATAGATTTACACTTTTTTTCTACATGTGAGCATAGGTACACTTGTTTGGATTTATAGATGACAGATACATGTTAAGATGTACAGATGTAGATTTGGTTGGATGTACAGAGTTACACATGTATGGATGTATATAAGAGGTACAATTGTAAGGATGTACAGAGATATAAAGGTACACTTGTTTGAATGTACAAAGGTACACTAAATGTTTGGGTGTACAGTGGTACACTCGTTAAGATGTACAGAGGTACACCTTTTTGGATTTACAGAGATACATCTGTTTGGATACAGAGAGGTAAACTTGTTTGCATGTACATATGTGCAGCTGTTTTGCTGTAAAGATGTATGGAGGTACACTTGTTTGCCTGTACAGAGGCACAGAGGTAAGCTTATTTGAAAGTAGAAAGGTACGGCAACACTTGTTTGCATGTACAGGTCAGAGATACATTTGTTTGGCTGTACATTGAATGTAGAAAAGTACGCTTGTTTTAATGTACATACATATGTACACTTGTTTCACTGTACATAAATGTATTGGTACACTTTTGTTGCATGTACAGAGGTACAAGAACAAGTGTCTGAGTTCAGGTATGAGTTTAATAATTGTGTTCTGGCTTGGGATATAATACTTCAGACCATTATGTTTAAGCATTTAACATGACTTCATTTGTTAGGAGTTACGTTATGTATAATCAGTTGAATTGTATAGATGTTTGTTAAAGTAAATTGTTTTCAGTGTTTGAATAATATAACAATAATATAGGTATTCCTACGGAAAGTTAATCTTGGTAATTCATTTGATAATTTAGAAAGTTTAATTAGTTCAATAGTTTTGTCCCAAGTGTACACATTTATAAATCTTTTATCAAATGCTATAACTTAACTCTTATTTATGAGGTATCAATATATTTATTGTAAGTTTTTGGGAGTCTACCAGAACAAAAGCAAAGATTTATTATTCCACAATATATTGTCTTAATGCTAAGATATTATTCAATCATTACTTTATTCTGATAAGATCTCTTGTTTTCAGAATAATAAGAAATCACTTTGCAATATTTAATTTTTCTATATTGTATGGAATTTTATCCTGAAATAACATTATAAGTGTTTATATTTACATATGTTCCTACAGGAACACTGATTTACACATTAAAATAAACATATTGATGATATTAGTAAATTGTCCCAAGTGTACAGAATTATGGTTAATGTTTAAAACAAAAAAAATGAAGAAATTTTAAGCTCTTTAAGGGCATTCATGGATCATTGAAACCAAGAAAATGAGTGAATCATTGTTTAAAGTTTTATTTTGATGCTGTATTTACATTCATTGTTCATTTCCCTCCAAATGATTTGAGATAGAACGGTCTAAACCTGCAAACATTAATTGTAATCTTTAATTATTAAATCTTAAAACAGAATATTACAAATAAAATTCCTGTTTAACACATAGGTCATGGGGCAAATTTTAAAAGTTCTTAACTTTGTAGCCAGTAGACTCTGTTTTAAGATCAGAAATGTATGTTGATTTTTAATAATGCAAGGCATTGTCCCAAGTGTACAAAAAAGCAAGACAATGTGGCTTTTTTTAAGTATTCATATTTTTGGCAAATTTTAATTTACACTTATGAAACTTTGCAAATATCTCGAGTATGTCCTAAATTATGCAAAACATAAAGTTTACTCTTCAAAAGTTTAAGATAATGGTGCATAAAAATGACATTAAGGTGTGTGTTTATAAAATAATGGGACTTAAAAGCATAAAAACCTATATTTTTCAATTGTATTTTGGACTACAGAACATATTTTTACTAAAAAATTATTGTTGAACATGTTACTTTATATGTACATGCTGCAAAAACAGTATTATGTTTATTTATCAGATAATTTGTGAATCACAATTTGGTTATTTATTTCAAAAAAGTTCATTAAAATTCATATAAACACTTAGATTTTTATTGTAACATGTTAACTTATCCATTGGCCGTATTCATGACATAAACTTGAACATATTGGCTAACTATTGCACTAAAAATTATAATCCCATCTGTAATTTGAAATTTTACCAAAAAATTACACTTATGCTTCATTATTTTTGAATTCACCCACATACTATGGGATCATTGGGATGGGTAAATATCCCAAATATTCTACATTTCATTTAATTGTAAAGATTCAACTTTCTCATATTTCTATTTAATTCAAATTGTTAAAAATGTCACACATTTTGAGTATAATTATCTCTACACCGTATCTTATCCTTCCAGCTTCTGAAAATTGTTTCTTCTCATTGTAGATGTCAAAATGTGTTGTAAATGAACAAATTAAAGTTGGTAGGAACATATTTTTATTGTCTGGATAGGTTGAAGTTGATTACCTAATGCACGTCCTGTTGATCACTCAGTATGACGATGACCTGTTTTTAACTTTTTTTTAATGCCGACTTTTAACCCTTAACCTGCTAAGCATGACTAAAATAGCCATTGTAAACCCAGATCAGCCTGCGAGTAACTCAAAACACCACTTTGTCGCATGAATGGTCTTAATTCAAAGAAAGAACAGTATATGTAGCGTGTTAAGGGTTAAGCCATTATATGCCTATTGTGTGTCCGTTACTGATGGTAGGATCCCAGTCTGACCACTTCCTATCTCAGATATAGCCCAAAAAGTGAGACAAAATGAAGTGGGAGACCCCCTGGGTCCCCTTAGTTGTGACTGTTTACACACTAGTTAAAAAGGCTGAAAACAATTCAAATGAATTATAAAAAATAAAATAAAAATGTGTGGGGGTATGTGTTGTTTTACAGAGGGTGTCCCAATAAGTCCATACTACTACATTTACTATATATTAACCTTTTGACCTCCAAGCATACAAATGTTTATAACTATGTCATTCACGTCTGCAAATACCTTTTCCATTCTGTTAGAGCAATAATTCACACACCTAATGTTGATATAATACAGGTAGGTTTTTAAGAATGCCTCGCCCTTTCATAGCCACTTGGATAACTTCAGGTATAGATCTTACGGCGACCTGGTTCAACTTATTTAAATGAATGACACCGAGATCATATTACGTTTATCTTCCACACATCGATAGGCATTAGTCTTCACTGCCCTTCGGCTATTTATAAACTGAAATCTTTGTTAAATTGATGAAGGGAAAACGATGAACCAACCATCCTTAAAGTGGCACATGGCAATCTTGATTTTTTTAAAAACTCCTGGCATCTGCTTAGCTTTTCTATAAAACTTGCATTTGTTCAGTCATTAAAGGGATAATGTAGCAACACAGCCAAACTATCTGTAGTATTGAGAGTTCTGTAAATGGAATACGACTGAAAGAATTGTCAAAATCAATGATAAACAAAAAAGATTTGATCATTTGAAGAATCTGTTGAAACGGATATGAAAGCCGCAATTTTGAGAGCTATGACGTCACAGTTGTAAATGACCATATATGGAATATTTATAAACATGAACATTTCCTGATTAATAGGAAATGAAATGACAGCAACTGTATGAAAAATATGTATACTTAATGGCAATAAAGCTAAAGGATTCTGCATTGATTTGCAGCATTTTTCTTTGCTTTAAATGATATTTATCAATATCCATATAATTTTATGGTAATTTGAAACTGTGATGTCATAGTTCGCAAAATTGCGGCTTCTATATCCGTAATTAGAACAACCTTCAAAGGGGTCATACTTTTTGTGTGCGATTTTGATAATTCTTTCACCTTTTTCCAAGTCTTTTGCAACTCTCAATAATACAGCTTGTTTGACTGTCGCTACATTCCCTTTAATATTAATTGTAAGAAAAGTATAGAGCAAATTGTTTTTTTGTTGATTGTATTGCACCAATAATGTATTTAAACATATGGTAGAATAAGACAAAAAACTGTAACCTGTCAAACATGCTGGTTAAATGAATAAATGAATCGGGATGTAAATTTCAATACTTGAACACTTCAAGGTTACTGTGTGTCCCTTTAAGCTGGTTTTTGATAATTTTTCCAGCAGGCGCGCAGCTACATGTACGCAAAGTACGCAGTTGCATACTAATTGTCCCAAATATTCTGGGGGAAAAGTCCAAAAATGCAATAAAAATCATATCAAAATTCTAGAAAAAAAACCATAAATTTCAGAGACAAAATCAGCCTCGTTTTGTTACGGAAATGCCTCCAAAGTATATTCCGGGGAAGCATGCTCCCGGACATTCCTAGACTGTTTGCGTACACATTCAAAAATCCCCAGCTACGCCCTTGACCAGTATATATATCACATAGTTGGCTAGTGTGATGCAAAATCCATCCTTGATCTTCAAGGTGTGAAAGTGATATTACCTGTCCTGTGAGTATAACTACTTATAGTTTATTACCATCATCCTTGACCTGCAAAGTGTGGTTTTGATATAGTATTAATAAACAAGTATACTCTGTTAAATTTGGATTGAATTCTTAAACTTAAGTGTGGTACAATGTATCTCAAAACTGAATATATTCTTGCCAATCCGGGAAGTTAATACAGACCAGGTCCTGGGGATGCATCATATCCCATAGTAATATGGTGCTTTAGTGAGGAAGAATGGAGACTGGTAGCACAGGATGAGGTTTTAATGGCTGCAGGAAGCGGCTGTTGGTTTGGCTTATTCCCTCCCCGGACCACCACCCTCCCCACACAAAAAAAAAGTAAATAAAAAACCATGCAACATTATCTGATTACAAACCTCTTCTCTGCTCTTCCCCGCACACAAACACAATTTGAAAATGTAAGGAAACGTGGACTTGGAACTAAAACAAAGCAACTCGGGAGTACCTTAAGCTTTGTACAGATGTTTCCTTGGAACACCACACTTTTGTGTGCCTTAAAAACAACAACATACATTACAGTGATTGACGATGAAACTATAAATGTCACTATATAACTGAGATAGCGCTCATTATTATGGCGATTAGGCAACCACCGTAACCGTCTCACTATTACCATTGACAAGTCAACACAATAGAGTACCCTAATTGAGTATGAAATGAAATGGGGTTGTATGTCCTGCTAACACATCGTATTAGGTTATATGGGGACAGCAACCTCAGATGGAGATGAGTTGAAGATAACATTTCCCATCAGACATCAGTCAGGGAGCTCCCCATGCGCTGGGCATGCGCTGGGCATGAGGGGGCAATTGACTGTAGCTTTATACCCAGGCTGCTACCAAAGTGAGTAAAGAAACCTTTGATAAATCAGTGTTTTTTTCTTTTGGGGGAAGGGAGTTGGGGCCCTTTAGAGGGGGGAAATTTGACATGAATTGGAAAAAGGTGGAATTTCGACAATGTTAAAATAAAGATAGTATTTTTTTGTGTCGCCTTTTCGAAGAAAAATGACTATAACTTTCTCATTTCTTGATATTTGTTCATCAAACTTTCAATATATACGGTACTCATCATGACAACATCGACATGACCATACTAAAATATAAAGGTCAATAAAGGACTGAAGGTCATTATATGGGTTAAATACTCATTTTTTCTTCACAAAAACTTAACGTTGGCTATATCTTTCTCATTTCGTGATATTTCTTCATCAAACTCAATATATACTCATCATGACAAAATCGACTTGACCATACTGAAATCATCACTGACAGTAGAAAGTCTGTGTGTGGGTGGGGACTTAAGAGAGGCCTGCCAGAACAACAAATTTTCTTGCAGTTAGGCACTCGCGAAAGGGGAATTTTTCGTCCTAAGTTGGGGAAAAACAAAAATAATTTCGAGAATGGAGCCGAATTTTGCCGAATATCTTGAGTAAAAAAAAATCTGAATGTGCCAGATGGTCGGTCACTTAGCATCCGACTGACCATCAGTAGACATTGTCAACCATTTAAAGTAATGACAGATGTGATTTTTATGAGAAAATTGACAACCTGTATTGAATACCTGAATGTCGATCTCATATTAAATGACAGGCCTTATACATGTAGTTGTAATGGATTGCCTTTCATATAAACAAGGTTTCAGTTTCCTATCATATTGTACTTGGTTGTACATGTATACAGTTGGCATTGTTGTCTAAAGGTGATCGCAGTTGTCAGGTTTTGTGTCTGTTTCGGCATGTTTTTATTTTCTGTGTGAATAAAAGGAAGTGTTCAGTTGTAGATATTGCATTACATATGTATTATGGTATGGTATTCATGGTGGCAAAACCATGTGACCTTATGATCAAGTTCACGGCAAAAGCTTGTCAACAAAGCGCTCAATTCAGGTACGTTTTTGCTACATAACTCTTAACACTTTTGTTCAACTAAAGCGCACATACATATGTACCTTACAAAGTGAGCTTTCATCAGCAGCTAAAGGTAATTTGATTCATCCAGTACTTCCAAAGATAGGCTCTCCCAAAATGCACATGTTCATATGCTTACTCTTAGCTTCGTCCGTCGGATGGGGACGTAAACCGGGCGGTCCCATGTATCGGTCTATCCTCCGAGCATGTTAAAGAACCATAGGAATCTATTCGATAATAAGAGAAGGGCAGGTTCCCGGATTCCTATGTATCCTTCCCCTCTCTCTGGGGCGGCTCTAAATAACCTATACTGTGTTGATGAGCCGTTAAACAACTTACAATGCTTACTTTCATTTCCAGGACTGGGAGGGATAGAATAACCTTTTGCGGCAAAAAAAGAGGTCTTTAACCTTTTGAAGCAAAAGAAATAGCTATTCTACCTTTTGCAGTGAAAGAAAGAGCTCTTTTGTAGGGGTACTTGTATATGTACTTTAGTTGAACAAAATTCGTTAAATATTAAGAAGTAATGAAAAAACATTCCCATGATACCTGAAGGAGTGCTTTGTTGAATATTTTTTGTCGTGAACCCGATAAAAGTCGTGGTTTTGCCACCGTGTTATTGAATTGTCGGGTATTAAATGACGGATAATTAAGAAGGTGACAGCCACCTTATTTCACACTTTTTTCCAAACAATTTACTCATTTAAAAACTGTCTTGCCTAAACAAATGTATGCAACTAAAATAAGACATTGTTTGCATTTGTTTGTCGTGTAAACATAAATTAGACATTGCGATTAGCCTACCCAAGCCGCCGTACCAGTGGCAACAATAAGTGCATTTAGATATGTTGCAATTTCGGAACCTCGAGATATAAATGGCTGTCCAGTTATGAGTTTGAAACGCGGGCTTAAATTTAGCAAGATATGGGTACAACACAGAAAGATGAGAGCATATTTATTTTTAGGAGGCTCAAGTTGAGATTCCACATTTGTTTTCACTTTCTCTGAAGTAAAGTGTATTTATCTTTTTATTTTTATAATTTTAAGCCAAGTCTTTAATTTATCTGGAAGTATTACATCATCTTCATCCGATTGGCCACTAGGCTATTTTAAATTCAATATAATCAAAAGAAACGAAAAGCACATCATGTGACATGATGCAGACTTTTATAAACTGCTTTTTTTCCTTTTCTTGAAAACTAAAAAAATGTTTCATTTTCACAACTGGTAGTGTCTAGTTTTTAATTTATTCATAATTTCATTGTCTTTTTTTCACGAATTCCATTAATTTTACTGTGTCACACTTGCCTGATCATTGCTCAATGTTGTCGCAAGGACATCCATTATCTCAGTATTTGCATAATTTATTATGTATATGCATGGTTGTCAACAAAGAATGTTTGTTATTATGATGCCAGTATAGATATATGGCATCTGCTGGTGAAAATTTGTTGCCGCAGATAATAATGTTGTTTATTTGCAACATGTCATTGTTGTTATAATGCAGCCATTGCAACTTCATAATGCAGACAAGATTTTATCACAGCTTTGTAATGCAGCTATTTTTGTTATTCTTTTAATCTCCGTGGCCAAATGGTTAACGACGTTGCGTTGTAAACCTTCGCCTCTCGCCGCAGCGGGTTCAATTCCCATTGGGAGCTCGACTTGTGAGGAAGTGTCCATTCTTACGAATGACGGGAGGTGTGTACTGGTTCTACCCAAGAAAGGTGGGTGGTCTGCCTCCACCACAACAAATCGATTGTCATATATAACCTTACATGTATTGAAAATGACGTAAAATACCATACAAATTATTATGCAGCCAATGTTGTTATGGATCAAGCATTGTTGTTATGAAACTTCATAATGCAGCAATGTTGTTTTGCATCCATTGTTGTTATGCAACTTCATGATGCAGCCAGTGTTGTAATGCGTCCATTGTTGTTATGCAAATTCATAATGCAGCCAATCTTCTTGTTATAAATACAGTTTCATGATGCAGCTAGTGTTGTTATGCATCCGGTGTTGTTATAAATGCAGTTTCATGATGAAGCCAATGTTGTTATGCATCCATTGTTGTTATGCAGCTTCATAATGCAGCCAGTGTTGATATCCTTCCATTGTTGTTATGCAGCTTCATAATTCAGCCAATGTTGATATCCTTTCATTGTTGTTATGCAACTTCATAATGCAGCCAATGACGATAACCTTCCTTGTTGTTATGCAACTTCATGATGCAGCCAATGTTGATATCCTTCAATGTTGTTTATATTATGCAGCTCCGGAGGCCCCAGGTTCAGTCCTTTGTGGTGCCACTGAGTTCCGTCGGTGTGTTCTTGGGCAAGACTCTTTCCCTCAGCCTCGTCCGTCGGATGGGGACGTAAACCGGGCAGACCCGTGTATCGGTCTATCCTCCGAGCACGTAAAAGAACCATAGGAATCTATTTGATAATAAGAGTAGGGCAGGTTCCCGGATTCCTATGTATCCTTCTCCTCTCTCTGGGGCGGCTCTAAGTAACCTATACTGTGTTGATGAGCCGTTAAACAACATTCAATTCAATTCATAATGCAGCCAATGTTGATATCATTCCTTGTTATGCAACTTCATGATGCAGCCAATGTTGATAACCTTCCTTGTTGTTATGCAACTTCATAATGCAGCCAATGTTGATATCATTCCTTGTTATGCAACTTCATGATGCAGCCAATGTTGATAACCTTCCTTGTTGTTCTGCAACTTCATAATGCAGCCAATGTTGATATCATTCCTTGTTGTTATGCAACTTCATGATGCAGCCAATGTTGATAACCTTCCATGTTGTTGTGCAACTTCATAATGCAGCCAATGTTGATATCATTCCTTGTTTAAATGTTATGCAACTTCATGATGCAGCCAATGTTGATATCCATTCATGTTGTTATTGCAACTTCATGATGTAGTCAATGTTGATATCCTTCCATTGTTGTTATGCAACTTCATAATGCAGCCAATGTTGATATCCATTCATGTTGTTATTGCAACTTCATGATGTAGTCAATGTTGATATCCTTCCATTGTTGTTATTGCAACTTCATAATGCAACCAATGTTGATATCCTTCCATTGTTGTTATTGCAACTTCATATTGCAGCCAATGTTGATATCCTTCCACTGTTGTTATTGCAACTTCATAATGTAGCCAATGTTGATATCCTTCCATTGTTGTTATTGCAACTTCATAATGCAGCCAATGTTGATATCCTTTCGTGTAGTTATTGCAACTTCATATTGCAGCCAATGTTGATATCCTTCCATTGTTGTTATTGCAACTTCATAATGCAGCCAATGTTGATATCCTTCCATTGTTGTTATTGCAACTTCATAATGCAGCCAATGTTGATATCCTTCCATGTTATGCAGCTTCATGATGCAGCCAATGTTACAATATACAGCCATCTGTGAAACTGTTCTTGTCCTGAAATGAGACATATTAATGATGCATTTCTTGAACCAAAAACAATCTTGGAGTCAATGTTTTCATCAATGGTTTATAAAGTGCGAAATCATTTTACCAACAACAAGGATTTTCACCCTTCTTTACATTTCCAATTGGGCAGACTAGAAAAACATCCTAATCCAAAATTATAAAAATAGTTTTGTTTTTATCCCTTTTGTCACCATAGAAGAATCAGGTTGACATCTTTAATACACTACTTCTTTTTGATCTGACATGGTATTTTATGAATCAGATAAACTATAATACACTACTGAAACATTGGAGTTAAGTGTAAAAACAAAACAGAACTGATCAATGTATCCATTTGTATTGCCATTTTGGATTTATCAACTATTTGATCAAATAAAAAGCAAAGCCTTTTAGGCAGTCCATCATCTATTTTGGATCAAATAAATTGAAACTCGATCAATATCACTTTGAATAACACTTATTCCTTTGAAATAATTTAAACATGTCATATTATTTTTATGCCACAGTAAGGGGGCATATACATGTAGCGTTAGCCATGTCCTTCCGTCTTTCCGTCCTGAACTCTTTCTCCTCCCACAGTTTTCATTTGATTGCTTCGAAACTTTACAGGATGATTGCCTATGATGTCAAGATGTGCTTATCCTTTCGGCGTCGTAATCGACCCAGTATTATCAGAGTTACGGCCCTTTTTTCATCAAATATTATCTATAGTGAGTCTATCTCATTCCACACTTTTCAATCGATTGCTTCGAAACTGTTCAGGATGCTTACCTATGATGTGAAGATGTGCATGCCGTTTCGGCATCTAAATTGATCCAGTATTACTGGAGTTATGGCCCCTTTTTCGTAAAACATTACGTGAAAATATCTTCTGTCTCTTTCTCCTCCCACAATTTTAACCGATTGCTTCAAAACTTTTCAGGATGCTTACCTATGATGTCAAGATGTGCATTTCGTTTCGGCGTCAATATCGACCCAGTATTACTGGAGTTATGGCCCCTTTTTTGTCTAATTTTGCTTCAAAGTATCTTGTGTGTCTATTCACTCCCTCGCTTTTCAACCAATTGCTTCCAAACTTTACAGGATGCTTACCTATGATGTCAAGATAAACATATCGTTTCAGAATCAAAATCGACCTAGTATTACCAGACTTATGGCCCTTTTTTCGCCAAATTGTATGTTAAATTATCGTGTGTGAATATCTCCTCCCACAGTTTTCCTCCGTTTCTTTTCAAAATTTACAGGATGTCGATACAAATTCGGCGTCAAATCGACCCAGTATTACCCGACTTTCGGCCCCTTTTTCGTCGAATTTTACGTTTTACGCTGATTGTTTTCAGTGGGGGCATCCGTGTCCCATGGACACATTCCTAGTTTTTTTTTACGCACAATGTTTAGTGGCACCTAAAAGACGTCATAATCTGCTGTTGTTTTATAATTTTGAACCATCTTACATTTAATTTTTCTTGGCTTTATTTTTTTTTTAAGAATTTGTTTTGTTCTAATAATAGTAAATGTAAATTCAAGATCTAGCTGGCTTTAAACTTGACATCAGCTTCATAGTTATTCTAGTAACCAAGGTTTAGACATGACTTTGATAATGTTAACAAACAAGATACATGTCAGGAAGATAATATTACTATTGTTATCTGAAATATGTGTTTGCTGGGTGTTTCCATGTTGTTGATGAGATGTTTTGTAGATATGACAGGAACGTGCTTGTTGATTTAACAAGATTTAACAAGCGTGGTAGTAGTACACGTATATTACAAAGGGAAGCAGCAAATTTGACATTGTTAATATAGAAAAATTATTCATGTAATTTCTGTTTTCTTCCTGTGAGAAATTTCAGAGGTTGCTACTTTCAGTTTTGTATTCCGTGGAATAAAGCCAGTAACGTGCCTTCTAAGGGTCAATATTTGCAGTCGAGAAGGTTGCATATTTTATGTTTGTGTTATATATATCTTGAAACCTACAGGCAATTATTGAACATTAAATGCGTAATCATTCATTTATTTGTGCTTACTTCCTGTAGTGAGCCTTACGAATAGTAATTATGGTTCAAAGGCTAGCACTCGATCTTCGTTGAAAATTTTCAGAATGGCTGAGCCGCTCTGATTGGCTCAACAGTTCCTGACAAAAAAAAAAGTGCCATTTTAAGAAGATAAATGTTGTTTCTGTTTACTTCCTGGCAGGCGCTACCATTTCACGGGAGTCTTACAGTATTGATTCTACCCGGAAAAAAGTGGGTGGTGTTCCTTCATCACTAAAAATTCGACTTTCATAATAAAGTCTATACTTAAATGTGCTGCAAATGGTGTAAAACACCATTCAACCAACCAACAAACCATTATGTGCAGGGCTCAATCTACAGAGCGATTCGGGCGAAGAACGCGCCCGCGATCTCTTGACTTCGCCTTGGCAGCACATCAAAGCGAAGTTCAAGTCGCCGAAATTTAAAAAAAAAAAGAAAGGTACAGTATAGTAATAAATCCATTATCATAGAAATTTCCATCAATATTTCAAGCTCATAGAGTTAAAAGAATTAGTGTGCATTACACTGTATTCACTGCATTGCAAAATACATGGTGATGACTATTCAACCGTTGTCTACGTATACACGTCGCGTGAAGTCTCCCTAAATTCTCTCCACTTCTCTCTAAAATCACTTGAGGGAGAAGTGACCTCCCTAAATTCCTGGCCTAGATTGAGCCCTGATGTGTGCTTCATTTCTAGTTGGTTTATGTTTCAACTGCATGCTTAAAACAATTACAAGCTAACTTAAAGCTACAAAATGGTTTTGATTATTCTGTCCTGGTTTTTATGCAGGATGATGTAGCTTTAAGCTTGTTAGCTGAAGTTCAATTCCATGTATGATGCAATTTTTTTTGTATCGTGGGGTCAGTGCAAAACTGTTGTATCTCCTTCTTGCACTGACCCCACGGTATGGTGTCGGGCAAAAAATGGAAGGTATTTTGGTATCAAACAATAGCCTTTTGCACAATTAATGATCTAAACTCTTTTAAATATTTTTTTAACAATGGGCAGGA
Organism: Cyrtodaria siliqua; assembly: GCA_037043455.1. NCBI lineage: Eukaryota > Metazoa > Mollusca > Bivalvia > Adapedonta > Hiatellidae > Cyrtodaria > Cyrtodaria siliqua. The sequence continues at coordinate 41,066 of JAWPHD010003757.1, forward strand.
ATTTATATCATTATGTTCACAGTTATTTTGGTCATCTCTGTCCACTGCCACAGGACTCAGAGCTGTAGATTATGTTTTACTACAATGAGTATTTACTCATCAGATTCAAAATGATTGAGTAACAAGGAACTCATTCAGAGTAAACAATTTCTATAAATAATTCATGCCTTCAAAACGGATGTGAATTTAATACATTTTAAAAGAAACAACTATTCTGATGAAACGGAAGTTTAAGAAAAAACAAAAGAAACGCTGTAAGACATTAAGATATATATATTAGACATAGTCATGCTTGGGGCAATTTTCATCATGTAAATATGGAATAAACTGTTCCACAGGACAATACATACAAATATAATACTCATGATTTTTAAAGTTATGAGTATTTGTGGTTAGTTGATGAGTTATGATACAACTGAGGGGTATGTAAAAAAAGCATGACTGAAACGCTCAAAAGTTTATCTGCAGCTCTGTCAGGTATGCTGAAATATTATAAATCGAACCTGAAACACTATTTAAAATTAACAACACTTCAAACACAACAGTAACAGTCTATTAAATCATTTTAGAATTATTTTATTATTAAAATTTTGTGTTTCTGGGTTTCAAGAATCTCATAATCAATGCAGGGTTCGAATTTAAGCTTGCATACTCGCAAAATACAAGTCAGTTTTGCAGAAGTTACAGAAGTTGCGAGTTACTTTTTCATATACAAGCAAATTTTTGCGAGTACCGTATTTTACGTTGTATAGTGGCCATCCGCAGCGCATATACCGCACATCCATTTTTTGAAGAACATCCATGAGAAAAAACTTCAAATCCTCTGAAGCAGTGTAAACCGCACACAGAAATTTGACAATTTTTTTTTATTTTTTATTTTTTATGGAGGTCGCCATTTTGAAAGTCCTGCCAGTTACGTTTTATTAGAGTGCATCTGATTGGTCAATATTTACTACCGCTAAAAATATTGCAGACTGTCACTATGCACTTACTTTGCTACTTGTTATTGAAATAAAATTAAAGCAATAATTTATTGTTATTTGACACTTACTCAACACCTGCTCATTTACCGTGTGTTATTTATCTAAACCGATCTTATTTCTGACCGTCATATGCCTTACCGGTATTAGGAATCTCGGCATAAATTGGCGACGTTTTTCACAAATTCTGACATTTTCCACAAATTCCGGTTGTATTCGGGAATGATCGTCATGTTGTCGTAATCGGGTATGCCAGAATTTTTTTTTTTTTATAGAATATAACTATTAATCTGAGTATGATACAATTTTGCCTTTGCCAGTAGAAAAAATTGTGAGTAAGAAATTAAGGTAAATTCTAACCCTGCAATGTCCAGTAAAACCTCAGTGTGTTCTGAGAATGTAATGAGCTTTAAATTAACTCGTTTCATAGGTCCAATTTTTATCACTGAACCAATCAGTATGCTTACATTCATATTTTCATTTGGTTGTTTCTATCATGACATCACTTTCTGGTATTAAGACATCCCATCCTGGTATTATGACATCAAATCATGCCATTATGTGTTCTCAGACCTGAATGAGCCTTTTAATTGCTGTGAGAAACAGAATAATACTGTTTGTATCACTCGTTGAGTAATGAGTTTCTTGAAATCAAGAATCACAAAATTCTAAAAATAAAATAATTCTAAAATGATATAATAGATTGTTCAGGATGAATATCAGTGTCAGCTTTATGTTTGTCCATTATTTGTTGTAAAACCTTTCAATCACTAGAATACATAATATTATTCTTGAATGGTGGATTTTTGGAATGTGATTTATGATGCTGGTGGTTGGCCAGCTTTGGTACAAACTGCAATGACCATTCTATTGAATAGCTGTTTCAATGCATTGACACGGTGAATGGGACGGTGACAGTGAGTGGGACGGAGGTGGAAAATATTGGATGTTACAGAATGGGATGATATGGTCAGTAGCTTTAATGAAGTGTTCAGCGGGCTGGAAACTTGATGAAGAATAGCTAGAGTTTGTTGAATGTTGAAATGAAAAAGAAATGAACAACAGACTTGTAGGTCAAACAGTTAATAATGGGTGGTTGGTCAACTGGATGGAAGGTATCAATTACTCAGGAGGTTTTATGACCCAGTGCTGTACATTGAACGGTCACCAACACAAATAGAACCTATTGAGATTTTAATGGCCAGTGATGATAATAATATTTGTTAGGACTGAAAAAGCACATAACATAAAGTGCATCGTTTTAACCTAGCCTCAAAATGATACTGTTTAATGCCGCTTTCCATCTCCCCCCCCAAAAAAACAACACATTAATTATAATAAATAAAACGAAACAAAAAGAAAATGGTGGATGGGGTGGGTTGAAATTATTGGGAGTGGGGAGAATGAAAAGTAAATCGTGATTTTATATGTCATGGTTAACCGGATTCACATGCCAAGCTGTGCAGCCTCTTTGTAACTTGCATACTATTACTATACATTGTAACATAGCTCTTATGGTTTTCCTTTGTTCTTGCTTATGATATAATTTTCATAAACCTGAAAGACTGTTAGCCTAAACCGTGCTATAACTGCGGGTACAATTTTCAGTCATGCTATAAATTACAGATTGGACATGGTCTACCCAATTTTACACGCGCTAGTTGGATAAATGGCTATGGTACAAAACATTTATAGCATATTTTTCTCCTATGCGATTTATAATGCACTCTCGGGCCTGTGGCCCTGGAGAAGCAGTATAAATTGCATATACTGGAAAATTATGCTATACGTATTACTTATATACCCAGAAAAATAATGTCTGCTGTTTTATATATCAAAAAGGCGTGTCTGCGCGACCCTGTGTATCGCAATCTAATCGTCAGAGCACATTTAAGAAGCATAGGAATTTATTCAGTAATAAGAGTAGGACATGATTCCCGGATTCCTAGGCATCTTTCCCCTCTCTCTGTTCCAAGGGGTTGCTCTAAATAACCCAACATTTGTATTGATGACATGTTAACCATCATCTCAATTGTAAGCACATCATATTCGGACCGACTTATCAATATATATGTTAATGGGGTATAGAGGGAAAATAATGGGATATGTAGAGAAACAAAATACCACAGATAAGGTTATAGAGGGTAACATACCAAAGTTGCCAGGGCAGAGCGGCTGTAGTACATCGCAAATATTTGTTGTTCCTTGAACTAGCACAGTGACTAATCACTATATTACTGCAATGTGCAAAATGACTTCAGATCATGGTAATGTTGTAATTTGCTTGTTGAAATTGATCGCTTTTCTAATACAATACATGTATGCAGATTATGTGCTGTGATGGATTTAATCCTGAATTAGCATACAATATTTATTAAAACAAAATGCTAATAAAACATACTGTATACCCCTGTTTAAATACCCCAGGGTCCATGCATTTTACAAAAGTGGCCCTGGGGTGTTATAAGGCCATTTTGACAAACTGTAATTTAGGTATAAACAAAATGTAAAAATGCTTGTAAGCATGCATGCAGTGTGTTAAAAAGTATAAAACCTCATTTCATGGTAACCTAAATGCTTAAATATAATGTTAATCATAACTCCTAATATAGCCCCTCCCAGTATTGCCTGCTGGTGACATTAATGGGTCTACATTCACTGGATGGCCCATAAACTTATTTCAAATGAGGTCCATGCCTAAAATGTCAAAGATTGGTTGAAAGGTATATGGAATTCAACAAGTACTCCACAATGCTGTCAGTGATCAATACATTGATGTCAGTGGGTAGGCGTGGTGGACATGAAATCGTGTCTTATCTATGTAGGCTAATTGGAAAGTGGTGGTACATTGTTTTAAAGGGACACACAGCAATCTTTATTATTTAAAAACTGACCTCCTGCTAGTTTTTCTGCATAATTTGCATGTGTTCAATCATTAATATTAATTATAAGAATTGTATTAAGCAAATAGTTTTTGCATATTATTAATTTTTGATATTATTGCACCAATAATATATTAAAAACTTATAGTACAATAAGACGAAATAGTGAATACCTAAAATTTGATTTATTTTATTAAAATGTGATCAGGATGAAAGTAAAAATGATACTGGATATATAATTCGACACACCCATTTCAAACACTTCAAGATTGCCGTGTGTCCCTTTAAAGGAACAAATACAGCAATCTTGATTATTTTTAGACCTGGTTGCATCCTCATTATAAACTTGAATGCCAGGAAACAGCAAACATTGAACATGTTGGGCTATAAATAAGAGACTTGGGATTCACAGTTGTTTATAACAACATTGCAAAATAGTATTTTTTAACAATTTATGTTGTCTTCTGTTACGTAAAACACCATTCAAACAAACAAACACACAAATCCTCTTGTATTCTATAATATAAACTAGGACAGGTGAGATTCCTACACTAATCAGCTATTGATGTATGGTTATTTGCTGGAAGGTTATGGCCACTGGAGTGGTAGTTACACCATGATGACAGCTAGCCCTGCAGCAGTGATAAGTTTGAAGTGTAGTGGAGAGGCATAAGGGAGATATGCATGGGAATAAGAGATTTAAATTGATAATTTTGATAAAAAAAATGTTCTACCGCACAGCTATGTCAAATTAAAGGGACATGTGGCAGTCTTCTAGAATTGGTTGTAAAATTAACCACCGCGATGTATTATAATCCAGTATCATATTGACTCTCTAAATCTGCTTGCACATGTATGATTATAATTCATTAATTTAATTTGGAGTTTTCAATAATTTATTTGTCTTCGTTATTTTCCATTCACTTTAAATATATTTTAAAGAAATAATCAAGATTGAAGAGTGCCCCTTTAATAGATGGTTGTGTAACCTGAAGTTTACTGTTAAGTGCATGTGACAAAAAGAAATAAGAGTGGAAAGAAGATCAGTTTTAACATATTATTGGTACATAATTGTGGCACAGGTATTTAATAGGGTATGTGTCTTAAGGTCATTTTATATTGTAAATAACTCATTCAGTTTGCCAAAAAGCCCTCAGTAAGGCTTATACAAGGTTGTAATATTTTACTAAATAAGGCCATCCTTAAAAAAAATTTGGTTTGCTGTGCTCCTACCCAAAAACGTTTTAGGTGGGCAGGCAGGTAGGTAGGTGAATAAAAAAAATAATTCCGAAGACATTAAAAAATATTCTTAAAATACCAACAAAAAAAAAGTTAAAAGAATTGAAATAAAAAGTTTTGGGTATGGCTGTTTTTAGTGAGTAGGTCAAGCACAGCAAACCAACAATTGTTTACGGATGGCCTAATATTGAAGTGATCTCCCCATTTGTAACCTACAATATGATGCCCTGGGAGTAAAATTATGTATGACATAAAAAATGTAAAAGGAAATACTAATAACAGTTGTAAACATAATTAGTACAGGACATAACTATCATTAAAACAAGTCACTTCCTTGTGCAGGTGTATTAGATCTTATAAAGTGTCACAGTGTCGTAACTGTATATATAACACATTGGGCAATACAACCTTCGGACTATTCAAATATCTTGAAAACAATTGGCTACTAATTGTCAGGTTGCCAACGTTTTGTTTAGTGAATTATGTTGATAGTGTTTTCTTGTCTATGGTGTTTTAGTGGTTGTCAGAACAGACATGAAAGCTGTGTTAAAGATCGGGGATAATAATAATGACCACTAATGGCCAAGTAATGTATGTCATCAACATGACCAATGACAAAACCACTGTGACCAGCAGTGGTCAGTGCAGGACACTTAATAACAATTAGTGTAAATTTAATATACATACAATTCCAAGGTTCTTAGCATTTTGTAAGTGTCTAGACCTTTTTGTCAGTTTTTGAACTTCTCACTATTTTGTTCTCTTGTGGTCAGTGGATATTAATAATTAATAGGCATCAAGTTTTAGAGTTGCAGACCTCTGTCCTGAATGGGTTTGCTCCCTGCTGGAGGCATGTCTTACGGGAAACTTCCTCTCATCTCCCTCTGAGGTTGCTGTCCCAATATAACCTAAAATATTGTGTTAACGGGACATTAAAACCCATTTCATTCATTCATTGTGGTCAGTGCTGGGAACAATTAAGACTGATGTTGTATGACTGTGTAAGGGTTTGAGTGGGCTGGTCTAACACGGTGGATAGTGCAGTGGACTTGAAACCGGAGGACGAGGGTTTGAGCCGCACTAGAACCACTGAGTTTCGTCGGTGTGTTCTTGGGAAAGACCCTCAGTTTCGTCCTTTGGATGGGAGGTAAACTGGGGGTAAACTGCGGGGGGGGGGGGGGTAAACTGGGGGTTAACTTACTGTTCCTAAGAAAGAGTAGTCAGCCTGCAGGTTTCCAGATTCCCATGTATCATTTCACTCTCGCTGGGGTGGCTCTGAATAATCTGTAATTTATTTAGCCGTCAACATTCAATTCAATAACAAGGGGTCAACATGCATGAGTTCATTTCCTCAGTTTCATTAAAACATTACATACCAGGAGTTACAGTACAGAAATCAACGAAACCAATATTACTGAAAAAAGCCTACGGTATTACAGAATTGTTTGTGTTTCTGATACTGTTTTTTGGGTAGGGCGTGTTGGAAGATCATGATGAAGTCATTGACAATGCTGAACATGGTGGAGAAGTTGATGACACTGCTGAGGCTGATGATGCTTTATAGAATACTGATGTAAAAGATAATGGTGACAAGGTGGATGAGAGTCGCAGGGACCAATCAGACAACGTCGAGGCTTCATATACATATACAATAAAAAATTGCAGCATTTACGTACACCTTAATATTGACCCAGAGTATATTTAAATAAGTATGGTACACTATTTATTCAAACTGGAGGTAATGCAAAAACTGACTAGATTGTAGCTACCCTTTGAAGTGTTATAACCTGTCCATTGTTGACATATTGTAGAATCGTTGTGATTTGCTATGTAACATAAAGTACAGCAGATTATAAGAAAATATTTCAAGTACCTTTTATGACACTGTTATATAAATTATACAGACTTGTTGAAGGAGGGGTGTTTCACATTTTTCATTGAGGGCAAGTATGTTGAAACTTGAATGGTAAAACCGAGTCGGTATTTTATGAATTAAGATTATGTTACAATGTGTATATTTATGTATATGTATGGTCATTCATTCATAGATTTTTCAAATTTTGGCAATGGAAAGACATTTTTTGTATTGACCAAATTTTAGTAAAACCAAATTTCTTGTTTCGAGCTGAAGAGTTAAATAAAAAACTGAAGAATTCATGTTCGGTGGCAGGGGCGTCTCAGAGTGGTTAGAGTCTCTGACTTCAAATCATTTGCCCATCACCGCTCTGGGTTTGAGCCCTCCTGGGACCAGGAATCTTTATTTGAGGAAGCGATCCAGCTGGCCTGCGGAACATCTGTGGTTCTACCTACCTAAGTGCCCTCCTGTGCATGAAAATTGCCCTCTGCCAATGAAAGCTGGAAAGTCGCCATTTGACCGTAGCTGTAAGTGCAACTGTAAATCTCAGTTGCTGTCTATGTTCTGTAACCAGTGAGAAGTGATTGAGTCTGGTCAGTGGTCAGTTAATAATTTTTCAGAAACCGTGCTGAACTATCAACCAAAGATTTGTATTGAACCCCAATTGTGCAGACAGTACTTTTATGGATGTTGATTCAGAAACTTAATGGTGCCTAGCTGTAACTGCATCTTGGATTTAGTGGAATATTTCTTAAAATGTGTCATGTAATTTAATCACAGTAGTGGTAGACAGTTATTTATGTTGTCCTTTTAACAATGCACTGGATTTATAATGTAATATTTCTTATTTTATGGCATATTATAATTTGGAAAATATTGTATTCGACCATAATAATCTACAATAGAATACAATAATAATCTACAATAGAATAGTTCTCATTTCACAAACTACATGTCATGGTAAATATGATAAATTGAGATGGAGATAAATTGAACAATAAAGTTTTACTGTTTACACAACCGTTGGAATGTACTGTCTATTATCAACAAATATTTTTACACTCAAGTGAACATGTGACAGTGATAGTTTATCACAAGACTTTAATAGTGTAACTGATGCATTACTTGTGTTTTTAAATATTTAAAATTCCTTAATTATCTTGTTGTTTACTACTTTCCTAATACTCATTTCCGTACTGTCATGTATGTTGAACAATCAGTGTAATTTTATATTTGATTAGCTCTTGAGTTTGCTGTTTTAGTGGTTCAGCTTCAACAGTGTCAGCGATGTTTTTCACTCATTTTGGGAATGGTACGCCATTCAATTGGGAAAATTAGCATCGTTTTGCCTTAAATTGGAAATTTTTGCATTATAACACAAAAGTAATATTGTATGCTTAAAATACTTTGCAAACATATTACAATGAAAACATTCTCTTGTAGTAACCCTCCTTTAAAAGTAAATATTCCCACTTCTTCTATTTAAAGTAAACCTTCGCCTCCCATCGCTGCAGGTTTGAATCCCACTGGGAGCTCGACTTGTAAGTTAGGAAGTGTCAATTCTTACGGATAGTGGGAGGCGTACAGTACTGGTTCTACCCAGGAAAAGTTTTCAGTAACACTTGGGGGTATTGTTTTTCAGTAACACTTAAGGGAAAAAACACTGAGCCTCCATGACACCATGGACTGTGGAGTGTAACACCTGGGCATGTACGAATACTAAGCCTCCATAACATCATGGACTGTGGAGTCTACACCTGGGCATGTATAAACACTGAGCCTCCATGACACCATGGACTGCATGAACTGTGGAGTCTTAACACCTGGGCATGTATAAACACTGAGCCTCCATGACACCATGGACTGCATGAACTGTGGAGTCTTAACACCTGGGCATGTATAAACACTGAGCCTCCATGACACCATGGACTGCATGAACTGTGGAGTCTTAACACCTGGGCATGTATAAACACTGAGCCTCCATGACACCATGGACTGCGGAGTCTAAAACCTGGGCATGTATAAACACTGAGCCTCCATGACAACATGGACTGCACCATGGACTGTGGAATCTAACATCTGGACATGTATAAACACTGAGCCTCGATCCATGACACCATTAACTGTTGAGTCAAACATCTGGGCATGAATAAAAACTGAGCCTCCATGACACCATGGACGGCACCATGGACTGTGGAGTCTAACATCTGGGCATGAATAAACACTTAGCCTCCGTGACACCATGGACTGCACCATGGACTGTGGACACCTGGGCATGTATATGCACCAGAGGAATCTGTTGATTGTCAGGCTAAGGGCCTCCTGGAGTCCTTTTCAACCTCTATTTCTCAGAATGGTTGTAAATTAAAAAATAAGGTGATGGGGATTATTTCCATTAATTTCCATTCATAATTTGTAGATCAAATTGCATCTTATTAGGTAGTTTGCTCATGAATTAAATTTGTCTGGACAATCGTCTCTATTTCTAAGAGTTATAACAGAGATTCCCTCTGTTGAAGTTATGAAAAATTGTCTCCCTTTGATTTTCCATAAAAAAAAACACAAAAAAACTTTGAATATATTCTTGAACAATTGTACTCCTGAAAAGTTGTTTCCCTTTGAATCTCCAGAAAAGTTTGAATACATAGAGAAAAAAAATCCTTCAAATTTAATGAAAAGGTGTTCCCCTTTGCTTTGTAAAATTGTATCCCTTGGAAAGTACAAAAAAGTTGTTTCCCTTTGAATTTAATAAAACAAGTGTTTCTCTTTGAATTTCCTGGTAAAATTGTTTAAAAAAAATAATTCTTTTTGAATTTTCTGAAAAGTTATTCCCTTTGAATTTACATAAAAAATATTCGCTTTGAATTTACAGAAAATCCAATCTCGGCCAGTTATGCAGTGTTATCTGGACGAATCTGACTTGGCAAACACAGGATGGGGTGGCTGTTTGTTGTACTTGTTTGTTTTACCAGATAGTTTCTCAACTAATCTACCTGTTGTAATTGTTGAACCTGTTTGATCCTCAAGTGTTTTTCATCAGCATGATGAGGGTGTATTTAATGTCTTACAAAGATAAATTGAACATACTGTAAGATGCATTATACAGAAATCTTAATGACTTTTAAAATTAAGTTTGGCATTGGATAGTCCCACAAAATACACGTTTACCAGTTTATGTCATCACAGATTCTGTTAAATCACCGTGACTACATCACAAAAGTCATGTTTACCAGTTTATGTCATCACAGATTCTGTTAAATCACCAGTGACTACATCATTGTTACCCTCATCATTCGCTGCAGTAGCAACGTTAGCAGTGGTGTTGACCTTAAAAGTTTGTTTAATGTTAATTTCAAAATGTTTGTTATACCAAATAAAGTGAGTGGGGGTTTGACTCCAGTAGACTGGGATCATCATATAGTATAAACTTGGCATCACAGCAGGCACTGTGGGTTTTATGTGGTACGTTCTAGTGTAGGTTAGAAAGGAAAGAAAGTAAGGAAGGAATGAAAGAGGTTTATGGACATTCAAATGTTGACCTTCAGAGATCATATCCTGTCTACAGATTCAAATCTCTTCCACTAAAAATCGACCGTCATATATAGCCTAAAATGTGCTGAAATGAGGTAAAACACCAACAACAACACCTGATTGTATTGACCATGGGAATCGATCTCATGTGCAGTACAGTTGATTTAAATCGAATGCTTTTTAACGGCTAATCAACACACTACTCTTACTATTAAGCAAATAGATTTGTATGGTTCTTTTACGTGCTCGGAGGATAGACACAGCACTGCCCTGTAAACATTAACCGACGAGGCTAATGGAATGTGTCCGAACACGCCGACGAAACTTGGCGGCACCGGGGAGGCTTGAACCCAGGTTCACCAGTTCGAGTTAACCATTCTGTCCACTGGGCCATGCCTGTCCCCTCATGTGCTATATATATTGCTAATGAATTTCCACACTTTGTAGTTGTGAACTCAGTGATATAAGTTGACTGGGGTTATCACATACATGTATAGGTAGTTTGATACATGTATGTTATCCGTTATCTTTACGTTATTTTTTCTATGAGGAGATAGCTTTAAATCAGGTTGAATTCCAGATCGATGTAAGTATTTAAGATAATTGGTGTCTATATTTGTACCCCAGTATAATGTCTGTATCACATTCCTCACATCCCAGGCTATTAAATGTCAACCATTATCCCACAGATTTTAACTCTTTTTTTTTCTTCTTTTTTTTTATCAAAGTGACCAGATAATATCTAATTGTTTAAAACGAATTGATTGAGCTGACCTAAATCAGGCAATGTTGATTTTTATTTACAAGGATGTTTGAGAGGTATTTTTAAATGTACAGATAATACAAATTACATTTAATATAAATGAATTTATTTAAATTTGTTGGATTTTGGACACAAGAGGATATTATGGAATGGGCCTAGAACCTCCTCACATTCAGAACTGCAGATTAGCTGCAAATTCTCTTTTGTAAACACACCATACTTTGCTGGAGCTATGATAATTGTTTTCTGCCACCACACAAGGAGCACCTGAAAGATGAGGAACCTTAATGAACAGGACAGAATGAACATAAGCAGTGGCACTATTATTTAAAGGGATCCACAAGGGATATAAAGAAACAATTGAGTTCGCTGCTTCAAGTAGACATATCATCACATCACACAACAACACACAGATAAAAGTCCAGACATTGTGCCTATAATCGTCGGGTAGGACACATGTCGTAGGTGGAGGGACTATAATCCTTAGAAATACACACACACACACACACACACACACACACACACACACACACATAAATACACAGTTGAAAAAAGTTTGGAAACTTCTTCCATATCCGATCAATAAGATGAAAAATAGAGAACAGCCTCTGAATGACAGTGTACATAAATATAAAATTATGGTTGTTTTGGAAATGCTTGTTACTGAAGCCCCACTATTACTATTGATTGGTTACCCCTGATTAATGAGCCATTTGAAGAGGTTTTGTTGTGATTGATGGCTGTTCAAATATCTCAGTTTGACCTAAATTCTATAGCTTGTTTATGGTTATAACAGAATTGATGGGAGCAACAAGTGCCTTGAATATAGGTAACAATAACGTTATTGTTGCATGTGAATGTTTTATTAGCAGAGAAGATTTTGGTCAACCAACAACCAATTCTGGATGAGGATTATAGCACACTTGGGTCAGAGGTAGTGGATTTAATTTCAGTCATGTGATTTTCAATTCATTGTCGAGGGCTGGCGTGGCGCAGTTGGTCGCACGGCGGATTTGTAACCGGAGGCCCCGGGGTCAATCCTCTGTGGTGCCACTGAGTTCCGTCGGTGTGTTCTTGGGCAAGACACTTTCCCTCAGCCTCGTCCGTCGGATGGGGACGTAAACCGGGCGGTCCCATGTATCGGTCTATCCTCCGAGCACGTAAAAGAACCATAGGAATCTATTCGATAATAAGAGTAGGGCAGGTTCCCGGTTTCCTATGTTTCCTTCCCCTCTCTCTGGGGCGGCTCTAAATAACCTATACTGTGTTGATGAGCCGTTAAACAACATTCAATTCAATTCAATTCATTGTCATTAACAGCAACTGTGAAAATATCCAGTCTTTGGTGTGGGATGAAGCTTGGCAGGTTGAACATATGAAAAGAATGAGATTGGTTTTACTCCAGTGGAGTATTAGGTTATATTGGGACAGCAACCTCAGAGCGAGATCTGATAAAAGGATGAAGGTTCCCATCAGATAAGCCTTCGCTTATTGTGATATCATCTCTTATATGTAAACAGTTTTAACAATATATATTTTACACTAGTTTTTAATAACTTACTATTTCATTTGTCCATCCTTCATCAGTTTTTGCGCACAACATGACCCGTATATGTGTCGACGTGCCATAAAACAGCTTTCATTCATTCATTCTTATTGTGATTGGACCCACATAGCACGGAGGTTTGCAGCTCTAAAGCACAACGCTATGCACACGTAAAAGATCTTGGTATACAGGCTTCAGTAAACATATACTGAGGTATATGATAAATATGATACTGAATGGTAATCAATGTGACATTCAATTTCTTTTGTTTTGGAAATGTTTGTAATTGACACCCCAGTATGACTATTGATTGCTTTTCCTGATTTACGACCCATCTGAAGAGGTGTTGTGATTTATTGCAGTTCAAATGTCTCAGTTGTGATCTGAAATCTGTTTTGAATAGCTAATGGTAACAATAGATAGGATGAGTCTAAAATATAATGGCAACAGAATTGTGTTGTGGGTTGTTGTTTTTTGCTGCCGAAATAACTCCCTCTTGGATGTTATGTTGTACTGAATAAGTGATACATCCCTTATGTTACATACTATCAATATAAATGGTATGTTGTTAATATAACAGTGTTCAAATTATACCTTTAAGGCTTTTACCTTGCCCTAACTTACAAAATGTTGATGTAAACAATTCTCAATTGGCCATATTATTGATGAAAAAAATTCCCAATTTGGTCGTGCTTTAGCTCTGATCAGAGATCAGCAGAGCTTATGCCGTGGTGCGGTGTCCATCGTCCATCGTCCATCGACTGTAAACTTCTTTTTGTAGCGACTACTCTGAAACTACTGGATAGATTTTCATGAAACTTCACAGAAATGTTGCCCATGAAGTCTAGTTGATCATAGCAAAAAATCATGTTGATGTGAAATCCACGATGGCCTTCACAGCTATAAATAGATTTTTATAAAACAAGTTTTTAGCGATTACTTCTTGAAAACTATAAGTGATATTGATATGGGACTTTTTCTAAAATGATCAGCATGGCATGATGTTTGTCCTTGTCGAAAATCAGTTTGGTTCGACATTAAACATGGCTGCCAGTGGCCATCTTTATTTACATATAATTATGTAGTAAAAACTTGTAGCGACTACTCCTCTGAAACTACGTGACGGATTTTCATGAAACTTCACAGGAATGTTGCTCTTGGTGTCTAGTTGATCCTAGCAAAATTTCAGGTTGGCCAGAAATTCAAGATGGCCACCACGGCTAAAAATAGATTTTTAAAACAAATTTGTAGCGACTACTTCTTGAAAACTATAAGTGATATCGATATGGGACTTTTTCTAAAATGATCAGCATGACATGATGTTGGTACTTGTGGAAAATTATTTTGATTCGATAAATATGGTTGCCAGCGGTCATCTTTGTTTAGGCCATATAAAATTAATTCCCAGTTTATCATCCCCGCCCGCCCCAAATATTTTATGCCGCCCCGACAATTTTTATTTTGTCCGGAAAAAATAAAAAATAAAAATCGACTGTGAAAGAGTCGTCTTTCCGTGACGGAAAATGCGTTAATATTTAGCCCGAATCGGAAATACAGGAAATACATTTTGTAAACAAATCGGACATCGAGCAATAAGAAGTAAGTTACATGTATATTGAGAACTTCAACTTTTAAAACTCACATACATGGTAGTTTATATCATTATAAATACAAATGTATGCTATAGCAGTGACAATTGGTAATAAAGAGAGTGTTCAAAACATAATACTTCTGGTTATTAATATTTTTGTGATGTCTGATGTCATCTCACGAAAATAAAAAATTAAAAAATAAAATTGCACCCCCCGCCCCATTTTTTCCAAAATTTGGATAATAAACTGGGAATTAATTTGATATGGCCTTACATAGAGTTATATATAAAAACTTGTAACGACTACTCTGAAACTACTTGACAGATTTTCATGAAACTCCACAGGAATGCTGATCTAGCTATTAGAACCTGCCAGTAGAGCTTCAAGGTCATTGACCTCTTGTTTATAAAAAAAATCCCAATTTTACAAGTGTCCTTTTCCCCCAAAAATACCTGAAAAAGCCCTATGTTCTGAAGAAGCCTTACAGGTATAAATTATAAATGACTGTGGTCGAGAGGGTAAAGACGCTGCGTTTGAAACCTCGTCTCTCACCGCTGTGGGCTGGAATCCCAGGGGTAGGTCAACTTGTAACTTGTGTTTATTCTTACGGATGGCCGGAGGTACCTCCATACAGTACTGGTTCTACCCAGGAATAAGTCAGTAGTCTCCTTCTACCACTAAAATATCGACTGTTGTACATAGCCTAAAATGTGCTAAAAAATGACGTTAAACACTGAACAAACGTCTATGATAGCCGAATTTAGCATCCTGTAGCGAGTTCAGCATATAATGTCCGATTTTTACAATTTCTTCTATCGATAATTATATTGAAGTTCTCCCATCATCTATATAGGTGTCGGATATTTGCGTTTTGTAACACCAAGATTGTTAGAAGTCGGTCATCTAGCTCATTATTATTCCTCGGAGAGATTGAGATGTCATCATAATAGAATTAATGTCTTCTTCTTGCTTTATTACTATCGATTTTACTAAACTTTCCGACTTTGGATACATATACCAGGCCAAATAATGCTGTTTCTGGAATAACGAGTGATGAGTGTTGTTTGAAAAGTTTTCTTGCTTTCTAGTTTGGGTAAAAATTTATATACAAGACCAAATGTTTTTTTTATTTAATTATGTGTGTGGATATTGCACTAAATTTTAGTAAATTTATATGGAGACCAACATTAGTGATATTGTTTCTTGGCTAAATGTGGAAGTCTACTCTCTGATTGGTACAAAATGTTTAAAATTATTTGCATAAACATTAGATGTTATAGGTGATAAATGATTACCAATTGTTTTCTTTAAAAAAAAATCCTTTTTGCAGTTCTTCTGACATGTTTCTAGACAGGAACTAGCTGAACATCTATCAACAGTACAAGAGTACTGAAATAATTAAGAATCTGAAAATATGCTATATTAAGTTACTTTATGTGTATAATGAATATATTCTGGGGGCTGTTTAATTAGGTATTTTGTGCAAGTAATGAATATTTTCTGTCAACTACATTTAGATTTATTTGTGTTTATAATGAATATATTCTGATGAAACTTAATCAAGAAAGTGGCAGCCTTGTATTGATGTAGATTAGGTAACATTTAATCATGTTCCAGAGGAGCTTGCTACATACATCTGCATACACACATCTGCTGAATGATATTAAATTCTGTGATAAAATTGGCAAACTTCAGGAAATAAATATTCCCCGGAGTGTATGAAATATGTTCAAGGTTTCTTCATGATAAAACATTCAAATTGTGTAGAAAATATGAGGCAATGCTGCAAGTTTTGTGAGATCAAGAGTGCAGTGTTTCCTCCGATATCTGATGGAATTAATGAAAAATGTCGAAATGAAAACAGATTTTCGTAAGATAAACTTTTTAGTTCAAGTTAATCATATGAGTTATATCCGAAGGTTTTTCAGGTTTAGCTAGCATGTACAGGAATTATCTGTTTGTGTGGATAGCTAAAACTCAATTTGAAAACGAAAAAAAAAAATGTCTTGACATTCATTCATCACTGCTCAGAAGTTGTAATGCAGTATAGCGGCACTAATAAAAAAAATAGCCTTTTAAAAGTAACGGCTTGCTTTGTTAAGTAACTATACGGTTGGTGCGTGGACATGAGATGTTGAAAGCACACAAAGTTATCTCAGAGAATAAGATTATCGAACCAAATACTATTAGGCCAAAAAAATAAATATGTGTTTCCGGTGACCCGACCGACCCTATTTTTAAGGGGCTGACCCTAAAACTTTTTATGAAAAAATATATATATATATTTAAAAAAAAAAAAAAAAAAATTGTTCTGAACAATGATTAATCACAATATATCGAGGTAAACTGACATCACAGAGAAACTTTCAGTTGTATCATCAACTTGTATGGGGTTTATGAGATAAATACATTTCGATTCTCACAATATCTTGCTCCAAAAAAACACAAAAATGCCTACCGACCTACCCTATTTTTAGCTCTACTGGCCTCTTTAAAATGATAGTCACTCACTTCATTGATGTTATAAGAGCCATATAAGCCAGTAGAGCGTCCACAGGCCCTCTTGGGCCTCTTGTTTTAGAGCATGCAATAGGAAACATACCTATTTATTTTTTTGGCCTTATAGCATAGCATTTTAGATCTCTGGATTTATTGAACCTTATTATGATTATGTTCTATGAAAATCAATGACATTATTACAAAGAAATGCTGTCTATTAATAAAGAACAGTGTATTAAAACAAATAACTGCCTTTTTCATAAAAGACACACACAAACAACAACACTGAATAGTCTTGTAAAATCAGTTTAATAAATGCGCACCAAAGCTATGCAGAAAGTGGACCCTTCTTTGAAGGGATTTGTAAACAGGGAGAGGAAAGCGGAGAGACATGTCTAGATCCAGTTGTGATCGGGAAGCAAGAAAAATATTGGTTCCAGCTTTGTTCCATGTTCAACTTTTGAGATATATAAAACTGAAGTCAGTGCCCAAGCTGGCACTCTTTAAGTGCAAGCCAAAAAATAATGTGATTAAAAAATACCAATTCTCTGATGTCTTTGATTTCCCTTTTATCAGTTATATAGAGGATCTTAAACGAGTTCCCATTTCATATAAGATTTATGAAACGAGTTATGAATTATTTTAATTTTAACGAGCCTTTTGGCGAGTTAAAAACCAACAACAATGTTTTGTATAAAGTGCATTATTTTTATAAGCTGTCACAAATAATAAGTTTACGACTCAGATCTGGGTGAATTTGTAACAAATAAAATAGTTTCAGTTAATAAACTTGCGTAGTGTTACAGGTTTAACTCAACCAATCAAAATCGTTCCAGGTTGTATTACAAGTGTGTCATACAATAGAATATTAAATGGGTGTTCGACACTGCTAACAAGGGACGTTATGTGATAAAATATTTTTTATTTCAGCCCTAATGTTACTGAGCTGGTATTTTGACCAGACTAGTTTGTGGAAACATGTGGCTTTAAACATGACCGATTATGCAGAAATGTGACTTTAAACTTAACCCTTCCATCTATTTCAAGAGGGCTGGCGTGGCGCAGTCGGTAGCGCGGCGGATTTGTAACCAGAGGCCCCGGGTTCAATCCTCCGTGGTGCCACTGAGTTTCGTCGGTGTGTTCTAAGGCAAGACACTTTTCCTTAGCCTCGTCCGTCGGATGGGGACGTAAACCGGGCGGTCCCGTGTATCGGTCTATCCTCCGAGTATGTTAAAGAACCATAGGAATCTATTCGATAATAAGAGTAGGGCACGGTTTCCGGATTCCTATGTATCTCTCTGGGGAGGCTCTAAATAACCTATACTGTGTTGATGAGCCGTTAAACAACATTCAATTCAATTCCATCTATTTCAGAACGAAAGTAGCGAGAGTTTCTAACGAGGAGGCTAACGTTGCTGGGCAGGGCGAGATGTCGTTGAATAACGGTAGTGATGTCCAGGCGACCACAGAGAGTTTCTGGGAAGTGGGGAAATTTATGCGGACTGTGAACCGAATAGACAATGGATACAAATTGTGTAGTAGCTTAAAACAATTGATTACCTCACGGGCGGAGATCGAGCGGGCGTACTCCAAACAGTTGTCACAGTGGTCAAGAAAATGGAACGATTTCCTAGATAAAGGTAAACATTTTATTCTGACTTAACCCACAAAATTGTACCTTCAAGATAAAAAATGGACACATAATGACTTAAGGATTCTTCTTAAATCTGTGTTTTACTGATATACCAACAAAAAAGGTTATTTAGTGGCACCAGAGGATTTTTCTTACCATAACACTTAACAAAGCCAAAAATACCAAGTTTTTTTGTTTGATATCAACCAATATCTTATTGTTGAAGGGTGAAAGATATACTGTAAAAGCTAGGGCATTCCTTTGTAATGACATATTGCTATGCAATAATATGGCACACACAGGTATGTAAGGGTGATAAAAGACTCTTGACTTGTTCATTGGCCAAGGTATGGCCCAACAAAGGTGTGTGTATAGAAATGACCAGTGTTAAAAACTCAAACTTGTTCCAGGCCCAGAGTATTGCTTGACATAAGTGCCTGATATTTTTATACTATACATTTTCCAGGACAATAATATACCTACATATAATACAGCGTAAATTACTTCTGCGTGTTAGTCAGAACCAGCACTACGGTATGACACCCATATTACATTAAATCTGCTTGTTCCAGGGCCAGAATACGGCACAACACAGGGTGCTTGGAGAGGCGTGTTGGAGGAGTCGGAAAAATTGTCCGACCTACATAATGAAGTAGGAGATAAACTAGTGAACAGTGTGACAGTGTCTATAAAACAATGGCAGAAGGAAAACTATCACAAATCTATGATGCATTACAAAGAGACGAAAGAAATGGACGATCAGTTCAGAAAGGTGAGAATATCATATACCCTCATTTAAACGCCCCCTGGGGCGATGCCTTTTGAAAAAGGGGGAGTTTATTTCCAGAAAACCAAATCTGTAATTAGGCATTAACAAAATATAAAAATGCTGGTAAACAAATGACATTAAATACCTTTAATTGTATGGAAGTGCCTCCTCCCATAAAAAACAACAGTTGGAAAGGATGTGCTACTGCCCATAAAAAGCGACAGCTGGCAAGGAACTCTGCTGATAAAAAGCAACAGTTGGCAAGGAACTCTGCTGATAAAAAGCAACAATTGGCAAGGAACTCTGCTGATAAAAAGCAACTGTTGGCAAGGAATTCTGCTGATAATTCAGTTGGCAAGGAAGTGCATCTGCCCATAAAAAGCAACAGTTGGCAAGGAAAAGCATCTGCCCATAAAAAGCAACAGTTGGCAAGAAACTCTGCCCATAAAAAGCAACAGTTGGCAAGGAAGTGCATCAGCCCATAAAAATCAACAGGGCCTGTAAACAATTGTTGGTTTGCTGTGCTCGACCTACTCACTAAAAAGAGCCCTACCCAAAACTTTTTATTGCAGTTCTTCCAACTTTTTTTTTTCTATTTTAAGAATGTTTTCCCTTTAATTTCTTATGTCTTCGCGGGGTGGGGTGGAGGTGGGGGGGATATTTACCTACCTACCCACCTAAAAATGTTTGGGTCGGAGCACAGCAAACCAAGATTTTTTTAAGATCCATGGCCCAGTCGGCAAGGAAGTGCCTCTGCCCATAAAAAAGCAACTGTTGGCAAGGAACTCTGCTGATAAAAAGCAACAGTTGGCAAGGAACAAACCAAGATTTTTTTAAGATCCATGGCCCAGTCGGCAAGGAAGTGCCTCTGCCCATAACAAAGCAACTGTTGGCAAGGAAGTGCCTCTGCCCATAAAAAAGCAACTGTTGGCAAGGAAGTGCCTCTGCCCATTGAACGCAACTGTTGGCAAGAACGTACCTCTGACCATTAAAATCACTGTTGGCAAGGAAATGCTTTCTCCCTTAAACTACACTACCTACATGCACACACAAATTCGCTTTTGCCAAGATAGTATTTAAGATGGGTAATGTGATTCTACAATGGACTTGCTAGGCTTTATTACCTACTGTTCATAAGCTATTATCATACAATAAACTTAGGAAAACTGATCCATGCAGTCATAATTGAGGAAGGAATATAATATTCCTCTGGGAGAGACATGTCGGGCACTTCTATAAATTCTGCTGAGTAAAAAATATAAAAACGTGTATATTTATGGGTGGAATTGTAGTGTAGTGGTTACCATGCTGGGTTGGTGACACGGGGTTCGTAAGATCTGATCGTTCCCAGACTTGGCCGAATTTGGCTTATATTTTGAAATACTTCAGCAGTTCCCACCCCAAATAGAATCAGAGGACCCAGGTTAAAGCGTCACCGGGGCCACTGAGTTTCGTTGATGTCTTCTTGGGCAAGACACTTTCCCTTAGCCTCGTCCTATGGCTGGGGAAGTAAACCGAGCTGTTCTGTGTATGCGGGTTTATCCTCCGGGCATGTTAAAGAACCATAGGAATCTATTTGTTTAATAGTTAGAGTAAGGCAGGTTCATGGATTCCTATGTATTTTTTCCCCTCTCTCTGGGGCGGCTCTAAATAACCTTATGTTGATCAGCTGTCAAACAACATTCACTTCACATACATAGAGAAACCTGAGGAATGCTTCAGTAAATCAGTTTTCAGTTCTGATTTAAAAAAAAAAATCACCTGTTGCCCAGTTATTATAGTCTTTGATTGAATGAGATGCCCATCATATTTCTGCAAAACAATGGGGTGAAGGGGTCAGTGACCAAATCGTCAAGTGAGTATATTGGTCGAAATATGACTTATTTTAATTCCACTTTTGCATTCTTTATCAGGTACAAAAACCATGGGAGAAGAAATTAAACAAAGTGTTACTGGCGAAGAAAGATTTTCACGCTGCCTGTAGGAATGAGAAGAGCACGGCGAATCAGGAAAATAATGCACGGGCAGATACAGCACTATCTACTGACCAGGTATGAGGGTTTGAATAGAAGTTTTCAAAGGATGATTTTTGTCTCGCCTTTTCGAAGAAAAAAAGAGACCTAGGTGTTGCTTTTCCGGCAGTCGCGAAGGCGTCAACATTTAAGTTTTGCGTTGAGGTCATTTTCTCACAAACTGTATGCACTAGACGGTTCAAACTTTGCTTATAGTTGTATCTTGGGTGGTACATCACAACGTGACAAAGCAAATGAGGAAGTGACCTTGACCCTCCAAGCAAAGGGCAGATATCTTAATAATTTTTACATTCAACTTTTGCGTTTAGGTCACTTTTTCACAAACTGTATTCATAAGACCTTTGAATTTTTGCTTATAGTTGTATCTTGGGTGATACATTGCAACGTGACAAAGCAAATGTGGAAGTGACCTTGACCCTCCAAGCAAAGGGCAGATATCTTAATAAATTTTACATTCAACTTTTGTCTTGAGGTCAATTTCTCGCAAACTGTATGCACTACACCTTTCAAACTTTGCTTATAGTTGTATCTTGGGCGGTACATTGCAACGTGACAAAGCAAATATGGATGTGACCTTCCAGGCAAAGGGCAGATAACCTTATAATTTTTACCTACAACTTTTATTTTTAGGTCACTTTTTCACAATTTATATACACTGAGACCTTTCAGACTTTGCTCTTGAGTGGTACATTGCAACGTGACAAAGCAAATGTGGATGTGACCATGACCCTCCAAGCAAGTGGCAGATAACTTAAATAATTTTTACCTTCAACATTTGCGTTAAGGTCACTTTCTCGCAAACTGTATGCACTAGACCTTTCAGTTTTTGCTTATAGTTGTATCATGGGTGGTACATTGCAATGTGACAAAGCAAATGTGGATGTGACCTTGACCCGCCAAGCAAAGCGCAGATTTACCTTCAACTTTGTATGCACTAAGACCTTTCAAACTTAGCTTAGAGTTGTATCTTGAGTGGTACATTGCAACGTGACAAAGCAAATGTCAATGTGATCTTGACCCTCCAAGCAAGGGGCAGATAACTTAATAATTTTTACCTTCAACATTTGCATTGAGGTCACTTTCTCACAAACTTTATGTATTAGACCTTTCAAACTTCGCTTATAGTTGTTTCTTGAGTAGTACATCACAATGATGTGGATGTGACTTTCACCATCGAAGCAAAGGGCAGATAAATTTAATTGTTACATTTACAGCACTTTCTCATGAACTATAATTATGCACTAGATGCTTTAAACCTAGTTTATAGCTTAATCTTTGGAAGACACAAAACATTCTATTTTGTTTTGACATAGTTGTGTCTTGATCTTGACCTACTTTTGTGGAGTTTTATTTATTTTTTGTTCTTATTTTTAGCTCGATTGATCAGAGATCAGCAGAGCTTATGCCGTGGTGCGGCGTCCGTCGTCCGTCTGTCCGTAAACTTTTATTTGTAGCGACTACTCCTCTGAAACTACTGGATGGATATTCATGAAACTTTACAGAAATGTTGCCCATAAAGTCTAGTTGATCCTAGCAAAAAATCATGTTGATGTGAAATCCAAGATGGCCACCAAAGCTAAAAATAGATTTTTAAAATACAAGTTTGTAGCGACTACTTCTTGAAAACTATAAGTGATATTGATATGGAACTTTTTCTAAAATGATCAGCATGACATGATGTTGGTCCTTGTCAAAAATCATTTTGATTGGACGTTAAACATGGCTGCCAGCGGCCATCTTTGTTTACATAGAGTTATATAGTAAAAACTTGTAGCGACTACTCCTGAAACTACTTGACGGATGTTCACGAAACTTCACAGGAATGTTACTCTTAATGTCTAGTTGATCCTAGAAAAAATTTAGGCTGGCCGGAAATTCAAGATGGCCACCACGGCTAAAAATAGATTTAACATAAATAAATTTGTAGCGACTACTTCTTGAAAACTGTAAGTGATATTGATATGGGACATTTTCTAAAATGATCAGCATGACATGATGTTGATCCTTGTCGAATTTTATTTCGATGCGACTTTAAACATGGCTACTAGCGGCCATCTTTGTTTACCTAGAGTTATATAGTAAAACCTTCAACTTGTAGAGACTACTCCTCTGAAACTACTTGACAGATTTTTATGAAACTTCACAGGAATGCTGATCCAGCTATTAAAATGTATCAGTAGAGCTTCAAGGTCATTGACCTCTTGTTTTATAGAATGGCATTTTGTTTTTAAACAAATGAACTTAAATGTCATCTCAGCAAACTAACTGTAAACTCCATTGTTTTTAGTTATTAAAAAGTTACAAGCTTTCATTTAAACATTTATCTTTTATTTTTAAGTCCCGCCCGCGTTAGGCGAGACATATGAATCCGCGGAGTTCTTGTCATTGGTTGGAAGTTTACACAGACTAAAATATAAGTATATGGCATTCGTCAATTTTATCCAGTTATGAGAAACAGGGAAAATAAGGAGGTTTGAAACTGATTGTGATATGGATGTCTTTCATTGGTTGGACGTTAAAACTAACCAGTTAGTATAAGGCAGTAGTCAGATTAGGTTTATTACATTAACAAGCCAATCAGAAAGCTTAACAAGAATCATGTGAGCATTTTAAAGGATTTTTCCCCTCATAAACAAGCTTTGAGATAAATCTTCAATCATGTTGGTTTCACTGAAATCTGTCATCCTCAGATAGAATCAAACTGACCAGAGAAATACATAAAATCTAAACTATAAATGGACCTACCCTGCTTCTACTACACACTAATTCTTAGACACTTCGTTTCAGAATGTAGACAAAGACATATAACACTGTCAGAGAAAACTAATATTATGCACGAATATATCTCAAAAGTGTATAATTATTTGCAGCGAAAGTCTAAATTGTCTAGAGTTTGGTTATTAGACACTTTGGTTGGATTTATTTCCACCAATGGGTGTTAGTTCATTTATGTTACGACCGACACATTGATTTATTTCCTCTATTCTCATCAAGAAGCGCAGAATCTCCGTTCATTATATCATTGCACAGGGATTTCTCTTTTTAAGGCATTAAGCAATTTCATAGCGCTTAATTTAAAATTGCGTGATTAGATTTTAATTTCCGATCCCTAAACAAAAGTAAAGTGGATTTAAAGGGCTTTAACAATTTCCGTTTTATTGCCTTGTTCTCTGGAAATTGCTACAGCTCATGGCTCGAGGTGTGATCTAATAGTAGTGGGTAACATTATATCACGCTAATTTGTTCCACTGGAGATGTTCAGTAGAAAATTAAATGTGAGATCCTGCGAAGATATCGGAATTTATGCTGCAGAATTGATGTTACTGGTGTGTGTCTTTTTGACTTGGAGAATTATTCTAAGACTATGAAGTTTTGTCTCGCCCAAGATTGTGGGTAGCGAGACATAGCAGTCACTTTTCCGGTGGCGGCATCCGCATTTAAATCAGCTATATTTCAACAATGCTCGAATTGTCCCAGAAACTTTGTCAGATGCTTTGTTGAGTCGAGGGACATCACATAATGCCAAAATTACGAGGTCAAGGTCATATTTTGCGTTATTTTCCCAAAACTTAACCTTGGTTAGGTAACAACCTTGGTTAGGTAACAACCTCAGTTAACTGTATGTGATTGCCTCATTTTCTTTGTTTGATACTTGGTCATATATATTGTGGACATCACTGAACGACAAAAATGACCAAGGTCAAGGTCATATTTTGCTTATTTTCCCCAAACTTAACATTGGTTAGGTTAACTTAACCTTGGTTAAGTGACTGAATCTCAGTTAACTTTATGTGATTGCCTCACTTTAGGTCTTTGATACTTGGTCATTTGTATTGGTGGCATTGGTTGACATCGCTGAACAACAAAAAATACCAAGGTCAAGGTAATGTTTTGCATTATTTACCCTAAACATCAGTTTGGTTAGGTAAGTTAACCTCAGGTAATTTTTTCTGATAACTTTAATTTCTTTATTTGATACTTGGTCATATGTATTGTTGGCATTGGTGGACATCGCTGAACGACAAAAAATACCAAGGTCAAGGTCATATTTTGCATTATTTCCCCAAAACTACACCCTGGTTTAACCACTTAACCGCAGTAACTTAACTTCTTATGATTACATCACTTTTACTTGTTTCGATATTTGGTCATATGAAGTTTTGTCTTTGGTGGACATAATTTAAGCACAAATTTAATAAAGGTCTTGTTTTACAAATAAAATCCTTAAAGAAACTACCTGCCAAATAACGGCAAAATAACACTACAAAACCGGTTATCAAAACTCTATCCAGGTGTTTGGGCCATATAATAATGAATCTGTGCCGATTAAAAGTATAGTGTTTTTTTTAAGGGTTCTTAAAATACCCGTGATTGAATATGCGTAAAACAAATTACGGGTTGGTAATTTGTTGGCAGGATAGCTACTTTAAGTTAAAAAAACACGTCTTTCCAGGAGTCCATATAGTATATATAAAATACATAAATAGTGAAAATGTTAAGTCTGCGTCTCAGAAGCTGTTGTATTGAAATTTTATAATGATGCTGTGTCAGTTTTGTATAATTCGTGACTGGCGATTACATGTCTGGCACAAAATTGGATCAGCTTAGCTCAGACACACCCACACAGAAGCTTACACACAAAAGCAGTGACACAACTGCATTTAATGTTTCAGTCTTCATTGCCATTTACGGTTGTTCTCAGTTCCTGCGATTATTAATTTCCTGTCGAGACTTTTCTTAGAATGTTTCCCATCTTCGATAAAAGAAGGATTAATCGCTGGTAAAGAGAATTTACTGTTCTATTTATGTCAAAGTAGCTTGTCAGCATTTTTCTAATGCTTTTCTGATGAGTTCAGCCTTGTCTTAAAGAACATAATATATGTGTACAAAATATTTATGGCATAAAATGGAAATAAAACAAAACAGTAATGGCCTGAAATAATAATATATAATAGAGGTTCCGTTTTCTTCATCCAGTGGCAAGTTAATAATGGGCTGAGATATTACGTGTTTAATATCTACATGTAAATCTTGAAATGGCAGAATCCTGCACTCATGGATTAAAAAGTAGCCCAAGTGTAGGATGTATGTTAATTTCACACAAGATTGATATTTCCCTTCTGATTCCAAACCACATTGATGGCAAGGTGGTAAAGTGTCCACCTCGCATCTTGTGTGGTGGTGGTTTCCGTACCTGGCCAGGTGATACCAAAGACTTCATGAAATGGTACTGGTATCCAACTCGCTTGATGTTCAGCATATAATTGTAGTTCTAGGAATGGTCGACCTGGTGTCCATATAATCTGACTTGATGCAGGGCTCGACATTAGGCATTGTCCGATAGGTTTTGGCAACCCAGACTTGGGTCCGGACAAGTTGATTCTGAATTCTGGTTGTCCGATCGGGCAAGTATAAAAAAAATTATAAAACAAAATAAAAATGAAAACCCACGCCAAAATACGCTGAAAACCCATGCCAAATGACAAAATTCAAACCTCACTGTAGCGAGTGTTGTCTAATAGGAAGTGATTGTAAACTAGACAGTTTTGCGCATGCGCGGCAGGATTTTCCCTGCTGATATATATAGATAGTGTATATATAGATAGTTGCTTGTCGCAACACGTTGCTTGGGATCCCTGTATTTGACGTTTTATTCTTCCGATTTTGAATGACAAAAAGCATTCCTTATCTTGTGAAAATATTGTTAATAAAATACAACAAAAGCAAGTTGTTTAATTATACGCTAATCATAAATTTTACGAAATAAAAATCGCTTGAACATTTTGCGACAATCACATACGACCGCTTTGCGGATTGTGTACATGTATCACGCTTCATCGGATCGCAATCTCTGAATAGAAATGTCGAACCTATTTAAGTTCGGGTTTACATCGAAATCCAACGAAAAAGATAAGTCAACAAAGGGTAATGAAGACACAAAGAAGAAGTATGAAATCAAGCGGACACGCGGGTTTCTGCCGAAATGGCTTAAAGACTATGAATGGCTTCATTACGATGAAGAAGCGGAGGCTATGTTCTGCACATCGTGTGAAAAATACGCTGCAGAGTATCAAGAATAATCGCTCTTGAGTGTGGGCATGTGTTAGTGAATGCCAGATAAGTTGTACTTCTCCTTGACACAGAATTATACTTGGGAAATGTTTATAATTTGTTTAAATGTTGTTTCAATAAAAGATCATTCTTTTCTGGTTCCAAACTGCTTTATTTTACATGTTTTAATGCCGTTACAGTAAAAAATTGAGATTTCATATTCGGACTGACAAGTTCATTATAGGTCAAGACAAGTGGATTTCTGAAGTCACTTGTCTGACAAGTGGATCCAAAAGTTAATGTAGAGGCCTGTGGTGGGGTATCTTTGTCATGGTATTCCATTAACCTCACTGCTACAAGTAGACCCCACCTTCATATGGCTGAAAAACTGTTAAAAGCGATGTAAACACTATGCATACATAACATCCATACCACGCCATGCCATGCCAAACATGCTAATACTTTGAAAAATTAAACAAGCAATCATTGCCTGTAGAAAATGTGTTGAATAAGAAATTGCAGTCCCGTTGTTAGAAATGTGGCCAATTTTTCGGATTAAGAAAAACATAATTTCACAGTGTCTGAGCATTGGGTATCCATACTTTTTAACAAAAAGATATATTTGCAAAGGAAGAGACGGGCAAGTGAAAGGGATGGATTAAATCACAAGTGTTTGTGTCTGGAAATTTCTGAAATTGTCAGAAAAAATCCACTTGATGTCAGTTGTCAGTCTTGTGGGGACTATTTAATAGAAATATGTATTCCGTGGGATTTGATTACCATGTGTCCATACTTAATTTAAGATGTCAGTAATTCCAAACTACTGTTTATCACTTCTGGCAGAATGAAGTCTTACTTAATGCAGAGGGCAAGTAAAATCCATTCCACAGTCCATCTTGAAAACAAGTTACTTATATCCTTATGTACAAGGGATTGTCTAAAAGTGTTTTTTTTAATTTAAAATTAAATGTTGATTTAAGATTAAATGTTGAAAAGGCAATGATCACAAACTATTAAAATTTAATTAGCGGTTTGCTATTTCCTTATATATGTCAAAAAGTTAGAAGGTACTAATTACAGTTAATCACACGACTGTCCTCGGTGACCTTTGCGAGGTCTGGTAGAGTAGTGTGACATCAAGGAGCTACTGCCCTGGGGCAACCCTGATTAATATGAATAATTACTGCTATTTCCTGGGTCAATATTAGTTTTGTTTACATTTTTATACAACCAGTTTTAACACAAATATGAAATTGCAATAAATTAAGGACATACCCACACAGTACAAGAATGTATGAAGTAGTGTGTGTTGTGTATATTTCTAAGGTTTATTATCCCACTGCAATGGAGTCTTGAAATCCACATGACACAGGTTCAAGTCTCACCCGTTTTTCTTTCTTGGGCAAGAAGTTAATTTCCCTTATCCTTCTCTGTTACATGGGAACGTAAATCTGGTGGTCCCATGTATATCTTAGGCCACATAAAAAAATATGTGTGGTTCAGGTAACCTGACCGACCCTATTTTAAGGGGTCGACCCTAAATCTTTTTATGCAAAAATTAAAAAAAACAACATTTGTTGATAATGCAAAAAAATCGAACTCAAGGTATTAAAATTTAAACATATTAAATTCATTATCATTATTGAGAAAAAAAAAGAAAGAAAAAAGTCTACCTACCTACCCACCCTATTTTTTTTTGCCAGTGTTACCTGAATCACACATATTATTTTGTTTGGCCTTAGAGAAGCATAGGAATCAGTTTGGTCGTAAGAGTATGGCATGTTCCAGGACTCGTGTGTCCTCCCCCTGTTTGGGACAGCTCTACATAACCAATAATGGGTTGATGAGCATTCAACAACATTCAGCTCAATTCCTTCATCTTCGTATATCTAGGGTATCCTTACCTAGTATGTAAGGGATTAGCAAAAAAGGCAAACAAATTGTACTTGTCAAAATGTCATTACAACAATAAGCGATATTGTTTTTTGGCCTAAGATAATAATAATTGGACTCTTAACCTGCTACATATATATAATGGACTGTTCTTTCTTTGAATTAAGATCATTCCATTTATGTGACAAAGGGGTGTTTTGGGGAATATGACTGATCAGTAAACCCTGATCAGCCTGCGAGTTTCTCGGGTTAAGGGTTATATATGATATTAAGAAAATATAATTTTTAGAATGATTAAAATATAAATGTGAATTTAAGCTCTACTGGCCACTTATGCCATGGTCTGTTGTCTGTCTTCCATTAATTTTTGTTAACACTTTAGCATCTTCATATTGCATCCAATCTCTACCAAACTTGGTTAATGATAACTTGGGTGAGTTTACCTGTCAGATGCAAGCTGCCTGGCTTCATTTTTCACCCGATGCTTACCCAACTTGGTAAGAGTCTTAATTTCAATAAATATTTGGACAATTTGAAAAACACCTATATCGGACTATAAACACCCAAGTTATAGCCCTTGATTTGCCTTGTCAACACTCTAACACCTTCATTTTACATCTGCTGTTCACAATAATTGGTCAGAGTTTTGAATGAAAATGCTGAGAGTTGCTTCTGCCTTGAGGGCCCTGAGGTGCTACTGCCTTGAGGACCCAGAGTTGATATATTTGTGAGGGCATTGAGATACTGCCTTGAAGGCACTGTGGTGCTACGGATGAGGGCCCTTTGGTGGTACTGCCTTGAGGGCCCTTTGGTGGTACTGCCTTGAGGGTCCTTTGGTGCTACTGCCTTGAGGGCCCTGAGGTGCTACTGCCTTGAGGGCCCTTTGGTGCTACTGCCTTGAGGGCCCTGAGGTGCTACTGCTGTGAGAGCCCTGAGGTGCTCTGCCTTGAGAGCCCTGAGGTGCTCTGCCTTGAGGGCCCTGAGGTACTACTGCCTTATGGGCCCTTTGGTGCTACTGCCTTGAGGGCCCTTTGGTGCTACTGCCTTGAGGGCCCTTTGGTGCTACTGCCTTGAGGGCCCTGAAGTGCTACTTCCTTGTGGGCCCTTTGGTGCTACTGCCTTGAGGGCCCTTTGGTGCTACTGCCTTGAGGGCCCTGAGGAGCTACTGCCTCAAAGGCCCTTTGGTGCTACTGCCCTTGAGGGCCCCGAGATGCTTCATCTGTGAGGGCCCTGAGATGCTAATGCCTTGAGGCCGCTGAGGTGCTACTGCCTTGGGGTACTACTTGCTTCACAGCCCTCAGTCATAACCTGTTATTTCGTGGCTCCGTAATTATTAACTAATAAGAAAGGCTGTTATTAAATTATGTCTTTGTAAATGATATCGCGTATCAAAATCAATCCTTGGAGCACCATAGCAATCTGTCCAATAGTAAGAGTAGGGCATGTTCCCAAATTCCTGTTTCCTTTCCCTCTATTTGTGGTGGCTCTAAATAACCTAATATAATGTGTTGATGGGCGTTAAACAACAATTCAAATAATGATACAATTATGAATAGTTGTAAAAAACAAATATTGTAGATTAATTATGCAAATTCCTGTCAGTGGCGATGATAACAGTGTTATCTCTTTTTTTTTCTTTTTTTTTACTTTTTACCCACCCTATTATGTTTTTTTTATCTCGCTGTCATAGGTGTGTAGGGGAGGACACATTGACAGAAAGTATAGCTTATACCCATCCCTGTTTGTTTTTTTATATGATCTATAATTGTATATTGCGATCTTGGCGTGGGAGAAAAGAAAAGGGTTTGGCATGTAATATTAAATGGCACAGCTATAGATATTGGTTTGCTTGGCCTTGGATTAACAATAACAGAGGGTCAAATTGTATTTAGGTGTTCACAGTTGTTTACAAACAGATTTAATGGCCAATGTACTTCATAGTTTGGGTATAAATAGAGATTATTACAAGATTATTTTTGTAGAAAATTGCTTTATTCAGACCTAAATAGTTGCCATTCCTGACAAGGGTCAGTTTATTTATGAAAGTCTTTATAGATTTTCTTTGATAAAAATATGTTAGTTGATTTATAAAAATATCTGCAATGAGAAATCAAGATTGAAGCAGGCTTATAAATATAATATTTGGCGCTTTTGATTGAAAGGTTAGTTTTGATGATTTCTATAAAGGAGTAAAGGAGAGGTTTAAAGCTAGTTTAAATTCATGACATAAGGTATTTGGTTTGGCTATTAAGGCCTAAAAAAAAAATATGTGTGTTTCCGGTTTCCCGACCGACCTTACTTTTTCACCGCCGACCCTAAATATTTTTTAACGAGATGAAAAGAAAAAAAGAGATATTACAATCAAACAACAAATATTTTTATTCAAATGATAATTTTATTAACATCAATTTAACATGAATTCATAGTTTAAACTTAACAAGTGTCAAACAGTTTGTATCCTGATGAGACACAGAGTTGTTAAGCATCTAAACTGGATCCAAACTGCTTGCAAAGGTTATCAAGAAGTTGCCTTAGTACAAAAATGGCATAATATATGCGAACAATATATATCTAAAAAATATCTAAAAAAAAAATCCTACCTAAATACCCTAACTTTTTGACAGGGTGAAACCAGAAACACACATTTATTTTTTTTTGGCCTAAGGCTTCTTGCTCTCTGTCTGGATCCTTTGCACATTAGAAACTGTTGAAAGGACTTTTCATCATTCCTGGCATCAATGTCCTCCTTATCATCACTCATCATTTCTGAATCAACAATATTTAGCAGTACCATCATCATCATCAGCAGCAGCAGCATCAGCATCTGCATCAACACTCTTTTGCATCAATATCATTATCATCATCATCATTGTCATCACTTTCTCGATCCCAGTCTTTAGCATCACTACTATCAGCAGCATCATCATCATCATCATCATCATCATCATCATCATTGTGGTCATGGTTGCCATTTTTATCATCATCATCATCACCATCATCACCACCATTGCAGTTACTTGTCTGAAAGTGATCTTACATGCTTGAATGTGATGATGTTGCTTTCATTACAAATTCAAGCTTACCAAAACTGGAATCAACTTTTTCTCTCTACAAATCACACCACTTGGCACTAAGCCTTTTATCCGTCTTCATTCTTCGTTAATACCGACTCGATCTGCGGGCACTTCAATAAATTGATCGCGGCCATTACTTCAGATTCTCCAATTGATCACGAAGATATGTCAGCAGACAAGGAATTGCGGCAGATTAGTTTGTTTATTGTTGGAAGTTGACCCATTTAGAGAAACAGGCATTTATTTGAGTGGCGTGAAGTGAATGGTTGTTTTCTGTTAAATATTTATGGTTCAATCATAAAGTGTGTACATGTATGAGAACGTAGACATGACAATGTGGTGTCTTCCAACGAAGGCTACTAGTTTGAATCCCGGTCTGATGGTCAGAACCCCATCCCCATAATATGACAGGGGGCCAAATATGTTGTTCCATTTTCTAAGCAGCTGATAAACCATTAGGCGGGGCATTCGGGTCCCAGTGAGCACATTTTCTAGTTTTATTGCATAAGTACCATTGCAAAGTACAAAAGTACAAACTACTATAAGAACAACATACTACACACAAAAGGTACGCATTTGTGCATGCACTACTGGTGCACGAAGAAGTAATGAATTAAATCCAACCAGATTAATATATTGTGGGAATAGGACACAAACAAGCTCATTTTGGCAATCGATACGGGAAACAGTTTGGGAATTGTATCTCTTATATCATGTAAAAGTACGGTACTCAGGAAATTATTTTGCTATCGAAGCAAACAATATTGATCTATTTTGCATGAAAATAAAATGAGTTATCTGATACAGTGTCAGGTTGACAATTAATTATTGGGAAAATGATATTTTAGTATCATCTGCTCGAGATT
This sequence comes from Cyrtodaria siliqua, assembly GCA_037043455.1. Classification (NCBI taxonomy): domain Eukaryota; kingdom Metazoa; phylum Mollusca; class Bivalvia; order Adapedonta; family Hiatellidae; genus Cyrtodaria; species Cyrtodaria siliqua. The sequence continues at coordinate 74,272 of JAWPHD010003757.1, forward strand.
TTTTTTTAAACGTGAAGTGAAAGAAATAGTTATTCATATACATTGAGGGCCTCATGGTAGATTGACTAGTTTCAAATGAGTTCTCAGTTAAATAAAGTCTTTATTAATTATTATTATTATTATTATTATTATATACAGAGATATGAGCCATTTAAAAGTTCAAGTATTAACTAACTGTACAAAAAGCATGTGTAGTCGCACAAATAACCTAAATAATGAGTAGCGCACATGGCCAGTGTTTGTGGGACCTTGACCCATGGACAATAGAGGGTGGAACTATCAATAATTATTATGTTGGGTGTTTTTTAAACGAGCATCTCAAACTAGCAGTATCCAGTCCTGTATTAAAGGGACACACAGCAATTTTTTGTGTTTTTTTAAACTCACGGTGTCACCGCTAGGTTTTTCTGCATAACTTGCATTTGTTCAATCATTAATATTAATTATAAGAAAAGTATTAGCAATTTGTTTTGCATATTATTATTTTTTGATATTATTGCACCAATAATATATTAAAACTTATAGTATAATTATACGAAATAGTGAATACTTAAAATTTGATTTATTTAAATGTAACCAGGGTAAAAGTAAAAATTATACTGCATATATAAATCGAGACACCCAAAGATTGCCCTGTGTCCCTTTAAGATAAACCATGCACGACAAAAAAAAACAAAAAAAAACTTAAAGCCCTTTGTAAATGTTACTGCCGGTAGTCTTCATCATGCAGCTGGTGGATTTTGCAGATATTTCTAATCATCAAAGCATTGCATCTGTGCTAAATAAGAAAGTTAAATAGAACTTTATACAAACAGTTCAGTTGCCTATGTAACATGGTATTCTTTTCTTTATTTTCAGTTAAAGAAACTACAGGAGAAGTTAAAGAAATGCCAACTTGACGTTGAAGCAACAAACGATAAATACACCGCATGTCTAAATGATCTAAATAGTTCCAATGCAAAATACATAGAAGATATGACAGCGGTATGTGTAATTGTTGTGTATATATTATATACAGAATTTATGCCAGTGCCTTTTATGATCAAGATCTTTCTTTGTGTTTTTGTGATAAACTGGAAGGCACTGACATTATATTTTTAAATCATATATCACATGGCACCCCTATGATGTGACAGTTTCACTGTAATGTTGTCTATTTACCCTGTTCACAGTGCCAATTTAGCGAAATCGTGACCCACGGGCCGTTTGTTGTTACGTGGCTTTAACGCATTCACACTTAAAATAATGTGACACCCTATACCAAATTTAATGTTGCTTGCATGCATTTTATAACGTTACTTGCGTTCATCTTATAAATAAAAATTTCAGATATGATAAATATTAAGGTCTCTCTGAATGTATCAAATGATACACCATGCATATACTTAGGGCAACATGTTTTATTGTATACGAACACAGGGACTTGGTCCTCATCTCACTGGTGTATTATGATAAATAGGTCATGGCTTAATAACACTCCCAGAAGCTTCTGTGGCCGGGGTGGTAAAGACGTTTGAATTCTTGCATACCGGACAAGGATATCCGTCATTTTACCGGGGCTAGATATTTCCATCTCACCCTAGGGTCGAGATAAAATTCACGCGCACCAACATCCGGTATGCAGGAAAACATGCAAAACTTTAATAACTGGCGACGTCAACGCACAGCATGTCTCAGATATGCAAGAAAAATAATCTATCATGGGTATCTGGTGAAGATAGGGAATTCCAACCCTCGGTATAAGTGTTTTAATCGGAACCTCGGCAGAGCCTCGGTTTCGATAAAAACACATATCTCAGGTTGGAATTCCCTATCTTCACCAGATACCCATGAAAGATTCTTATATCTCGCCTCTCACTACTGCGGGTTTGAATCCCAGAACTCGACTAGCAGGTGAGAAAGCGTTGATTCTTAGGATGGCGGGAGGTCTACAGTACTGGTTCTACCGAGGAAAAAGCGGGTGGTCTGCCTCCACTAAAAAATCATCGTCATATATCACCTAAAACGTGCTGAAAGGGACATCATATAATATTGAACCAATAACACAGAAGCCATGTTGTGATAAATATCTGTTTGTTATGTATTTTGTGTTATTCCATATATTATTATGTTTTTCAGGTATTTGATGACTGCCAAAAGTTTGAGCGAGGAAGAATTGAGTTTTTTAAGAAGATAATGTTTGATATTCACCAGTGTTTAGATCTGTCTGTAGACCCAAGGTAAGTACTGGGTAGTGTTGACAATTAAGATGTCGCCAGTTGTCAATCAGTTATCCATTTTAACCAATCAAACCAATACTATACCTCCAACAAACAATAGCATGTGCAACAGTATAATAAAGCACATGCAACTGCATTATAATATAACCTATTGTCAGTATACTCCGACATCAACAATAGGGCAGAGATATCTAAGTACTGGCGTCATGTTAATTGGTTGAACTTCCATGATCAGTAATCGGTTACACTCAACCGATCGATGATCGATTATTAACGATTAGGCTGCCGAAAGACAGCAATTAACAAAGTAGTACATAAATTTCAGCTAGGCTTTAGTTGATATATAATCAAAGTTTTTGAATAAGAATTATCTGAGATTATTGTTTTGTTATATTTCTTTAAATAAAAAAGTTAATTATAAAAATTGCATTTATTTATGTATTTATGACAACAAAAGTCGTACTTGATTAAACGGGTTGAACGAGTGATGAGGGCGTAACTTGATTAATTGGAACTGCACTAGTAATTAGTACTGATCCACCAGTGGTATATTTCTATCTGTAGACCAAAGGTGAGGGCAGATCTGTCGGTGTTTAGATTTGGCGATGAAAATGCACGCTAGGGATTAGCCAGATTTTATACGGCATTTTTTGACACACACACACACAGCCAGATTTTTTTAGGGCTTTTTTTGATGCACATAAGTCAACGTTTTGTGTGATGTCATGTTGTAAATAAACATTCAGCATCAATTGTTGATGCATCTGTTACACTTTTTGACCTCATTTGCTGCTTGCTTCTCATAAATAAATAATAAGGAATTAATTATTAACTTGAATTTTTGAAAGTCTTCTAGAATCTCTCAAAATTGCCTCCAACGTTGGTGGCGATTTCCAATGTCCGATTTTCCCCAGGCCCTGGCCCTTGAGTCCACGTAGCATAGCGTATCGAAAAAATCGGAAAAGCAGGCCAGGTGACTGAGGCTAATGCAGTCGATGACAACTCTGGACTGGTTGCTGTCTATGAAACTCTTGACATGTTGCAGTCAGAGAAACTGTAGACTAGACCTCGAGTGGTTGCTGTCTATGAAACTCTAGAATGTTTGCAGTCTATGGATTACTCTAAATTGATTGAAGTCGAAAAGTGAGTAACTAAACGTTCTTCTGTACCAATTCTCTACCTCTTTCTATTGCTCAAAGTAAAAGTTAAGGTTAGTGATAAGAACACCAGCGGAGAAAACTTGACGCTTTCAGGGATGTTGTAGTAGTAGTTTAAAGAGACATTGGTATGTACATGTGGTAATCACTGCTTTATTTTCAGATATTCACAAGTATACACAGACCTGCACACAACCATAAGCAACACTGACGCAGACAAGGATCTCAAATGGTGGTCAAACAATCACGGTGCAGATATGCCCATGGCATGGCCAATGTTTGAGGTAACCTTGGTATTTCCTCCTACCAGACATAACTGGATGCTGGGTGGTTTATAATAAGTTGGCCTAACTTCCAATTATTTAAATAATTAACTTATTTGATTATTACAGAAATTAATTACTTGAAATAGTGTTTTGTTAAGTGATCATATTCTAATTCGCTCATTTGTAGATATAAAAACAGGGTCTGCTCTAGGCATCGCCAATGGAGCCAAATGAGGATAAATTATCAAAATGGCTCTAACTTTTAGCATTTGGTGAAAATGACTTAAGCAAAACATATATAGATCTATATGTATATGTTTTTTTTAAGACACCAAAAATTAAACAAGGGGCCTTTCAGTAACATGCATCCTTTTATTACCTTCGACACAAAATGTACAAATAACAAAAAAATAAATAATTCTAATTTGGCTCCAACTTATCTAATTTGGCGCAAGTGGTGACGCAAAGAAAAAATAAGCCAGAGGCGACCCTGAAAAATACAGCCAATCAATAAAAGGACCATTTGTATTGGCTTTGTATGAATAAAACACAGAGCAGCATGATCATAGAGTAATAAGCTAACGTGACTTGTTATTTCATACATCTTCATCAGTTCGCATTGAAAGGAATACTGTAAAAAATTGTGAAAAATAGATTTTTCTCGCGTTGAGGGGGTTAAATCATCCATAAGTTATATTAATTTAGAACACGTAGTAATTTGTTTCATTTGACGTTCCAATGGCTATGATTATACCATAATAGGAATATTCTCCCGATCTTAAACCAATCGGCAAAGAGAAGAAATCGTCGCAGATCACGACAGCGGGCGACGCGGCATCACAATTACCAGTATCAAACACAACACGGACATCTTCGTCCCCACGTCAACCAACAATCGGTCGAGCAAAAGCGATTCTCAAGCATCACAAAAGTCACAGTCCTCCAACCCCAGCACCACTCAGTATAATAACAGGACGGAGAGCCCGTCCCCGGCACCAGTGACGCAAACTTCTTCTATAAGGTAGGTGTGTCAGTGAACTCTGCTTGTGGTGTAGGCTACTCATGTGTTGAATAACAAAAAAAATTCCAATGCTGTCCGTATTTTATAAAGGAGATTAAAAGTCATATAAAGGAGATCAAAAGGATCACCATAAGTTTATGTCCGAATTATGCAATCCGTAAAAATAAATAAAACATATTTGACTTGCTAATGCTGATTGAATGAAATAAGTACACATTTTGACAGAAAATATAATTCAAAGTCTTAACTATTCATTTTATAGCAGACAGCTTTAGTGCAGTCGGTGAACAAGCACCATATTGATGGTTTAGGAGAATATGAAAAGAACTAAAACGTGGTCTAAACGTGGTCTTCACGTTTTATCCAAGAAGCTATAACTGTCTTGTATCTATTACAGCCCATTTGATCCTTGGGGGTAATTCTTTTGTTGTTTTAGATGTTACATTGTGTGTGAAGTAGATCATTCAAGTTCATGGTTTTCTATATAAAAAAAATATCACGGTTGTTTATTGGGGAAAAGAGGCAATATTTCTTACCGAAGAGGGAGATATGAGAGCTCAAATTTTAATTCCATATATTTAAAGTTGCTTATATCAATAACAATAAAAAGACATCTTCATAACATACTGGTACAACTTTCCCTTTACATTGAAAAGCCTCCTCAATATTCTGTCCTTTAATAATCCATCATTTTCATATTCTTCTTATCAGACTCTTAAACAAGTATAATTTAATAAAACATGGTAGGGTTTTCTAGTTATGATTTAAAAGATCAATTTGAAAAGTTCATTATTTTGTGCATAATCATAAGGGTTATAGTCCAAGATTCTCTGCAAGGAGACGTATTCCGGTATGTCTTACATAGGTTTTCCAGGTCACATGATGTAGGTACAAACCTTAATTGTTATAATGTTCAGCATGGGCAACTCGGACAAAGAAATAAGTGATCAGCACACTCAGACAGTGAAATAAGTGATCAGCACTGTTTGTTTTCATTGAGGAGGTAACTTACCATGTTTGTACATACATGGAAAACCCCATTTGCACCAATTTCAAAGTCGAACTAAAAAGGACCAAAAAAGAATACTGACTGAAATTTAAATGTGTTCTGTTTTAAAATTGAAGAATATTTGATAACAGAGAACCATGAGCTTGGAAAAGTGTGCTGTTAATTTCACGTGTTTTTCTGGAATAAAAGACAATTCATCCAGAATTTTTAATTTTACTTTCTTTAATATGGTGGTATTCTGCTCAGTCCATTTCGTTTAGTCATTATATGTTTACTTTTGTATACTGTTGTCTTTTTGGTCCATTAGATAAATGTGGTTCATTTTCAGTATCGTAGATGTCAAATTGTTCACATCCATTTTATTTGTTTGCGTAAAATAGAATTTACAATAGCCTAACTGAAATGACCAGAACTGGTATTCATAATTTTGATAGAGCATCATCAAAAAAACTGACCAATCAGTGACCAGAAATAAGACATAGTTTACTGTTAAAAGTAAGGTATCTACAGCGTGATTATTTCAAAACCCTGCATATTTCATGCTCATTCATGCAAATTGATTGAATATATGTATCCTTTAAAATCAAAATCTTGAAAATTATCGTCTTTTTACTCTGCCAAAGATTTTTATTTTACTATAGAACCCAAGGATAAAAACGAGTAACACAAATGTTTCACCTACCGAAAATAAGACAAAATCTCAACTGTGCAATGGAAAATTATGAACTGAATAAATAACAGATATATTCATACTATTATATTATCTGTGTTTAACTCTCCACATGAAATTGACTCCCACCATCACTCTATCCCTCCTGTTTTTACATGCTATCACAGACATATATAAGAAACATTTGTTTTTAGGCAAGTTGGTCATTGTGTATGAGTCTATAAATAGATCCAAAGCTGTGGAAGTGTCTAATTAAAAAATCGTTCTTTTTTTTTTGCGAACAGCTAACAGCTAAATTGTGCAAAGTGAAATAATTAACATCCTCATTCCCCACCCCTCCTTTATTGAAAATACCAACCCCAAGGGGTGGTGCAGGCAAATAGTGATAATACAGTAAATTTGGTTCTGGTATATAAGTACTTGTGTCTGTAGAGTAACACCATTTGTGGTAAGCTTACAGGTAAACATTACTAGATTTAATAACTATTTAATCAGAGAGGTCAAGAATTTTATGTAGGTTTCAGTTCTATTAAAAGAAATAACTGTGAAATGCGTTTGAAGTGCCATATAAGAAAATTCTGTTTCAGTTTTTTTCAGAGAACAAATCTCAGGATGTGTGCGGGATTTCAAATTAAATTCACTGTGTGTGCCGCCTTGCAGTTTCTTGTTTTCCACAAAATTTAAATATTTACATTTTACATTCTATTTGGGCTCGCATGCCTCTTAGGCCTGTTAAAAAAATATATGTGTTTCCGGTTTCCCGACCGACCCTACTTTTTCACCGCCGACCCTAAATATTTTTAGCAAAAAAAAAAAAAAATAATAATAAATAAAGAAAAATATATTACAATCAAACAACAAATATTTGTATTCAAATGATAATTTTATTAGCCAATTTTATTAGCCAGAGTTGTTAAGCAATTAATCTGGATCCAAACTGTTTGCAAAGGTTATCAAGAAGTTGCCTTAGTACAAAAATGGCATAATATATGCAAACAATATATATATAAAAAAAATATCTAAAAAAAACCAACTTTTTCTTACCTACCTACCCTAACTTTTTGACAGGGTGAAACCAGAAACACACATATTTTTTTTTTAGGCCTTATGTCAAATATTCACAGGATTTCCCTACACTAGCTTTGAATTTCATTAAAAGAAAAAGTAACAAAAGAAATTGACGTGTGTATTCGGAGTTTTAACAGACTTTGTCTTTATAACAGCATTTTCGCGTAAACATCACATTTATTTGTAATCAGTGCAGTAATGTGCATGTCACAGTATCCAGAGTAAACTTATTGTGTTGTATTAGATGTGTATTAGATGTTGTGTTCCCGGGCAATGTAAGGCACTGCTTATCAAGGCAGAGGGGTAAAATCCCCCCGAATTCATGTTCATTCGGCATTTTTGTCATGTTCATTAAAGGATTTCACCATCATACCTGTATTGTTTCAGGTACTATGTGTGAGTAGTTGCACAAAACAATGATTGTGGTTCCAGCAAAAAATGGAGTGTTTCAAACATAATTTGTAGAAACCGAGGAGGTTCTAGGCCCATGCTGCATATTTGTATTTCTATGTAAATGGAGGGTGGGCCTGGAATGTTCATTCCTGTTGGCGCCATATAACCTTTTTGTGTTGGTGCACCAACAAAAAAAAACACAGCTCAAATAAATTCTTATATGTCGTATTCATTCTCTATAGAGTATCTCTGATTTCTGAAAATGTGTGTAGGAAGTTATGTTGAGGGTGGATGAGAAAGTCCTTACACGGAACATGGTTCTTTAAATCTCTGCAACCTTTGTAGAAAATAGTTCCTCAAAAACAATAAATAAGAAACAGTTCATGGGTGGCTCACTCTCACCCTCACAAACATATAATGGGATAAACAAACAGATTACCATTAATATATTGATGGAAATGACCCTCACAAACATCTGGTGATTTAAATATTGGCATTTATACTGTAAATACTGGGTGTATTTCTGTTTCATCACCATACAGAACACCTGTCTCAGAATGAGTCACCTTAGAAATCTTGTGGGTTATTGTGCTGTTCTTTGTATACAGTAAGATTCATGCTACAAGCCACGTTCTTGTGGTGGTGTTCACTTTGGTCTAGAGCCTGTTCATACCTACTTTTTGTAAAATGGACTTGACTCTTCCTTTAGTTGGGTCATACCATTGTGGTTAATAGAGTTTAAAGGGTTGAGGGGATCATTAACTGGTATATCTCAGATAGTCACCAACCCAAACTTAAATGAATCTTTGTTGAAACATATGATAAAAAAAAAGTTGATTGAATTGATTGAATTGGATTTTATAGTCGCACCAACAGCTACGGTCATATGGCGACTTTCCAGCTTCCATTGGTGGAGGAAGACCCCAGGTGCCCCTCCGGGCATTTTTCGTGCACGGGCGGGCACCTGGGTAGAACCACCGACGTTCCGCAAGCCAGCTGGATAGCTTCCTCACATAAAGATTCCTAGGCCCCTGAGGGATCGAACCTACAGCGGTGAAGGGCAAGTGATTTCAAGTTGAAGCCATTATTTTGAAGCCATTATTTTAACTGATTTTGTGGAGACTGGTATGTTTTGTGGAGTTGTATTTATTTTGTTGTGTTGTTTTTATAGGCAAGACTCGTACGACGAGTCTCTAAATCCGTTCGGTGACGATGAAATTGTACATGAGGGTGAGAATAGCAAAACAAATAAGAATGCCGATTTAAACTCTATAGACAAGTAAACATTTATTGAATGTTTTTTCGGAATGTCGTTAGCGTGAATGCATTAGTGTGTTATCAATGTTATGAATGTGGCTTTAGAATGAGTTTATATTATTGTTTTAATTTCAGCATTATTATAGTGTATTATTGTTGTGTATTGTAATAAATTATCAAAGGTTGAAAGGTAAAAGGTATTAAGGGATAAATGAAATAATAAGGCACACTATTCTCTACATACGTATGTAGAAACATATATTCTGTATAAAGTTACAGGTATTCTATATATATATATATATATAGTACCATATTCTATATATAGTTACAGGTATTCTATATATAATAACATATTCTATATATAGTTACATATTTTATATATAGTTACAGGTATTCTATATATAGAAACATTCTATATATAGTTACAGGCATTCTATATATAGTAACATATACTCTATATGTATAGTAACAGAGTAACATATAATCAAAATATAGTAACAGGTATTCTATATATAGAAAAGAGTTAAAAATGGATATGAATGCTGTGTTTACCTCTCAACCCTTGGTGTGTAGTGTTGTTTGCAATTGATTATGACATGAATATGTTTACTTTCCATCCCATGCAACTAATATAAGTTTTGACTGAAAATTCCTAATATCGTTTTTCCCATCTGGATTGCATTTTGAAAGTTGTTTTTCGTGAAACGCGAGACTTAACCGACATATAAACTCTGTATGACTCCCTGCTTTATATTATATAGTCATGGATGCAAATTTTAATGAATTTCTTTTCAAATACACGAAACTTGTTTGTTTGAAATACCAGCGTCGAACTAAGTAGTCTAGGTAAAAAAAAAAGAAATATACGTTTGAATCTCATCTTTATTCTTTTAGTTGTAAATCCCTACCCATTATCATATGTTGCCATCATATTATTCATATGTTACTACAGAGATCGCGGGCGCGTTCTTCGCCCGAATCGCCCTGTAGATTGAGCCCTGTGTTAGTATGTTTAAAAAATGCATCAATTCATGTATAAATCTACTAATAACTAACATCAATACTCTCATTTTATTGATATTGTAGAATAACCTTGACCAGTCACTTTGGGTAGAGCAACCTTGACTTGTGACATTGACCTCATATTGTAAAAACAACCTTGACCTGTTACATTGACCTTGTAAAACAACATTGAACTATCACATTGACTTTTTATTGTAAAACATTGACCTGTCAAATTACACATGTATTATATAACAACCTTGACCTGTCACATTGACCTTGAATTCGACAACAACATGAACCTGTTACAATGGCCTTGCATTTTAGAACAACATTAACCTGTCACATTACACATGTAGAATAAGTGGACAATTTTATAGTGACAAGGACTTAAATCAGTGATATATCATATCACAATGTTAAACTTGTCCAAGGACTGGTTTTAAGGGCATACATCTCATACAAGAAAATGCATCTTCCCATAAAAATGCTATATTACAGCAATTTCTTCGAGATGAACATGTTATACAGCTTCAGCACCTACCATACTCGCCGGATCTTAGTCCGAGTTACTTTTTTCTGTTTCCAAAGCTGAAAAAAGTGCTCGCTGGACGTCGATATAACTCGAGACGTTGCCGTTGGCAGTGAGGTACATTAGTGTCTGAAGGATATACCTAGGGGAGACTACGCTACAGCTTTCCGGTCATGGATATCTCGTTTAAAAAAGTGTATTCTTGTTAAGGACAAATACTTTGAAGGATTAAAATAGAATATAAATTTTGTCCATAAACATGTTATGTTTTATTTTACGAGGCCGGTCTCAAAACTTTTTGAATGCCCCTCGTAGAACAACCTGGACCTGTCACATTGATCTTGCGTTGTAAAACAACCTTGACCTGTCACATTGACCTTGTATTGTAGAAAAACCTGGACCTGTCACATTGACCTTGTATTGTAGAACAACATTGACCTGTCACATTGGCCTTGCATTGTAGAACAACATTGACCTGTCACATTGACCTTGTATTGTAGAACAACCTGGACCTGTCACATTGACCTTGTATTGTAGAACAACCTAGACGTGTCACATTGATCTTGTGTTGTAAAACAACCTTGACCTGTCACATTGAGCTTGTGTTGTAGAACAACATTGACCTTGTATTGTAAAACAACATTGACCCGTCACATTGACCTTGTATTGTAGAACAACCTGGACCTGTCACATTGACCTTGTATTGTAGAACAACCTAGACGTGTCTCATTGATCTTGTGTTGTAAAACAACCATGACCTGTCACATTGACCTTGTATTGTAGACCAACATTGACCAGGTGCCTTGTCCACTTGATACATAAGTAGCATAGACAAAGTTCAATCTTACATTTCAAGAGTGACAATGGTCTCTGATCTTTCCTCTAGATAATAAAATCAAGCAATATATAGCTGTGGGCATGCGCAGAATCTAATTTTTGATAGCTCAATCACTTTTGCCTTGATCTCAGATAATGAGAATTAGAATTGACTGTGACGATCAGGGTTGTCCAGCAATACTTGCATCATCATTTATTGCATGTTACCTTCATAATGTCCTTATTTTTAATGTCGCTAAAAAAAATCTAACTGAGAATGTTTGTCATCTTTTCCAAGGTCATTATATTTTAGCCATCTGATTGACTTTTGCTCAAATGACCAGCTTTTGATTTGCTGACATTACCATCTTTTGAATTGCATTCATTTAAATGTCCCCCTTCTGCTTGGGTTTTGCTCAAGTGATTATTTTTTGCAGTTCTGTTGCTCAAGGGACAGACATCATGACCGCTTTCTTTTGTGATATTTGTTACTGAAAATTGTGTTCTAGTTCAGTTGTCTTTCTTATTAACATATCAAGCTGAAAGGTTTTAACAATGTTCCAGTAATAAGCTGAATAGTAGTTTTCACAATTTTATCTTTTACCTCATCTTTAAAAGTAATTAACAAGCTGCTGATAATATCCATGTCTTTATGGGTTCAGTTACCTTAATTGCATATTGTATTAACTTAAAATTTTACATTTTAAAGATATTAATTTCTTAAATTGTTTTTTAAAGATCGAATAATTAAAATTATAATTTGATTTCAAATAGCGAATGTCTGAAATATCTGTTTTCCCTCTGACGAAACCTACCTCAAATAAAATGTGTTATTTGCTGAACTCTGGGTAAATAGGGATATTGATCAAAATACACCGTTTCATGTAGAAACCTTTAGGTACTTCTGTATTCTGTTTCTTCGACTTCCCATTTTATATGCAGTTGAAATCAATTTCGCATCAAGATACGTTATCCTTGAAAAAACAAAAGCATTCCTGATATTTCTGTAGTACTGTAGTAGTTTAACATGGCTACTTTTTACAGGTGGGCAACAATAAAGTGTATGCATTGATGCATTCAAACAAAAGGATGTTACTTTCTGTATTGTGCAGCTAATTTTTCCGATGTTATTTTTCAGGCCTCCAGTACCAGCGGAGAACATCAATCCTTTTGGTGATGCAGACTCTGATAACGACGAGCATGCATCTCAGGCATCTCAGGGGTCAGGAAGTGCACAGAAATCGGGAGACACAAGTACCGTGATATCAATACCCTCGCGTGTTCTGTATTCCTACAAGGCTGAGGAGGAGGATGAAATAAGCGCGGAACCAGGTATGATTGTTACGCTCCTATATCTTTCCCCTCTCTCTAGGGTGGCTCTAAATAACTTGTAATGTGTTGACAAGCCGATAAACAACAAGAATTTCATCCTTTAAGAGCATAGTTATAACATAATCTTGCCAAATGGCCATAAACAAAACTTGCTGAACTGCAGTAAAAAAATCATAAGCATCCCTGTGAATACATGTATTACACTTTAAATACAGGTTTTTGTGTATAATCGCAATTTTATGCCTTTTTTTTTCTCAAACGTGTACATAAGGTTGACCATAAAAAATTGTTGGTTTGCTGTTTCCCTACCTACCCACCAAAAAGGGCCCAACCCAAATGTTTTTATAGCAATTCTTTAACAATTTTATAATTTTTTACTGTTTTTAGCTCGACTGATCAGAGATCAGCAGAGCTTATGCCGTGGTGCGTCGTCCGTCCGTCTGTCCGTCCGTCTGTCTGTCTGTCTGTCCGTAAACTTTTATTTGTAGCGACTACTCCTCTGAAACTACAGGATGGATATTTATGAAACTTTACAGAAATGTTGCCCATAAAGTCTAGTTGATCCTAGCAAAAATTCATGTTGATGTGAAATCCAAGATGGCCGCCAGAGCTAAAAATAGATTTTTAAAATACAAGTTTGTAGCGACTACTTCTTGAAAACCATAAGTGATATTGATATGGGACTTTTTCTAAAATAATCAGCATGACATGGTGTTGGTCCTTGTCGAAAATCGTTTTGATTCAACATTAAACATGGCTGCCAGTGGCCATCTTTGTTTACATAGATCTATATAGTAAAAACTTGTAGCGACTACTCCTCTAAAACTACTCGGCGGATTTTCATGAAACTTTACAGGAATGTTGCTCTTGATGTCTAATTGATCCTAGCAAAAATTCAGGTCGGCCAGAAATTCAAGATGGCCGCCACAGCTAAAAATAGATTTTTAAAAAATAAGTTTGTAGCGACTACTTCTTGAAAACTATAAGTGATATTGATATGGGACTTTTTCTAAAATGCTCAGCATGACATGATGTTGATCCTAGTCGAACACTATTTTGATTCAACGTTAAACATGGCTGCCAGTGGCCATCTTTGTTTACATAGAGTTATATAGTAAAAACTTGTAGCGACTACTCCTATGAAACTACTTGACGGATGTTCATGAAACTTCACAGGAATGTTTCTCTTGATGTCTAGTTGATCCTAGAAAAATTTCAGGCTGACCAGAAATTCAAAATGGCCGCCACGGCTAAAAATAGATTTAAAATAAATAAATTTGTAGCGACTACTACTTGAAAACTGTAAGAGATATTGATATGGGACTTTTTCTAAAATGATAAGTATGACATGATGTTGATCCTTGTCAAAAATTATTTGACATTAAACATGGCCGCCAGCGGCCATCTTTGTTTACATAGAGTTATATAATGAAAACTTGTAGCGACTACTCCTATGAAACTACTTGATGGATTTTCATGAAACTTCACAGGAATGTTGACCTAGCTATCAAAAATCTATCAGTAGAGCTTCAAGGTCATTGACCTCTTGTTAGTATATTTTTCTTTTATTTCTTATGTTTTTTTACTGCTGTCTTTGGCACACACAAAAATTCACCTACCTACCTACCTGCCCACATAAAATCCTGGGTCGGGAAATAGCAAACAAATATATTTTTAAGAATGGCCTAACGGTGAAAAATCCTTATGGTTTAGTTCCCTCTTTACTATCCATGGGCTTTCAGTGGTTTTGTTGTATTTGAACATAATCATGTAACATAGTCCACTGTACGTGTAATTTCAACATAAATTGTCTCTGGGCCGGTCCACTGTACGTGTAATTTCAACATAAATTGTCTCTGGGCCAGTCCACTGTACGTGTAATTTCAACATAAATTGTCTCTGGGCCAGTCCACTGTACGTGTAATTTCAACATAAATTGTCTCTGGGCCAGCCATTTAAAGGGTATCCTAAACAAGCATTCCTATTTAAAAATGATTTTATGAAACATGAACTTGATTAATTTTGGAACAAGCTTATTCTGAGATTTCAATATTGTACTGAAAGAGTTACTCCAGTATAATAGCGAGATTTAAGATTTTGTGTACAGTTTACTATCACTGTTTATGTCAATACACACACAATATAAAATAAATCCAAGTTTCATAGCACTGATACAGAACAATTGGTCATTCTTGTATGGTTTACTGAACTGTGGTCATTGTCGCACGGTTAGGCCTAAAAAAAAAATATATGTGTGTTTCCGGTTTCCCGACCGGGTCCTATTTTTTCACCGCCGACCCTAAATCTTTTCAGCGAGATTAAAAAAAAAAAATATATATATAGATATTACAATCAAACAACAAACATTTTTATTCAAATGATAATTTTATTAGCATCAATTTAACATGAATTCATAGTTTAAACTTAACAAGTGTCAAACAGTTTGTATCCTGATGAGACACAGAGTTGTTAAGCATCTAATCTGGATCCAAACTGTTTGCAAAGGTTATCAAGAAGTTGCCTTAGTACAAAAATGGCATAATATATGCGAACAATATATATAAAAAAAATATCTAAAAAACTATTTTTTCCTACCTACCTACCCTAACTTTTTGACAGGGTGAAACCAGAAACACACATTTTTTTTTTAGGCCTTAAGTGAAATGTTGAACAGCTGTGGTCATTATCGCAATATGCTCTGTGTTTCAGGCGATATCCTCACACGGCTCTCCGACCAGGACGATATGGGCTGGGTGAAAGCAATTGCAAAGGACGGCACAGAAGGGCTGATTCCATACTCTTATATAGAAGACATAGAATGAACGACACTGCCAGCATTTAACTCAGTTGCATGTTGCCAACTATGGACATAATTATATGATGTAGTGCGTAATGGAGACTCGAATTATTGAGAAAAAAAATAGACAAAGTTCTCACTGATGGGCTGTGTGTTATCATCAGGGCAAGACAAAATGGCCAATGAATTGACGATATGATTTAGACCTGTATTTTGATATACTCAACATGTCTTGCTTCTCTGCGACTTCATAATGTCACAATGAGTGCAGATAAATTAGGTATCGAATGTTGACTCGATTTTGACCAGAGATAATAACACTTAAAGTTTCGACAAATAACACAAAATTATAAGACTAATCAATAGTATGTTCATAAATGAGCAAAATCTGTTTCAATAAGCTATTGATAATAAAGGGAATTATTGTGTGTTAGATTAAAATTATACAAGAACTAAGAAATAACCCGAGCATACCTATCAGGCATACAAGACATTCTCTGGGTTTTTTCATGAACTCAAATGGTTACATCACAGCTGGCCTATATAATAAGAGTATGTCCAAAAAAACAAGTTTGCAGAGGAGAACTGGTAGGGAAATCTTGCAAGAAATGTTTAAACTATCGCTATGTTTGGAAACGATCGCTATGTTTGGAGTACACCATTTGATGGCCTAACTTAAAAACACCAGACAGTATTGGAGAGGCAAGGCAATGGAAAAAAGATTGTAGCAGATGTTTTATATAGATTACCATTATAATTTATATAGAAGTTATATAGACTGTATAGAACATGTATATTGAAGTTATATAGATTGTTTATAGACATTTACATGTTAATTGAAGTTATATAAACTGTTTATAGCAGTGTACACGTATATTTGGACTATAAAAGTAACTGTGTAAGCATATAAGGATGGTATGTAGAGGACATGGTGGAGATAAACTGTTCAATGGTTGTCCGATTTCTTCCATCGATCGTGCGGTACTTTTAAATTTAATATTAAGGTATTTCTGACATGAGCTAGTTAGCTCCGCTGATCTCTGATCTGATCGAAACATTCATTAGTTTTCTTCTTGATCGCTACGCCCAAAGAACTATTGGAGAATTTTAGTAAAACTTCGCAAAAATAAGTCTTGTGATGTCTATCTGGTTTTAAATGAAATATATCTTTATGCACTAAGATAAGATGTATACAAACAGTTTTATGATGAAAACCATTAAGTGAGAAGGTGTCGATTCTTACGGATGGCGGGTGGGAGGTATACAGTACTGGTTCTACCCAGGAATAAGTGGGTTATCTGCCTCTATCACAAAGTATCGACCGTCATACATAGCCTAAAATGTGCTGAAAAATTATGCCAAACAAAATTATGATGAAATATAAATTATGTATAACATCACACATATATCCGATATTAGTTTACCAGTTGTGGTTAATCACATCGGTGAAATCTCGACAGTCCTTGGACTCATTTTGGTTTTTAGCTCTACTGGCCAAAGGCCAGCAGAGCTTATGGGATGGTGTGGTGTCCGTCCGTCCGTCCGTCCGTCCGTCCTTCCGTCCGTTAACTTTTGCTTGTGTACACTCTAGAGGCCACATTTCTGATGCAATCATCATGAAACTTTGTCAGAATGTTTGTCTCAATGAAATCTCGGTCAAGTTCGAAAATGGGTCATGTGGGTTCAAAAACTAGGTCACTAGGTCAAATATTGGAAAAACCTTGTGTACACTCTAGAGGCCATATTTTTGACCCGAGCTTGATGCAACTTTGTCAGAATGTTTGTCTTAATTATATCTTGGTCAAGTTTGAAAATGGGTCACATGGGATTAAAAACTAGGTCACTAGGTCAAATACTTGAAAAACCTTGTGTACACTCTAGAAGCCGTATTTCTGACCCAATCTTGATGAAACTTTGTCAAAGTGTTTGTCTTAATTATATCTTGGTCAAGTTCAAAAATGGGTCACATGGTGTTAAAAACTAGGTCACTAGGTCAAACTTTGGAAAAACCGTGTGTACACTTTAGAGGTCATATTTTTGACCCAATCTTGATGAAACTTTGTCAAATTGTTTATCTTAATTATATCTTGATCAAGTTCGGAAATGGGTCATATGGTTTAAAAACTAGGTCACTAGGTCAAACTTTGGAAAAACCTTGTGTACACTCTAGAGGCCATATTTTTGACCCGATCTTGATGAAACTTTGTCAGAATGTTTGTCTCAATGAAATCTCGGTCAAGTTCAAAAATGGGTCATGTGGGTCAAAAACTAGGTCACTAGGTCAAATACTTGAAAAAACTTGTGTACACTCTAGAGGTCATATTTGTTATCCAATCTTGATGAAACTTTGTCAAATTGTTTATCTTAATTATATCTTGATCAAGTTCGGAAATGGGTCACATGAAAATAAAAACTAGGTCACTAGGTCAAATATTGGAAAAACCTTGTGTACACTCTAGAGGCCATATTTTTGACCTGAGCTTGATGCAACTTTGTCAGAATGTTTATCTTAATTGTTTGTCTCAATGAAATCTCGGTCAAGTTCGAAAATGGGTCATGTGGGGTCAAAAACTAGGTCACTAGGTCAAATATTGGAAAAACCTTGTGTACACTCTAGAGGCCATATTTTAGACCCGAGCTTGATGCAACTTTGTCAGAATGTTTGTCTTAATTATATCTTGGTCAAGTTTGAAAATGGGTCACATGGTTTAAAAACTAGGTCACTAGGTCAAACTTTGGAAAAACCGTGTGTACACTCTAGAGGCCATATTTTTGACCCGATCTTGATGAAACTTTGTCAGAATGTCAAGTTCAAAAATGGGTCATTTGGGGTCAAAAACTAGGTCACTAGGTCAAATACTTGAAAAAACTTGTGTACACTCTAGATGTCATATTTGTTACCCAATCTTGATGAAACTTTGTCAAATTTTTTATCTTAATTATATCTTGATCAAGTTCGGAAATGGGTCACATGAAAATAAAAACTAGGTCACTAGGTCAAATATTGGAAAAACCTTGTGTACACTCTAGAGGCCATATTTTTGACCCGAGCTTGATGCAACTTTGTCAGAATGTTTGTCTTAATTATATCTTGGTCAAGTTTGAAAATGGGTCACATGGGGTTAAAAACTAGGTCACTAGGTCAAATACTTGAAAAACTTTGTGTACACTCTAGAAGCCGTATTTCTGACCCAATCTTGATGAAACTTGGTCAAAATGTTTGTCTTAATTATATCTTGGTCAAGTTCAAAAATGGGTCACATGGTGTTAAAAACTAGGTCACTAGGTCAAACTTTGGAAAAACTGTGTGTACACTCTAGAGGCCATATTTTTTACCCGATCTTGATGCAATTTTGTCAGAATATTTGTCTCAATTATAGCTTGCTAAAATTCGAAAATGGGTCACACAGGGTCGAAAACTAGGTCACTAGGTCAAATACTTGAAAAACCTTGTGTACACTCTAGAGGCCATATTTCTGACCCGATCTTGATGAAACTTGGTCGAAATGTTGTCTTATTTATATTTTGGTCAAGTTCGAAAATGGGTCCCATGGGGTCAAAAACTAGGTCACTAGGTCAAATACTTGAAAAACCTTGTGTACACTCTAGACGCCATATTTTTTTTCATTCAATCTTTACTAAACTTTACCAGATTGTTAATGTCAATAACAGCTCGGTAAAGTTTGTTTTTAGCTTATGGGATGGTGTGTTGTCCGTTTTCCGTCGTCCGTCGTCCGTCAACTTTTCTTGTGTACACTCTCGAGGCCACATTTCTGATGCAATCATCATGAAACTTTGTCAGAATGTTTGTCTCAATGAAATCTCGGTCAAGTTCAAAAATGGGTCATGTGGGGTCAAAAACTAGGTCACTAGGTCAAATACTTGAAAAAACTTGTGTACACTCTAGATGTCATATTTGTTACCCAATCTGGATGAAACTTTGTCAAATTGTTTATCTTAATTATATCTTGATCAAGTTCGGAAATGGGTCACATGAAGTTAAAAACTAGGTCACTAGGTCAAATATTGGAAAAACCTTGTGTACACTCTAGAGGCCATATTTTTGACCCGAGCTTGATGCAACTTTGTCAGAATGTTTGTCTTAATTATATCTTGGTCAAGTTTGAAAATGGGTCACATGGGGTTAAAAACTAGGTCACTAGGTCAAATACTTGAAAAACCTTGTGTACACTCTAGAAGCCGTATTTCTAACCCAATCTTGATGAAACTTTGTCAAAATGTTTGTCTTAATTATATCTTGGTCAAGTTCAAAAATGGGTCACATGGTTTAAAAACTAGGTCACTAGGTCAAACTTTGGAAAAACCGTGTGTACACTCTAGAGGCCATATTTTTGACCCGATCTTGATGCAATTTTGTCAGAAAATTTGTCTCAATTATAGCTTGCTAAAGTTCGAAAATGGGTCACACAGGGTCAAAAACTAGGTCACTAGGTCAAATACTTGAAAAACCTTGTGTACACTCTAGAGGCCATATTTCTGACCCGATCTTGATGAAACTTTGTCGAAATGTTGTCTTAATTATATTTTGGTCAAGTTCGAAAATGGGTCCCATGGGGTCAAAAACTAGGTCACTAGGTCAAATACTTGAAAAACCTTGTGTACACTCTAGACACCATGTAGTACGACTCGATTCATCAATGGTATAACAGCCAGTAGAGCGTTCACAGGCCCTCTTGGGCCTCTTGTTATAATTGTTTTTGCATTAATCATCAATAGGTCATGAAAAAAAGAGAAGGATAAGCACTTGGGAAGGGGATGAAATGTGACAAAACCCTTGTGGAAGTAGGGAAAAAGTGACAAAATTAAAATGGCAAGAAAAAGAGAGCAAAAAAGCTCATGAAATAAATCGACAGTTGGAATATTGAAATATACCATATCTCTGCATCGTCCTCCTAAGCGTTGACTAACCAGTACATATCCTTATGTAGTCGTATAGCAGTAAGTATTTATATAACCATGATTTGTTCAATTTCACTGATTAATAAATTGTGTAAATCATGTTTCCATTCGTTTGATAGGAGTATAGTATAGTCTCTTTTTATACACAAATGTCATTCCATTTCATATTGTTGAGCAATATGACTCGATTCCATCTTAATAGTTTGTTCATGGATCATTGTCAATGTTCAATAGTTCATCATACCGTTTTATAATGCAGTAACTTGCATATAGAGAACAAAAATCTACATTCGGGTGCACCTAAATCATGTGAATGTGGCTTCCTGTTCGATAAGAGATGGATTTGTATGTTGCGTTTAGCAAGAAAAACCTTTGGCAAACCACTTCTGCTGGGTGCAGTTTGGCAAGCACCACTTCTGGAGGATGCAATTTGGTGAACACTACTTCTGCTGGATGCAATTTGGTGAACACCACCTCTGCTGGATTATCGCCTGTGCTGGATGCAGTTTGGTGAACACCAGCTTGACTGGATGCAAATTAGCAAACACCACCTCTGCTGGATGCAGTTTGGTGAACACCAGCTCGGCTGGATGCAATTTAGCAAACATTTATGAACACCATTTCTGTTGGATGCAATTCCACAAACACCACCTATGCTGGATGCAATTTGGCAAACGCCATCTTTACTGGATGCAGTTTGGAAAACACCACCTCTGCTGGATGCAATTTGGCAAACACCACTTCTGCTGGATGCAATTTGGCAAACACCACCTCTGCTGGATGCAGTTTGTGAACACCATTATAAGCGATAGGCAGGTTCTGTTGTCTGTGGTTGAGCAAATACTGTCAAAATCAATTTGGCAAACACTTTCCCTGTCGTAAGCTTCAAGAGCTGGGATTCAGTAGGCTTTGTCGAATGCAAATAATACATTCTTGTGTTCATAAACATATTCCTTATGCCAAAATTATTTCATTTTTCCGTTTTTTTCATAACTGGCAGTTTTTCTTTGATGCATTTCTTAGAATTATTTCAAACATTACATAGAATACATAAATTACCTGTAAAAAGGAAAAGGCACATTTATTCTCTCTTACTATTCCATCATTTGCTAATGCGTCTACTTTGACGAATGTCATGCAAGTTTTTATTGCGGGTTTATAAATGTGTGTTTGTTTTTCCAGACAATGGATTTTATTTAAGCAGATTTTGTATTTATAAAATAATTATTATTATTGTATTTTACCAATTTTCATCTTGCCTGTTTAAATTTGAGGATAAAAAAATAGCGTAGTGCTTGCAAAATTTCAGAATGTGCTTCGTTAATAGTAAAATCTAGATAACTAGATCATGACTTATTTCCTCTACCTCATGTACAAAATAGGAAAAAAACAATTTCCAAATGAAATTCTAGGAATTGCTGTATATTAGTCAGGGGTGGATACAGGAATTGAGGTTAGGTGTGCACATTTTGAACATATTTTAGATGTTAGGGCACAAAACTTTTAAGAAAAACAGTTGACAACAAAAACAAATTCATAACTTTTCTGAAAATTTATGGGTTGGGTGGCGCAACTTAAAAACAGTTGACAACAACAACAAAAAAACGTCATGAATTTTCATAACTTTTCAGATTTTAGGGTGGTGGGCACATGCCGAGAACCTCCTCCCTACCTGAATCCATCCCTGCTAGTTGAACCCTCCCTGTAAAGTTGCATTAATGATCATCTGGCTTAATAGATGCAGTAAAATTGCATATTATTTATATGGACACTATTAGAGCTGTTTTCTGCTTAATTATGAAAGCATTCCTGTGGGCATTTAATTGTCCAGAGGAGTGAAACTGTCGATTTTTGAAATGAGAAGAAGATTTTTATTTATTTTTTTGTATGGAATAAGAAAATATGATTTTGAGCTGTTTAAGGGACACACGGCAATCTTGAGTGTTTGAAATGGGTGTCTCGATTTGTAAATCCAGTATCGTTTTTACTTTTACCCTGGTTTCATTTAAATAAATCAAATTTTAAGTATTCACTATTTCGTCTTATTATACTATAAGTTTTAAATATATTATTGGTGCAATAATATCAAACATTAATAATATGCAAAAACAAATTGCTTAATACAATTCTTATAATTAATATTAATGATTGAACACATGCAAGTTATGCGGAAAATCTATCGGGGACGCCGTGAGTTTTTAAAAAAAACAGATTGCCTTGTGTCCCTTTAAGATTGATGAGATTTCGTGTAAAATGGTAAGACAAAAGGTCGCGTTTATAGGTAACTTTTTGGCAGAAAAGAGCGAGTCAAGACTCCTAAAGTAAGAGAATGACAGGTTTGCTCGAGTTGAATAAAAAAGTTGCTCTGTTCTATGTATCGAGGTGTAGATAATAGATATAAAAAAGTATTGAAATACATTGATATTATTAAATCAAAAATTTTAAAAAAAAATCTTCGTTGCAAAAAATTGTGTATGTATAAAAATTAATAATGTAAATACGTATTAATAACGGCCGTTTATACTCATTTAATATGTAAACATTAATTGTTTGTTAATTGATAGATAAACTTATTATATATATATATATAAAGATATATCTATTTGTGGACTATGGTCAGTGATAGAGGAATCTCCACATGTATGTCAATAACATAGTACAAAATTGTTGCAATTATTTTTAAAGATTGTTTTAAGATTCATGGGGAGGGGGAAGTGTGCAGATCATAGACTGGGCCAGTTTATACATGGTGTAACAGTTCTATATTTAATGTTTGCACAGCTTCAGTCATTCAGTTTCATTTTGATAACCATTGAGTGGACAATTTTGTCAGAATATGTGAAACTTTCCGAACATTTGTTTTAAAGGGGTTGATGCACTATTTTCAAACAATATTTATTTAAAACGGCTCTGACAACCTTAAAAATAGCTGAAGGAATTATTAAAATGCCATGAAAAATAAATGAGATATGACCTATTGAAAACTTGCAAAGAACATAAATGGAGGCGGCCATCTTGGAACGATGACATCATTGTGCCTTTTTGTAAAGCAAAGAAAATCACTGCAAATTGATTAAAAATAAATATACAGATGTAAAATGTATAAATTGTATGCTTATTTTCCATTTGCAGTGATTGTCTTTGCTTTAAAAGACATTTAATCAGTACGCCATATATGGTAAAAAGGCGCGATGACGTCATTGTTCAGAGATGGCCGCCTCCATTTGTTTATTTGCAAATTTTTAATAGGTCATACCTCCTTTATTTTTCATGGCATTTTGATAATTCTTTCAGCTTTTTTTCAAGTTTTTCAGAGCCCTTTAAAATAAACATTGTTTGAAAATAGTGCATCAACCCCTTTAATGAAAAGCTCTCCCAGAGTCTGCGGTTAAAATAGCAGTAAATTACCCATATGTCTGGCATCAAATTATATTCATTAACATGTTCATCCCTGTATTTGTTAAATGGACTCCTCTGTTCTTTTAGTTGGGCCATACTAAATGGTAAATATGGGGTGAGTGAGAAAGATTAGATTGTGACAGTTTTGTATTGTGATATTGAGTGATGTAAATTTGTTTTTTGCAGATTGTTTTAAGACAGGTTAGTAGATATATTTAGTGCTACATTTAACATTGTGCAGTTTTACAAAAAACACATCTGCATGAATAGTATCTATTCATTCTATTTATAGAGCATTAGGCGAATGGTTCTATATATAGACCAATGGTTCTATATATAGACCATGGGGTGATGATGTATATATTTATTCTATTTATAGCACATTGACTGAGATCATTTGTTAAAAACATTATTTTATATGTATGTATAGCACAGTGAATGGTACAAGAAGTTCATTCTATTTATAGAGCATAGAGTTGAGATTAATCTATAAATAACAAGATGATTCTATTTATAGTTCTTGAAGGAGGGAACTAGAAATTTTAATTAACATTAATTAGCATATCAAAAATTTCGGCAAATGAGCATAAATTACATTAAAATAGGGATCTAGTTTTAAAGTGAACACACCAGTTTCCCAACCCTCACCCACACCAGTTTCCCAACCCTCACCCACACCAGTTAACCAACCCTCACCCACACCAGTTTCCCAACCCTCACCCACAACAGTGTCCCAACCCTCACCCACACCAGTTTCCCAACCCTCACCCACACCAGTTTCCCAACCACCCTTCTCCTGCTATTAAATATATTAAGTGTTACATGTGATAGTCAGAAGACATTGCAATTTGTTGTTTGTTGACATGTTGTTGTTTGCTTGGCATTTACATGTCAGTTATGCAGTGAAGTTAGGATATAAATAAACAGAAAGCTTATGCCCTTGGATACCAAACAGAATCGTGGAAAAAGGCAAAAAACAATAGGAAATTGTATGCAAGAACCAAAAAATTGTGTTCTTTAGATATAGGTTTTTAAAGATACCGGTTTTCCTGCATGATTGTATGGTAAACTTGCCTTCCATATTAGATAGAGCTATGCAAAAAGTGTTGTAAAATTGTTGGCACAAATATGTATATATATATTGTTATCTCTTGCTAGTACTTTTAATTGTGGAAATATGGTGAAAATAGGTACTTTATCAGAAATACCAATAATAATTTTACTGGAGGCAGTAGTTTGATATTATTTGATACGATATACACAACCGTAAAGAATGCCGAATGAAAATATTCTGAACTATTATTGTGTGTAATGAAGCTCGAAATATTGTAACTGTTATTAATTTGTTGATATGGAATAAACAGTTAACAATTAAAAAACTCAACACGTGAGAATATACAAATTATCCATGCCCTTTGTATAAGTTTGACCTAAATGGTCTAAATACCTAATGAAGAACAAAACGTCAAATATTTTGAATCCCGGATTCCATATTTGTTTCCTGTGTGATACATTTAAACTTTTGTTGCCTAAAGATATAGCTACAAGGTTCTGTGGAAAGTTGTATTCAAAGGTATGTTCAAATATGGATCTGGGGTTTAAATATACCTTTTTGCTTGACCTTGACATTAGATTTCTTTTCCGGACATCTTGATGTAATGGACCAATGGTCTTCAACTGTGTTTCCTTGTCCCGCACTTTCCACATTTGTTTTGCATGTTTACTAACATTATACCATGTCTAATAATGTCAATATTAAATTTATATATGTTTTTTTAAAATTGTTGAAAATAATTCTTCACCTGAACAAAATTTGTATTGCAAGGAAGTGTCGAGTATTAAATAAAGCATTTTTTTTTAATTATTTATCTCTCTAATATCATCATTTTCAGAACATTTAATTACTGTGCTGAACAAGTGTAAATTGAAATACAATTTTTTTTTCGTGAGATATATATTAAATATATTGACAAAATATAATTTAATATATGTATGAAATATATGTATGAAAGAATGAGGGAGTGTGAGATACTATATAGAGAGGGAAGAGATATTAAACATGTTACAAATTACACATATGTAAATAACATAATCATGGGAAAGTAGCTATATAAGTTATTCATTTATTCAGCAAAATACTGCATATAAAATATTAATAAAAAGTTGCATATATTAGTAATTGTTGTTTTCATTTGTTCTCCATTTATCTTAGCTGCGAGAATCATAGCTCTGGTGGTGTGTACCTACCATAGAGCTACGATGCCGTCCTTTATAGAATAGGCAGATATCAGGGTCGACCCCATCAAGAGAGGTTTCTGAAGACATCAAGCAACGCCTGCATAAACAATGGGCTTATTTCAATATATTGAACCTTAAATACCATGCGTACATACATAAAACTCACCAAAGAAAAGAATATCATTGATCTAGGCATTTTTTGTACGAATGTCAACAATTTTGTCTCGCCTTTTGAAAAAATGCGAGACATAGGCACCGCTAATGTTGGCGGGCACGACGGCGTCGACATATTGTAACTTTTTTGTCCTTGGGAGTAGAATGTTCAAATTTCATATATATCCTCCTGGTCATTGTCCGTCAATGCCAATAACTTCCAGCCCTCCTACTGACCCTGTGTCTGAGTCGATGTCATCTAAATACATGTACCGTCACGCAAATATTGAGGGTACATGTATGTAAGTGACCTTGTCTCTGACCCAGGGCCAGTTGTGGAGTACCAGATTTCGTATCTAAATCACTGCAACTGGACATTGTTCTTGGCCAGTCATAAACTATATTTCGCTTCTGTTTTAAATACATACACATTTCAATGTGAGTTTTATTAGGCTTGACAGGAACATAATTACTTGAACTTTATGTCGGCTACTGCAGTAATTTGATACTCCAGTATAAGCTTATCACAGACATGGGGATTAAACTGTCAAATATAATTACCATTGTATTGTGTTATAGTACAGACCACCAAATTTATTTGCACATCTCTTTTCATATTAGTTAAACTTATTTATTTTACATGGATTGTAAGAGAAGCTCTCTGAACTTATTTTAATCACTCTTGATGTCTTCCTGGGTAGCACCAGTACTAAGCATTGCAGATAAAGTGTCTTGCTCAGGGACACAACACATGATTCTTTTTATATTAGTATGTGTTTGAAATGTAAATGAGTGTCCATGCCTAAAATTTAACATGTTACATTTTCTGGTTCCCTGCATCGAGCCAAATCAGAAAAAAGTCATTTAGAGTACCTCCCATAAGTCAACTTTCTTGTTATGGGCTATTTTTAGAAATTCAACATTTTTTCCAACATAGTTTTTGACGTTGATTTTAAAATAAAAACATCATTTCTAAATTTAGACCACTCGTTTATGATTTAGAGCCACATCAAAAATCTACTTTTTCCCTCTTGGGTTCATAAAAATATATGTTTTCTGACATTATGATAGTTTTTAACGAGGAACCCAAATCTGTTATCCTTTATTCCCTATGACTTTTTGATTTAGAGGCACTTCAATGTTGTTTTTCCCCCTTTGAGGTAGCCCAATATGAAGTATATGTTTTTTGAGGTATTTTTGACGGTGAATCTAAATCTGTCATTGGTTTTGTTATAGCCAGTGTTAATTGCTATGCATGCCAGCAGCAACATCACATTAATTCAGCTGACATTTCTTGATAAAATATGATGCCCTTAGATTAAAATGTCATTTTGTGAAACAATACAAGTTGACAAGCTGGATAATTGCACCGATAATTGCACCAATTATACAGCAAGTCAAAAAAAATAAAAAAATTATATTAATGACATTATACAACTACAATAATGAATATTCAATAAAAATAGGAATGGTAATGTCAATATTTGCATTTTGCTCCATTTAAGGAAAACTATGAGCTAACCTACTGAATGCAGACAACAGTGTTTGACCGCGTTAACAGTTACTTATAATAAACAGTCGATTTTGTCAAGATGAAGATTGCTTGAAACATGTATGATGGACATGTCACTTTAAGCGAGACACCATGTTGCACGCTACTCTTGTTTTCTGGAATGTTTACCTTTCAAAATATCTTGCGCTGTCTTGTGTTCCGTATAGTTCTGTATTTGGAAACTTAAACCCCCCACAACTAACACAAAAAAGCAACCATAAACGGAAAGTGTCCGGTGTGTGAGTAGAGTGAGGCTAAGTTCTCAAACACGGAATGAGACGTCGCACAAGAACGAGATTATTTCGAACGTAAACAATGAACATTTCTGAAATTAAAAAAAGTGGCTTACAAAAAACAAATATATCGGCGTTTCATTTTTCTCTTTGGTGAGTTTTATGCATGCATATGACTGTGATATTTAAGGTTTGTTCTATTGAAATAGAGCAGTTGTTTATGCAGGCATAAACGTCCGAAACCTCGCCTGAAAAAGTTATGTGGCTCTGTACGGGGTCCTACTTATAATTCTAACACAAGAAATCATGGCTCTATGGTAGATAGTATAGTATTTGAAAACATCTTAAAATAGACCAAAACAATGGACATTTAAATGTTTTATGAAATCAAGTCACCTTTTGGGATTGGTTGCTATTTTGGAAGCGTCCCTAGATCTGGTACCTACTAGCGGTACGAGTCTTGCATAACATATATATACATACTCAGTATATATTTGGTTTTAAAGCTGTATTTATACTGGTACTAGCTTGTAACATATATAACTAATTCCAGATGAAGTAACTTCATTTCCCCACAAAAACATGTATTTATAAGTCGGAAGTTTATGGAGTATTAATGAAAAGGCCAATTTTGACCTAGCCTTCACACAGGTTACATCGAAACACTATTTGCAAAAATGTCTTGGAAATGGTTAAATTTTCATTCATATTGTTCTCTTCAATTCTGTTGAAACCTTGTATTCGTATTGGTATTGAGGTTAGTCATGGTCAATTGATGTAGGAGTCTACACGTTTAAGGTTGAGGTAATGGAACTTAAATTGACGTTGAAAATGGTTGTAATTACGTCCACGCTGTTCTACTGTGACAATCTTCAAATCATGAAACTGTTTTTATTGGGATTGGTCATATTGGAATCAGTAGGTCAAAGATTGAACTTGAACTTCATATAAATAATTCAAGGTCTTACCATAGTTTGTAAAGGACTAATGAAATTTTGTACACATTTTTGTATTGGGATTAGTCTAACATTAACCTTGGACTCCTTAATCATAGCTCCAGGGACATAGTTGCCTCATAATGAGCAGATACGCAGCTGCGCACAAACATTTTGTCAAGAAAAACTAAAATTTTAATAATGCATTTCAAGACATTTTTAATGATCGGTTGTCAAGCTCTTTTCAGCACGTTTACAGATCTTGACTTAGAAATCACAATGTCATCCTGGGTTATGTGTGTCAGTTTGTGCATTCGTTTGTTCGTTAGTCTGTGCATCTGATTTTCATTTACTAATTTCTTCTTCATTAATTGAAGATTTTCACCAAACTCATCCAAAATATTCCTTGTATGGATGCATGCAACATTACGTACAAAATTTCTGGTTGGTGTGACCTACTTTGAATGAAATATAGGTCACATCCTGCGACATGCATATACCCCACTTTAATTAAATTAAATATTAAGTATATAAGCTAGAATAGCTCTTGGAATTGGTCAAATCGAAACATGGGCGTAGGAACGTTTTAATTATTTGTGTAGGGGCGTAGGAGCCGGGGGTGGGGTGGAGGTGGTGGTGGTGGGGGGTCCCAGGTGGGGCCCGGCCCCAACGCT
Source organism: Cyrtodaria siliqua (assembly GCA_037043455.1). Lineage (NCBI taxonomy): Eukaryota > Metazoa > Mollusca > Bivalvia > Adapedonta > Hiatellidae > Cyrtodaria > Cyrtodaria siliqua. The sequence continues at coordinate 103,915 of JAWPHD010003757.1, forward strand.
AATAGTTCCGAGCCAATAAATTCCGACCCCCCCACACCCACACTCCCGCGACCCGACCCCCACCCTATGCAAAAATCTGGACTACTTTACAATAGCGCTTGACATGAAGGCCATGACCTTAGAGTTAGTATTGAAATCAACCTTGCATATGATGAAACATGGTTTAGCTAAACGCTCGTAAATCAGATTATCTATAGACGGCATAGGTAGCTCAGTGGATAGATTTAGCGGAGGCATTTCTGATGCGAACTTCATCATCTCATCTCCCTTCGAGGTTGTCCCAATATAACCTAATATGATGTGTTAACGGGATGAAGTGATGATGATGATGCTGATGATGATATGATGGTGATGATGGTGATGATCATGAAAAATGAGTTAATGGTGATGATGACGACGTAAATGCTGGAATATTAACAAGATTTCGATGTTATGTAGAAGCTTCTTTTTATTTTTATATTGCAAAACAAAGCGTCTGTCCGACACACGTGATCTGTTTAAAAATGGCATCCACCGTTGATCAAGCCAAGGATCTTTTAGAAGACGAATCTCTCGCTGAAGAAGTATAAATTAAACATAACTCCGCTTCATAGGCATTTAGTAAATTTGTAATTGATATTCACATTTAGTTTTGTATTAGGAACATTGAAACTATACATATTTTCTTCATTTTCTGTAATGTTATGACGCATAATGATTGGTTTCCATGTAACATGTTTTCGGACATGACTCATCATGTTTTTGTGATATTTATCACAAGAGTGATTACTGGTTGTATTGCGTTACGTTTTGATGATATATTGGTATACTATTGCCCTATTGCCCTTGCATCTATTTCTTTATATGTGAGCAGTCAGCTGTAGTCTTTAAAAGAAGGTTGAGATATCCTCAACCTCTCAGTTATCGAGGATATACATGTAATTTTGCAGCCTGACACTGGTTGAAATACTCCGGCCTGTCACATTTTGAAGATAAGAAGTCCGTCGAGCCCATCTTCCACAATCCCCAAAATTAATATGACGTATCCAGAAGACAATATATTGTCTTTCTATCTGTTTTCGACCGTCATGTGATTTCGACCAATATTCATCATCAATATTTATGACCGTCTGCTTAATGAATAGTTCTAAATAAGGCCTTAACGATTCACCGAAATAGGGCCTAAAAAAAAAAATGTGTTTCCGGTTTCCCGACTGACCCTACTTTTTCACTGCCGACCCTAAATATTTTTAGCAAGATGAAAAAAAAAAGAAAAGATATTACAATCAAACAACAAATATTTTTATTCAAATGTTAATTTTATTAGCATCAATTTAACATGAATTAATAGTTTAAACTTAACCATTGTCAAACCGTTTGTATCCTGATGAGACACAGAGTTGTTCAGGTCTCACACCACAATTAATTTCACATAGGGTTACTGTATAGCTGTTTCCAACACATGACCTTCAAAACGTCCCAGCAGACCTTGTTGTTGATTTAATATCTTCAGGACTGCTAAGATCTGTAAAATAAAACAAAAAAATACAAACATAGCCAGGTTGGTTTTTTTCCTCGCTCATATTTATGCAACCTCTATGAAAAATACCAAATTCATACACTATCTAGCTGACTTTGTGGTGCTTCGGTCAAATGCTTATGAATTTTGAATGCAACTTCATATCAACGTGGGATTTTCTGTATCATCAGTCTTTTACACTGCAGATGTATGCTGAAGCAAAGAAAAACCTCTTTGTCAAATTAAAAATTGCCTAAAATCAGGAACGTTTACACGTTCCTGCTAAAATAGAGAAAAAATTAGAATTATTTTCTGTTTTCCTTTTGTCTCTAGGTCCGTGAGCTTTCAAGGGAGATAATAGAGGTGTGAGACCTGAAGCATCTAATCTGGATCCAAACTGTTTGCAAAGGTTATCAAGAAGTTGCCTTAGTACAAAAATGGCATAATATATGCGAACAATATATATAAAAAAAATATCTAAAAAAATAACCTTTTTCCTACCTACCGTAACTTTTTGACAGGGTGAAACCAGAAACACACATTATTTTTTTTAGGCCTAGCGATTAATCACGATGCATCCCGTCCGATTCGAATCTCGATGCGTTTGAACCCAGATTCGATTCAGTTCATTGTAGTTAGTATTGATTAAAATGACCTAAAAGTTGTTTTTGCTAAAAAAACTATCAAAGAAACAGAGTCTTTTACTTCTATAAAAAGGCCATTTGCTGTTTTGCTGTATGCCCACAGAAAGAACAGCCACCGTATATAAATACATGTAGACACGCAGAGTCTCATAGGTCTGGTTTACATTTATTATCAACCAGGTTTATTAAATAAATCTCTTACTAGAGAAAACAAGCAAAGCTGTTAGTTACCTAAAATAGAGTGACAATGTAAATATTGGAAATCCACTATCTGCCAAATTTGAAAGCAATATATTTACATGTATGAGTTACAAAGCGGGTAATACGAGTAACATGAGTACTCGCATTAAATGCAAACAAACGTACTCGAAACAGATAGTAAATCTTTGAAATCGGATCCCAATCAACCACGATAGGATGAAGCATTTAAATCAAAGTTATTTGTTACATTTGTTATTTGTTACAAGTTATTTATTTTGTTCTAAGTTGAATTGACCTGTTCTAGATTATCTTAAAAAGATTGAGTTCATTGAACAATAAACAATGTTTGTACTACTTACATTAATACCTAACTTACATAAAGCTAAATTCAGTAAATTTTACGTCAGAATCTCCAAGTCTTCTAGTCAGTTAAATTTGACATGTAAGGGTTGTTATTAAAACTAATAAACAATTATTATTTTCAAGCTTTATTCATTCCTTGATTAAGAATATATTGTCAGATAGGTAGCAAGGTGATAGTTACTTAACATTAAAGCATATTGACTAGCTAATAGCATTCATAACCTCAACATTTATTCGCATGTATCGCGATACTTACCCAAGTATCGCGATATGTATTTTGAGGTAGGGCAAGGCGTATTGTTACAGCCCAAAGTTTTAAACAACAACAGAAAAAAATTGCAATTTTTTAAGACTACGGATAATTTTCCTATATGGATCAGTGCTCACGGACAGTTGACAGGCAGGCCCTGAATTAATATTGGCAGGCCCTGAATTAGTTATATAGTAAAATGGGACAGGACTGAACCAGATTTTGACAGGCCCGGGCTTGGGGCTATCCTATTTTGTGGGCACTATATGAATATTTAATCTCTTTACCAGTGTACTTGTCATTAAATGTATCCCATTTAAAAGCAAACATACATAAAATAAAATATTTCATGATGCAGTGATGATTTTATCCTTTGCCTTTCATTAGATATCAACAAGTTTTATTTAGTCGCAAAATGAGAAATGGGTTTTGTCAAAGGCGCATTACCTGCATAAAACATGATGCAATATCGGTGTTTGTGTTAAAAGTGTTAAAAACATCTGGTAATTGTTATGTTTGTACATTTCCCACGTTAGTACATTTCCCACTTGACCTAAATTCATGACAAGTAGGCAATGTTTTAAAAACAGCAGAAGACAATAATTTAAAAACTCCACAGTATTCAGAAGAAGAAAAAATCAATTTTAAGGTGATGACGGCAGACTACTCATATTATTTTTTTTAAAAGAAATTAAGGAGGGCTTTGTTTCTTAATGTTAAATAAAAAAATAGTTGATACTTTTCCTTTTTTTTCTACGCTGTCAGCCAGTGTGAGTTTAGGTCAACAAATTTGCATAAAATTGCCCATATGAAAATACTGGAGGAAACAAGCTATAGTAAATAAGGTGAACAGAAACATGCTGTCACTGGAAGTAAACAAGGTCATCCATTTACAAAGTCAAATGTTATCAGATGGAAAATGACCAAAGTTTAATCAAAGTCGCAGTAGTTTTTGTTGAAGTTTGAATACTTTATTTTTAGCTAAAATCATATTTTTTCAAATATATAATGTTTTACTGATATAATTATATACACTAGCGGATCCAGGGGGGGGGCGCACCCGGCGCGCGCCCCCCCCTAAAAATTCCGGATCATACATGTATGTTCATTTTACTGTAGATAAAATATCAAATACGCACTCAGTATAAAAAAAAATTCGCTCGCTTCACTCGCTCGACGCATCATGGCTAATGAGTGGTTTAATTAACACATTGTTAAATCCTTTTATTTGAAAACAGACTTTTTTTATTCATACATTTATGTCCATGTTACTGCAGATAATATATCAAACAATTTAGTTGCACAACCTCAGTATAATTAAAATTCTCGCTCGCTCGACGCATAATGGCTAATGAGTGGTTTAATTAACACATTGTTAAATCCTTTTATTTGAAAACGGACTTTATAATTCATACATGTATGTCCATGTTACTGTAGATAATATATCAAACAATTTCGATGCACGTCCTCAGTATAAAACAAATTCTCGCTTGCTCGACGCATAATGGCTAATGAGTGGTTTAATTAACACATTGTTAAATCCGTTTATTTGAAAACGGACTTTTTATTCATACATGTATGTCCATGTTACTGTAGATAATATATCAAACAATTTCGATGCACGCCCTCAGTATAAACAAATTTCTCGCTCGCTCGACGCATAATGGCTAATGAGTGGTTTAATCAACACATTGTTAAATCTGTTTATTTGAAAACGGACTTTATAATTCATACATGTATGTCCATGTTACTGTAGATAATATATCAAACAATTTCGATGCACGCCCTCAGTATAAAACAAATTCTCGCTCGCTCGACGCATAATGGCTAATGAGTGGTTTAATTAACACATTGTTAAATCCGTTTATTTGAAAACGGACTTTTTATTCATACATGTATGTCCATGTTACTGTAGATAATATATCAAACAATTTCGATGCACGCCCTCAGTATAAACAAATTTCTCGCTCGCTCGACGCATAATGGCTAATGAGTGGTTTAATTAACACATTGTTAAATCCGTTTATTTGAAAACGGACTTTTTATATTCATACATGTATGTCCATGTTATTGTAGATAAAATATCAAACAATTTCGTTGCACGCCCTCAGTATAAAAAAAATTCTCGCTCGCTCGATGCATCATGGCTAATGAGTGGTTTAATTAACACATTGTTAAATCCTTTTATTTGAAAACGGACTTTTTTATTCATACATGTATGTCCATGTTACTGTAGATAATATATCAAACAATTTCGATGCACGCCCTCAGTATAAACAAATTTCCCGCTCGCTCGACGCATAATGGCTTATGAGTGGTTTAATTAACACATTGTTAAATCCGTTTATTTGAAAACGGACTTTTTTTATTCATACATGTATGTCCATGTTATTGTAGATAAAATATCAAACAATTTCGTTGCACGCCCTCAGTATAAAAAAAATTCTCGCTCGCTTGACGCATAATGGCTAATGAGTGGTTTAATTAACACATTGTTAAATTCTTTTATTTGAAAACGGACTTTTGTTATTCATACGTGTATGTCCATGTTACTGTAGATAAAACATCAAACAATTTAGATGGACGCCCTCAGTATAATTTTTTTTCTCACGCTTCGCTCGTTCGACGAATAATGGCTAATAAGTGGTTTAATTAACACATTGTTAAATCCTTTTATTTGAAAACGGACTTTTTTACCCTATAAATGCACTACCGCAAACGTTTTATGAGGCTAGAGACGGACCCGAAAATTGACCAAAATATTACGCCCCCCCCTAAGCTGAAATCCTGGATCCGCCCCTGATATAGCCAACTGTTGTTAAGTGGTCGTAAACTAAGAGGTCGAGGATACTCCTTCCCAGTAATGCCGGTATGTGTATTGTCAGGGCACAAACATTTATTTCTGAGTTACTCATCCTACGTAATATTTAAATTGTCAAATTGATAAATTATTAAAGAATTTACCTGAATTTCTGCTGGTCCAGGACCAATGAGCAGTCGTCGTCAGGGGCTTACCTGGAGTGTTTTTGGATATACGCACGGGGGAGGGTATTTCGAAGCTATTCTAATTCTTGAGTCATTCTTATTTACCCCTCACCCTAACCCTACTTTGGCGTAATTTTTTTGCATTTTTCGCATTTTTAGCCTTTTCATTTTTCCAACGCCCAACTGAATTATATGCATGGGTGTATAGGAGTATGCCCAGGTACGCCCATGGTCATGGCGAGCAGATGAGTGGAATTTTCCTGCCCTGATTGTGGTTGCTTTTAAACGCCTCTGTTGACCTTGGTGTACTGTAAACAGCAGGATTCTCCACAGGCCACTAAAACAAAGCAGTGCCGCTGCGCTTGACTTTCCAATTTTATGAAAAATCGTTCTATAATTCCCAATTGTAACGGTATTGATTATGTACCCAAAATATTGGGAATTACGCTTCATATGGCCAGGGCTTTTCCCAGGAGTGGTGGCATTTTTTGCGTACAAAGGGGGATGGGTGTGGGAAAGTGGGTGGTACCCCCTTCTCGCGTCAATTTTTTTTTTAAATGCCAGTTGAAAAGAAGAGATTTGGCGTATATCTGGTATCAGAAGGAATGAATGAAATAATAAAAAAACATATTAATTATTTAATAAACTTGAACTTCAATAAGCAAACTGACGATTTCTCTTTAAAGTTCCCGAAAATATCGATTAATTAGCGTAATTATCAAGATAAAAAATCAGTTAAATATGCTACCTTAATTATTTGATTGAGTTATTATTAAATAATTACAAAATATCTACCTCATTCATTATACTTACCGACAAAGCTGACGATTTAAACGTTGATTAGTGTCGTAAATTCATCCTACTAATAGACGATAAACGTTCAATTAAATTATCCATTTAAACCCGTCATTTAGCCCCATGCATTACAAATACCAATCAACGATACTGCTCTCCTTTAATCATGACCAAATTGGGCAATAAACCAAATTTAATTAGCGGCACTCACTCCCCTAATCATCTTTTGTTTACTTAACACTTAGCATATAACCTGCCAGACATAACACAAGCCCTGTGTATTGAGTACCACATGACCGCCTTTTCTGCATCAACACGCGTCATAGCTTCAGGCAGTTTACACACAGCCAGGTAATCAGCTGTTCTGTATGGCCTAAGGGAAAATTGTATACTGATAGGATTAAGGGATCGCGGCAACGGATTTAAAGCATCGCGGCTACATTAAGGCGTGGCGGTAAGTCACTTTCTGAGTTGAAGGCATCGCGGCACCGCCACGCCATAAATGGCTGGGGAAAGCCCTGATGGTGAAAGTGGTGGGGAAAAGAAAAATATAGCCATATGTGACCTGGCTTAGGTTACTGCATGGTTTCCTGAGCATATCTTTCAGATTGTAGATTCATTGTGATCTAGAACTGGTAACTCTGAGAGAGTTGTACTTGTCTTCCATGCCCCATGACCTCAGTACTTGCTGAGTCCTCTTAGATACAAACGCTTGTATCCACACTGCTTTTTTTCTACATTTTGGGAACATGTATAACACATACCCTCAAAATTGGGAATTTTAGCACGATTTTTCATAAAATTAGGAAACAAAACAGTCAAACATTTATTTCATAATTGTATCTTTCATACTGTTTACAGTACAAGATCAACAGAGGCTTCATATCAATACTTGTCACATTTTTGCTACTTTTCAGTGTTCTTTCTTTTTCTTCTTTCAGTTGGGAATTTTCTTCTCAAAATTGGGAAAAAAATATATGTTTTGTCATTGGGAATATGACCCAATAACGGCTATAAAAACAGCCAAAAAAAAGTCCTGATCCACTTTAATGTATTGCCTCTTATACCATAGACTAGTGATCCATTTATTTCAACAATCATGCATGTATTACTCTGTCAAATTAGATCATGCTTGCAGTCGGTTAGCAGAGGCTATATAAGATAGTGACTGTGCACAAGATTGGATGGCTAGGCTTGGGTTATTGTCTAAAAGATATAAAAATACAGTTACAAACAGTCGTGCCCAAAAGTAGCGTTTTCTGAAAGCTAAGGCATTTTTTAGGTCATTATCATCATTCACGGATATAATCCTACCCTCCCCCACAAACAATAATAACACAAATTTCCAATTGCTTACAATTTTCAAATACTTTTCGAACCATAATTACATGAGAGTATTACCTATTTATTGTTTGTTCTTTAATAGAGATTTAATCATTTTCTCCAAATATTAAAAGTTTTCCTAAATTTAAGGTTCAGGTAAATTTCTTGTAGTTTCGGAACTGGATATAATTATATAACCACTTAACGATATTTGTTGTTAACAATATTAAAAATTTATCTAAGCATCATAAAACATTTCATTTTCCCTAACACCATAGTCTGCACAATTCTAATTCTTAGGCCAAAAGGAAAAGATTACGGTATCCTATAATTCTGACAACAGATAGAATCTTTTATAGTGGTATAAACAATGTTCATTCGTTGCAAGTCCGCCAAAACATGTATTGCATTATATAAGGCACTACAAGATGATGTCAGGCTTATAAATGCACTGTCTATTTCCAGCTGGAAAAAGAATTTGTTGATACTATTTTTGTATAGGACAATAATTAGTCCTAATTTCTTGGCTCCTGTCAATTTTGTTTACAGTACAAATAACTGTGTTAGTTGAAGACAAAAATGTCATTGTCACTGTTGGCTTGCTGAGGGCAGCTTAAAAACAAATTACTATATATGTCAATGTACTTTGTGTTTGTTTCAGAGATTATTGGAAGAACTCGAGAATGAAGAGATTCCAGCCCACATCCGAGAGTCACGGCTCAGTGCACTCAAACAACAGGCCATACAGTTCAGGGACATGAGGGAGAAGGAACATGGAATTTACAGGTACATGTTTATCACTGACCATACAGTTCAAGGACATAAGGGAAAAGGAACATGGAATTTACAGGTACATGTTTATCACTGACCATACAGTTCAAGGACATAAGGGAAAAGGAACATGGAATTTACAGGTACATGTTTATCACTGATCATACAGTTCAGGGACATGAGGGAAAAGGAACATGGAATTTACAGGTACATGTTTATCACTGACCATACAGTTCAAGGACATAAGGGAAAAGGAACATGGAATTTACAGGTACATGTTTATCACTGACCATACAGTTCAAGGACATAAGGGAAAAGGAACATGGAATTTACAGGTACATGTTTATCACTGACCATACAGTTCAAGGACATAAGGGAAAAGGAACATGGCATTTACAGGTACATGTTTATCACTGACCATACAATTCAGGGACATGAGGGAGAAGGACCATGGAATTTACAGGTACATGTTTATGACCATACAGTTCAAGGACATAAGTGAAAAGGAACATGGAATTTACAGGTACATGTTTATCACTGACCATACAGTTCAGGGACATGAGGGAGAAGGAACATGGAATTTACAGGTACATGTTTATCACTGACCATACAGTTCAGGGACATGAGGGAGAAGGACCATGGAATGTACAGGTACATGTTTATCACTTACCATACAGTTCAGGGACATGAGGGAGAAGGACCAGGGACATGAGGGAGAAGGACCATGGAATTTACAGGTACATGTTTATCACTGACCATACAGTTCAGGGACATGAGGGAGAAGGACCATGGAATTTACAGGTACATGTTTATCACTGACCATACAGTTCAGGGACATGAGGGAGAAGGAACATGGAATTTACAGGTACATGTTTATCACTGAATCATACAGTTCAGGGACATGAGGGAGAAGGACCATGGAATTTACAGGTTCATGTTTATCACTGACCATACAGTTCAGGGACATGAGGGAGAAGGAACATGGAATTTACAGGTACATGTTTATCACTGACCATACAGTTCAGGGACATGAGGGAGAAGGAACATGGAATTTACAGGTAAATGTTTATCACTGACCATACAGTTCAGGGACATGAGGGAAAAGGAACATGGAATTTACAGGTACATGTTTATCACTGACCATACAGTTCAGGGACATGAGGAAGAAGGAACAGAATTTACAGGTACATGTTTATCACTGACCATACAGTTCAGGGACATGAGGGAGAAGGAACATGGAATTTACAGGTACATGTTTATCACTGACCATACAGTTCAGGGACATGAGGGAGAAGGAACATGGAATTTACAGGTACATGTTTATCACTGATCATACAGTTCAAGGACATGAGGGAGAAGGAACATGGAATTTACAGGTACATGTTTATCACTGACCATACAGTTCAGGGACATGAGGGAGAAGGAACATGGAATTTACAGGTACATGTTTATCACTGACCATACAGTTCAGGGACATGAGGGAGAATGAACATGGAATTTACAGGTACATGTTTATCACTGATCATACAGTTCAAGGACATGAGGGAGAAGGAACATGGAATTTACAGGTACATGTTTATCACTGATCATACAGTTCAGGAACATGAGGGAAAAGGAACATGGAATTTATAGGTACATGTTTATTACTGACCATACAGTTCAGGGACATGAGGGAGAAGGAACATGGAATATACAGGTACATGTTTATCACTGACCATATTGTTCAGGGACATGAGGAAGAAGGAACATGGAATTTACAGGTACATGTTTATCACTGACCATAATGTTCAGGGACATGAGGGAAAAGGAACATGGAATTTACAGGTACATGTTTATCACTGACCATATTGTTCAGGGACATGAGGGAAAAGGAACATGGAATTTACAGGTACATGTTTATCACTGACCATACAGTTCAGGGACATGAGGGAAAAGGAACATGGAATTTACAGGTACATGTTTATCACTGACCATACAGTTCAGGGACATGAGGGAAAAGGAACATGGAATTTACAGGTACATGTTTATCACTGACCATACAGTTCAGGGACATGAGGGAAAAGGAACATGGAATTTACAGGTACATGTTTATCACTGACCATACAGTTCAGGTATATCTATTAAAGTCCCTACCTGCCATCAACAGGCAAATTTTACAACATATGATCACCGTTTGAGAATCCAAACTCTGTAGACATTATATAAACAGTTTTAACCAGCCAGGTCAAACCCCAAAACTGAAGCGTCGAATTGTGAGTTACCAACGCATATTCAATCACGGATATTTTCAAAACCTGTAAATAAACCTATACCTTTAATCGGCACATATACATTATTACATGAACACCTGGATAGATTTTTGATAAATTGTTGTGTTGTTTTGCCATTATTTGATGGGTTAGTTTCTTTAATATTCTATTAATATTATGAGGGTAGTAAGGAAACACAGATCGATAACTTATAATTTTCATAAAAAAACTGTTACAGTACCATTACCAATACAATTGAAGATATCAGTTCAATACAGATATTACCTTGTATCAGAATGGTCCACTTTTCCTTTGTCCGATGTCTCCAATATATGTTGATGTCCTGTCGAAGAAACATGTTTATAGGCTGTCAGCCTGTGTCCCTTTATTCTCACAACATATTGTAGAAACGGTATTCTCCTCTTCGTTGTAAATTCCGTTGCTAAAGTTATTATATACTTCCCAGTGAATAGTGGATTTTATGATTAAAATAAAACCTTTTATCACATACTTCCCTATAAATACATTGTAGTATAGACCTAGCTAGTCATATCCATCAGGATTTCGTTGCCGGGCAATAAAGCTTTATTGCACGCATGAAATATAGGGTGAAAAAATGTCATATCACGGAAATAACCAAATGTTCATCTCGATCCTTTTACCAGAGTGATATGGAAATAACCTATTAGTTACGATTGTATACGATTTGTCACGGGTATTGTTTGTCGTCTGCGTTTCATTAGTTACTTCCATCCTGTTTTCGCGGCAGATTATTGGCTATAGAATCATTATCCGTGGATAAAATAACCACTTAAGACAATTCACCTTGATTAGTAAATTTCAATTCACTTACCACTTACGCGACAGACATGAGCACATCAGAATGGACTAGATCTAAACTTTTTTTTCTCCCAGAAAAACAGCGTAGTGAGTGAGCTGAAGTTGAAATTTCGCCAAAGCTCAAGTATATTATAAATAGAATAAAAAAAGTGTATTTTCATATCACACCCTATATCAGGCCCTCGACCCATATCAGCCATCGAGCTAAAGCTCTCGGGCTGAAATGGCGTCTCAGGCCTGATATAGGGTGTGATATGATAATACCCATTTATTATTCTCTATATATTGTCATTGTTTATATGTGAAAATATCATATATTTTGTTTTGGCGCATTATGTTTTTTCTGTATAAATATCCAGGTTCTGAGTATATAATAAATAGAATATTTGTTGGTTTGTCGTGAATATAGGCTTTATATTCATCTCGAAGAGAGAAAATTCAAATATTTTCACTCGTGCTAAATCACTCGTGAAAATATAAGTTTCTTCACTTCTCGATGAAAATAAATCCTATATTCGCTCAAAGCAAACAAATATCCTGTATATATATATATATATACATACAATATATCCAAAGAAAATCACACTATCATAGAATCCTTTTCACTAATAATTCAATTTTGCGGAGTGTTTTAGATAAATAAGAATGTCCATAAAACTTCGTAAATAAAATTTGTTTGCTTGTTTGAATGGTGTTTTACCTCATTTTTAGTACATGTTAGTAGTTCGATTTTTTTTGTGGTAGAGGCAGACCACTCCATTTTTCCTGAGCCATTCATAAGAATCAACACTTCCTCACTTAAATCGAGCAATGGGATTTGAACCTGCAGCGGTGAGAGGCGAGTTTGTTATAGACCCAGAGTCTTTACTATCCTGTTACTTGCTTATTTAAACAGAAACTCACACCTAAATGAAAACATTACCTGCAATCATTAAGCTTTACCTTTGATTTCAGTGAAATGACAGATGAGAAGGCAGTACTAGACTTGACCACGCATGAAGATAGATGTATCGTCCACTTTTATCACGAAGATTTTAGACGATGTGCAATAATTGATACTCATCTCAGGGTGTGTTTCTTACCGTTAACATATCATTTCTGCATTTTCTACATTTTGTTCTAATTGTTATTTATATAAAAGTTGACCGTTTTGTGTACCAAGTTTATTCAAATTGTGACCCTGAGGTAAACATCTTGCCCTGCTCTAGGCGTCACAGCTTTACATAGCGGACTATAGGGAAAGGAAAATCTTTCGAAAATCTTCGTCTCTAAAAATTTGAACACAATCTAGAGGCCTAATATTCACCTTGCATGTACCAATTTAAAATAGTTAATACCATACCAGACGTCTTTTATCAGATCCACTTTCGCAACTGTAGTGTCTATTGCAACAAATGTCATCAAGTGAAGAGATTCAGGGCAATTTGTCCCTCTTGTTTCTTCCTTTAGCCATGTTTGTTGGATGTGGAAATAAACCGGCTGTTCAGGCTGAGTCTATAGGCATGTTAAAGAATCATCCATAGGAATCCTAAATAATGTGTTGGTTGGCTCTTAATCAACAATTCAATTCAGTTCTTTCTTCTTTTCAGACATTAACTCAGAAGTATTTTGAGACAAAGTTTGCCAAGATAAATGTTGACAAGGCAAAGTTCCTAGTACAGAAACTAAAGATCCAAGTTCTTCCTGCTGTTTTGTGTTTCATCAAGGGGATGGTAGTGGACAGGTTAGTATTTTACTGTGTTATAATGGGAATGGTAGTGGACAGGTTAGTATTTTACTTTGTTATCAAGGGGATGGTAGTGGACAGGTTAATATTTTACTTTGTTATCAAGGGGATGGTAGTGGACAGGTTAGTATTTTACTGTGTTATCAAGGGGATGGAAGTGGACAGGTTAGTATTTTACTGTGTTATCAAGGGAATGGTAGTGGACAGGTTATTTTTTTAATGTGTTACCAAGGGAATGGTAGTGGACAGGTTAGTATTTTACTGTGTTATCAAGGGGATGGTAGTGGACAGGTTAGTATTTTACTGGTTATCAAGGGGATGGTAGTGGACAGGTTAGTATTTTATTGAGGATCTTACATGAGTGCTTGTTTAATATTGAATTTAGTAAATTAGCTGGATAAAAGTATATATCAAAATAATATATCAATAATCATTTTGCAGGGTGTTCAGACTTTGTCTATTATGCATTGCAGGGGTGTTCAGACTTTGCCGATTGTGCATTGCAGGAGTGTTCAGACTATGTATATTATGCATTGCAGGGGTGTTCAGACTATGTCTATTATGCATTGCAGGATGTTCAGACTATGTCTATTATGCATTGCAGTGTGTTCAGACTATGTCTATTATGCATTGCAGGGTGTTCAGATTATGTCTATTATGCATTGCAGGGTGTCCAGACTGTCTATTATGTATTGGAGGGTGTTTAGACTTGCCTATTATGTATTGCAGGGTGTTCAGAATTTACCTATGATGTATTGCAGGGTGTTCAGACTATGCCTATTATGTATTGCATGGTGTTCAGACTATACCTATTATGTATTGCAGGGTGTTCAGACTATCATGCCTATTATGTATTGCAGGGTGTTCAGACCATGTCTATTATGTATTGAAGGGTGCTCAGACTATGCCTATTATGTATTGCAGGGTGTTCAGACCATGTCTATTATGTATTGCAGGGTGTTCAAACTTTGCCCATTATGTATTGAATGGTGCTCAGACTATGCCATTATATATTTCAGGGTTGTAGGGTTTGAGGAGTTAGGCAGTACAGACAACTTCCCTACAGACGTCTTAGAGAGACGGATAGCAAGATCAGGTATGACAATGCAGGGACATGGAAATCTAATTGGCTATTTACACTTTTACATGCATCAGATAAAACGAACATGCACGGTATATTGCTAAAAAAACTAGAGGCATCATTTACTGTAGGACAATCAAAAATCATTTTTATTAAAAATTGTCACATTTTACATTAAAACAAAGATACAATTTGTGCATTTTGAAAATTTCAGTTCCTTGCATGAGTAATATCATTTCCTGGAAATCTGTTGTTTGTTTGTTTTAAGAAATAGATGCTCTATATGCATAATGAACTAGTTAAACTTTCACTGCTTAAACATGGTTTCAAATAAATGTTGAAAGGAAAATGTAACTGTATAAATATTGGCATGAATTCTTTTAACCCCTTACCAATTCAGTATAATAAATTGTAAATCAGCAACTTCCAAATAGTTCCAAAATGGTGTCAGTCAGAAGTGTGTGGCCCCTAAGATAATCAGAAAAGGTCTGGGGAATAAATGAATTATTGTACAGTTTTTCAGGGAAAAGACTAGTTTATTGGTTAATATACACAATTTTATGTATGTGTGTATGAAGTGTTCTGGAGATAGCGATTTTAAACACTTAATGTGAGATTAGGAACGTAAACAAGGTGTCGTTTAACAGTATTTATGATGTAAATATTGGTAATGAATATCATATTTTCAGCTATCAAGAAGGTAATAAATATAACACATCGGACGTATTTAAGGTCATCATGACACCGCATATCCAAACGTAAATGGAGTGTCTACTATAGAATTTGCAGCAACTCTGCAGTTCTGCAGGTTCGAAGATTCTAGGCCCATTCTCCATATGTTATCTTGGATGTAAATGGAGGATCAGCCTGGTATGTTCATTGCTGTTAGGCGCCATATAACCTTTCATGTGTTGGTGCGCCGTAAAATTCAATTCAATTCAAACTTAAAGTAAAAATCTCTCAGTTGCATTTATTTTGTAGCTGGGATGTTTTCATATTCGTGAAAGTTGAACAAGCTAAATAAAAGCACCCTTTTACAAGCAAATGATGACATATATTCAACATGATACTCGAGTTAGTACGATTTAAAAAAAGGAATCATAGAGTATCTTTTGTCTGTCCACAGGTGTAATACATTTATTGTTTTGTCTGTCCACAGGTGTAATAGTGATGCCAGAGGCAGTGAAAGAAAACAAGACCATATTTGGCTTTAAGAAATCGAGAAAGGAAGAGGACAGCAGCGACGATGACGATTATTAATAAATTATTTAAACTATTGTTTGTATTAAAGACAGCCATGGAACAGGTTTATTTCCTCACAGTGGTCTTTGGAAGATAACAATATCAGTGTCAGTTACAAGCTTTCAAAGATCAGTGTCTGTTACAAGCTTTCAAAGATGGCAACCTGGATTTTTTAGGGAAGAACAGAGCTAGTTGTGTATGTCAAATAATCATATAATGAAACAGTCATTGCCTTCTGGCTTTATTGCTACAATACAAGTATTTGAGTTTGAGGACCCGGGTTCAAGCCCCACCGGCTACATTGTGAATTTTCTTAGTATGTTACCGGGTAAGATGCTTTTCCTTGGTCTCGTCTGCAAGATGGGGACGTTAATCGGGCAGTTCCGTGTATCTGATTATATCCTCCGAGCACTTTAAAGAAACCGGAATCTCTTGGTTATAGGAGCAGAGCAAGTTCCTGGATACCTATTTATCCTTCCCCTTTCTCTGGAGCGGCTCTAAATAA
The DNA here is from genome assembly GCA_037043455.1 of Cyrtodaria siliqua. Taxonomy (NCBI): domain Eukaryota; kingdom Metazoa; phylum Mollusca; class Bivalvia; order Adapedonta; family Hiatellidae; genus Cyrtodaria; species Cyrtodaria siliqua. The sequence goes on from JAWPHD010003757.1 coordinate 120,388, forward strand.
CATATAAATTATTGATGAATGGATATAAAGCATTCAAATGTTATTTGTTTGTTACACATGGGTATTCATTTAGCTATTGATATTTGTCATTCAAATGTGGTGATAGAACAATAATTTATTACATTGAATAAAATAAGGGCTATTCCATTGAAACATACATGGGACCCCAGGAAGGCACTTTTTGAAATTGAACACCCGCCCATAAATGCAAATTTGAGTTTAAAGAACCCATAAAATAGAGTTCATATAAGATTTATTAAATTACCTTCCTGTGGTCCCGAGTATGTTTTAATGGAATAGCCATTTTTAAGATGAAAAGATGGACCCTAAAGAGAGCCTAGCAAACATTTTTATTTTTAATAGATAATTTATTGTTTTGTATTAATTGCACTCATACTTGTTAGGAAGACTTCATTTTACATTTTTCAAATACATGTCATTTTATATGCATGCTTCTTGTGTTTATTTTCTACCAGCTGTTTTGGTTTGTTGACTTTAATAATAAAGGAACACATAGCAATCCAAAAGCTGGTTTCTCATTTACATCCATATGACAAACTAGACATTTAGAGTGTCTTCTTTTGGGGTTTTCTAACCCGATTACACAATTTCTGTTAAAGGCACTTACCCCTCTAAATAACGGCAAAATTACTCAACAAACCATATCCAGGTGTTCAGGTCATAAAATATATTGTTTCATCGGGGAAATAATTCTCATAATGTATATCAAATGAATGAAGTACAAGTTGTTTCCCTTTGATTAAAATACTATATTTTTCAAAAACTGGAAGGGGCTACTATTGTTGTGTAGCTGTGTTTTTCAAGCGCTCGGGTATTTATGAAAGTCTAAAAAAACACTAACAGACTTGGCCTGGAATTCACCAACCATTCTTTAAACTATTCTTACCCAAATTTCGTTCACAAATATTCCCAAGACCTTCAAAGATAAACAATCTTATGAAGTTGCTATTTATTAGTATGCATCATATTTATGCATAGCAGCTTCCCATGAACGTTTATCCTTTAAACTTTTAGAAATATTTGTGATTGAAATTTGCATACTTGGGCTTAAGTCTAAGAATATTCTCAAGAATGGTTGGTGAATTCAAGGCCTGAATAGACTCTGATGAGGGCTGCTGTGGGAATATTGCATTTAACTCGAGAGGTCGCCATGGGAAAGATATCGCCATGGGAATATTGCGCTTAGTTACTCGAGACGCCACCATGTGAATATTGCGTGTAGTTACTGAGGACGCTCGAGACGTCACCATGGGCATATTGTGCCTAGTAACTCGAGGTGCCACCACAGGAATATTGCACTAAGTTACTCGACGCCATCATGGGAATATTGCACTCAGTTATTCAAGATACCACCAAAGGAATATTGCACTCTGTTACTCGAGGTTCCACAAAGGAATATTGCACTCAGTTACTCGAGGTGTTACCAAAGGAATATTGCACTTAGTTACTAAAGACACCATCATGGGAATATTGCACTCAGTTACTCAAGATACCACCACAGGAGTATTGCACTCAAGTTACTCGAGGTTCCACCACATTAATATTGCACCCAGTTACTTGAGGTGCCACCACAGGAGTATTGCATTCTGATACTCGAGGTTCCATCAAAGGAATATTGCACTCAGTAACTTGAGGGGTTACCAAAGGAATATTGCACTTAGTTACTCAAGACACCATCATGGGAATATTGCACTCAGTTACTCAAGATACCACCACAGGAGTATTGCACTCAGTTACTCGAGGTTCCACCACAGTAATATTGCACTCAGTTACTTGAGGTGCCTCCACAGGAGTATTGCATTCTGTTACTCGAGGTTCCACCAAAGGAATATTGCACTCGGTTACTCGAGGGTCCACCAAAGGAATATTGCACTCAGTTACTCAAGGTGCTACCAAAGGAATATTGCACTTAGTTACTCAGGACGCCATCATGGGAATATTGTACTCAGTTACTCGAGGTTCCACCACAGGAGTATTGCACTAAGTTACTCAAAGTTCCACCACAGGAGTATTGCACTCAGATACTCGAGGTTCCACCACAGGAGTATTGCACTTAGTTACTCGAGGTTCCACCACAGGAGTATTGCATTCAGTTACTTGAGGTTCCACCACAGAAATATTGCACTTAGTTACTTGAGGTTCCACGAGGTTCCACCACAGGAGTATTGCACTCGGTTACTCGAGGTTCCACCACAGGAGTATTGCACACGGTTACTCGAGGTTCCACCACAGGAGTATTGCACCCTGTTACTCGAGGTGCCACCAAAGGAATATTGCACTCAGCTACTCGAGGAGCTACCAAAGGAATACTGCACTTAGTTACTCAAGGTTCCACCATGGGAATATTGCACTTACTTACTCGAGGCGCCACCATGGGAATATTGCAATTAGTTACTCGAGGTGCCACCATGGGAATATTGCACTCAGTTACTCGAGGTGCCACCACAGGAATATTGCACTTAGTTACTTAAGATGGCACCATAGAAATATTGCACTTAGTTACTGAAGGTGCCACCATGGGAATATTCCACTTAGTTTCGGGAGTTTCCACCACAGGAATATTGCACTTACTTACTCGAGACGCCATATTGCGCTTAGTTACTTGAGGTGCCACCAAAGGAATATTACACTTAGTTACTCAAGACATCACCATGGGTGTATCATACTTAGTTACTCGAGGTGCCACCACAGGAATATTGCACTTAGTTAATGGAGACGCCACCATGCGATAATTGCATTTAGTTACTCAAAACGCCAGCATGGGAATATTGCACTTAGTTACTCAAGATGCCACCATGGGAATATTGCACTCAGTTACTCAAGACATCACCATGGGAATATTGTACTTAGTTACTCGAGGTGCCACCACAGGAATATTTCACTCAATTATTCGAGACGTCACCACAGGAATATTGCACTTACTTACTCGAGACGCCACCATGTGAATATTGCACTCAGTTATTCGAGACGTCACCACAGGAATAATGACTTAGTTACTCGAGGTGTTACCAAAGGAATATTGCACTTAGTTACTCAAGACACCATCATGGGAATATTGCACTCAGTTACTCAAGATACCACCACAGGAGTATTGCACTCAAGTTACTCGAGGTTCCACCACATTAATATTGCACCCAGTTACTTGAGGTGCCACCACAGGAGTATTGCATTCTGATACTCGAGGTTCCATCAAAGGAATATTGCACTCAGTTACTTGAGGGGTTACCAAAGGAATATTGCACTTAGTTACTCAAGACACCATCATGGGAATATTGCACTCAGTTACTCAAGATACCACCACAGGAGTATTGCACTCAGTTACTCGAGGTTCCACCACAGTAATATTGCACCCAGTTACTTGAGGTGCCACCACAGGAGCATTGCATTCTGTTACTCGAGGTTCCACCATGTGAATATTGCACTCAGTTATTCGAGACGTCACCACAGGAATAATGCACTTAGTTACTCAAGACTTCACCATGTGAATATTGCACTCAGTTACTCAAGACGTCACCATGTGAATATTGCACTCAGTTACTGACGACGTCACCATGTGAATATTGCACTCGAGATGCCACAATAGGAATATTGCACTTAAGTTACTCGCGATGACACAATTGGAATATTTCACTCAGTTACTCAAAACGTCACCGTGGGAATATTGCACTTAGTTACTAAACATCGCCATGGGAATATTGCTCTTAGTTACTAGAGACGCCACCATGGGAATATTGCATTTGAGTCAAAACGCCGCCATAATTCACTTGAGCAAGCCACCTACTTCTAACATGGGCCGACTACATGTCCTGGAGGCTATCCTCAGTGCATATAGATTATGTATGGGCACATCAAGGTTTTTCAGCATTCTCATGTAGAATTTTGACAATACTTGCATAAGTTATATATGATTAGAATGAACAGTAATTTGAGAAATAAGTATTTTACAGCAAAAAACTATTTTGATAGGGTTTTCCCAATGTAAACAAACACCTTGTTGTGAGAACAGAACATCTGGCAATTTCAGATAACTTCAGTTCAGACTATTTTCTGATAAAAAAAAATCGTATTTTACCACTGACAATGCCAGTTTCACAGATATATAATCTAATTGGGTATTAGTCAAATTGTGTCTAAAAAGTCCAAAAACCTTTGGCAGAAACAAGCACCTCAAACAAGAGAGAAAAGGAATTTATTTGATAGTAAGACTAGCGAGGGTGTTCTTGGATTCATGTCTATCCTCTCTCTATCTCTGGCTGTCTTACTATAATCTTTAATGTGTAGAAATTTGTTTAAAGTCTCTCATCAATTATCAAAATGCAATTTGTGAAAAATGTTGGTTATCTCTGAATATATATGCATTATGTATAAATAAAAGATTTGTAAACGCTTATAATTGGCATTAAATTCAGGGCTTGAAAAAACACGCTTGCTTCTCGAGACTACAGTGTAGCTTATTGGTAGAGCAGCCTCTTTTCATGCAAGAGAAAGAAGTTCTAAAACTGGTCGGCTCCGGTGACGGTGAATATGACTGGTTGGGGTATCATTAGCCTCGGTCACCCGGCCCGCTTCTGATTTCTTCGTTACACTATGCTACACAGATCCAGAACCAGGGCCTGGGGAAAACAGGACAATTAAAATCGACCTTTCGTTTTGGGCGATTTTGGTGAGATTTTTAGATTCAACGACTTTCAAAAAACGTATTTTTAAGTTAATTTAATAATATTTTCTTATTTTTAACTTATGAGAAGCAGCAAGTGACGTTTAACAGTTTAACTGCTGCATCAACAATTGACGTTGTTATTGTTTTTAGCTCTACTGGCCGAAGGCCAGCAGAGCTTATGGGATGGTGAGTTGTCCGTCGTCCGTCCGTCGTCCGTCCGTTGTTAACTTTTGTCTTGTGACAACTCTAGGGCCTTCATTTTTCATCCGATCTTTACCAAACTTTAACAGGTTGTTAATATCAATGAAAGCTCGGACAAGTTCGAAAACCAGCCAGATCGGAATAATTTCACTGGAGTTATGGCCCTTGTTTTGTTGAAAATGCCATGTTAAGCCTTGTGAACACTCTAGCACCTTCATTTATTATTTGATCTTTACCAAACTTGCACAGATTGTTAGAATCAATGAAAGCTCGGACAAGTTCGAAAACCAGCCAAATCGGATCAGTAACACCGGAGTTATGGCCCTTGTTTTTTCTGAAAATTGCTATTTTCTGTCTTGTGAACGCTCTAGCACCTTCATTTATTATTTGATCGTTACCAAACTTGCACAGATTATTAATACTAATTATAGCTTGGACAAGTTCGAAAATCAGCTGAATTGGGTCAGTAACACTATAGAGTTATGGCCCCTTTTTTTTCTGAAAAATGCCATTTTCTGCCTTGTGAATACTCTAGCACCTTCATTTATTATTTGATCCTTACCAAACTTGCACAGATTGTTAATATCAATGAAAGCTCGAACAAGTTCGAAAACCAGCTAAATCAGATCAGTCACACCGGAGTTATGGCCCTTGTTTTTTCTGAAAAATGCTATTTTCTGCCTTGTGAACACTCAAGGGCCTTCAATATTAATCTGATCTTTACTTAACTCTGCCAGTGTCTTTATATCAATGAAAGCTCAAACAATTTCGAAAACCGGCAAGATCGAAGTAATTGCATTGAAGTTATGGCCCTTGTTTTGCTGAAAAATGCCATATTTAGCCTTGTGAACACTCTAGCACCTTCATTTAATATTTGATCTTTACCAAACTTGCACAGATTGTTAATATCAATGAAAACTCGGACAAGTTTGAAAACCAGCTAGATTGGACTATTAACAGCGGAGTTATTGCCCCTTGATTTAGTTAAAAATGCTATATTTTGCCTCGTTAAGACGATAGGGGCTTCATTGTTCATCCGATCTTTACCAAACTTTATCAGATTGTTAATATGAATGAAAGCTCGGACAAGTTCGAAAATCTGCCAAATTGGACTAGTATCGGCGGAGTTATGGCCCTTGATTTAGTTAAAAATGCTAAATTTTGCCTCGTTAAGACAATAGGGCCTTCATCTTTCACTCGATCTTTACCAGACTTTACCAGATTGTTACTATCATTGAAAGCTCGGACAAGTTCGAAAACCAGCCAGATTGGACCATTTACACCGGAGTTATGGCCCTTGATTTTTTTTCTGAAATATGCTATATTTTGGCCTCATTAAGAAGAAAGGGCCTTCATTTGGCCAAATTTCATTGAAATTTTTCAGGGATGATCAGTACCAAGCCTAGTTGTACATATCGTCACTGTGTTCCAGTTGAATGATTTTGGTGGAGTTATGTCCCTTTAAAGGTTTTAATACACAAACTTTGTCCTGACTAGTTTTCCTGAACCCCTGGCCGGATTTAAACAAAACTTTTTAGGGATGATCAGTTCCGGGTCTAGTTGTGCAAATCTTTGCCATGTTCCGGTCGAATGAACTTTGGCAGAGTTATGGCCCTTTAAAAGTTTTAATACACAAACTTTGTCTGGACTATTCTCCTGAACCTCTCCCCACATTTCAACGAAACTTTACAGGGATGATCAGCACCAAGCTTAGTTGTGCATATCATCGTCGCATTCCGGTTAACAGATTTTTGGTGGAGTTATGGCCCTTTAAAGGTTTTTGATACACAAACTTTTTCCTGAACCCCTGGCTGGATTTTAACGAAACTTGACAAGGATGATCAGTATCAAGCCTAGTTGTACATATCATCGCCATATTCGGGTTGAATGATTTTTGTCAGAGTTATGGCCCTTTAAAGGTTTTAATAGAGAAACGTCCAGATTAGTCTGTTCTGAACTCCTTGCTGGATTTCAACGAATCTTGATGGGGATGATCAGTACCAAGCCTAGTTGCACCTATCATTGCCGTGTTCTGGTTGAATGAATTTTGGCAGAGTTATGGCCCCTTTAAAGTTTGAATACACTAACTTTGTACAGACTAGATCTCCTGAACCTCTGGCTGGATTTCTTGTCAGGGACAATCAGTACCAAGCCTAGTTGCCTATATCATCATCATGTTCTGGCTGAACGATATTTGAAAGAGTTATGGCCCCTTGTGCATAAACTTTATCTTTAGCCGGTAGAGCGTCCACATGCCCTCTTGGGCCTCTTGTTACAACATGACGTCACGCAAACTTCGACTTTATGAGCGTGAAAAAAAACGCGCGAATAAATTGTGCTAATCGCTAGTGGGCACTTTAATTGGCCTAATCTGCCCAGATCGATATCTGCAAGTAAGACATATGCATGATACAGTCTAGCTGGCCAAGACTAGGGTATCATATCATGTGTCTACAGCATGGTATTCCAGAGTGGCAGCACCATAAAGTAGAGCATTAAGCTCACTGCTACAAGAGGACACTGTCGCAATATGACTAAAAATTCCTAAAAGCGACGTAAAACTCTTCAGCACATAACATGCTCTGTGGGAGTGTAATAACACCATTCAATATTTCCGATATTCCACTAGTGGTATAACATAATGTTAATGACGTCATGGACGTCACGTTAATGTACCTTTTCTGACGTAATGTGATCTAACATTCGTTCTCATGCATTATTGAATTTATTAAACTTGTTTGCAAAAATGTCGGCAAGAGCCTCGCATTATATCATTTTGCCAACACGTTTCATAAATTCAAAATGAATGAGTACTCATGTAAGATCCTCTATGTACATACTATCCTCGAAACTCATTTATATAAAACTCCTATAAGACTCAATATCTATTTAGGGAGCAGGAAAACACAACAAAGTTATAGAATTTCATTTGGTCAATATTTTAATAGACATATTTCTATAAATGTTAAGTAACAAATAAAATACATGATTAAACTTCAGCAGTTCTTCTCAGTTATGCGAATAACTGTCTAAACAATGTAGAAATAAACAAAATGAAAGATAAACAAAAACGAAAATGCATATCCCATAGTCACATAAATAACAAAGCATAATTTTTCAGTTCAATATTAAAAATAAGATGTTTCTGTAAGGGTATGTATGTTGTTTTACAAAAACTAACTTATTGAATAGCTAAATGTCATGTGACATCAACAGTACTAGTCATGTGATCAATTCCTCAAATTTCATTGGCTAAATACATATCATGTGACTATATGGACAACTGTCATAATATAAGCAGACTAGAAGCAAATGCATCATTAATTAATAGTTTGTCATGGATTAGTGAAGAACACCTAGCAATCTACACGCCATATTTTTTCTTCAAAATATACATTTTTTTACTTTCTAAAATTTGCATAAAATAATACGTTAATCAATAATCAATAATCATTTTTAAAAGATAATATTTATATTTTTTACTCTAAAAATACATATTCTCTAAATCCTAAAATTGTTTTTTGGATAGTTTATTATGATAAACATTTTTTTTTGGCAACAATAACTTGTCGCAAAAAAATATACACAGTCATGCATTCTTCACAGACATCTTACTTTTTAATAAATGACTGTCCATGTTCATGTATGTAACAAATGTTGTTATTCGAATAACCTTCTCGGGGTCATTCATCACCTGATATTCCCTTGAATATTGTTTTTGGTTTTATTAATTTTATTAACGTCAGTTTTATCTAGAAATCTCTTTCTTTAGAAAATGTATCGTCAAACCTCAGCTACCAGTGGCAATGCAAATAAGACTTATTGTTTCTAAAATAAATCGCTTGTCAAAAAAAAAGAATAAAAGAACAGTAACAATTATTTTACAACTCAAGGACCAATAAAATATATATGCAAACAACTTACAACTATGAGATCAAAATTTCCATTTATACAGATAGATCTGGTGAACTGTACAGCGAGTTGCGATAAGTTCACAAATAACTATACATACACAGTTAAGTCAGTCACCTCGCAGCCTACGCTTTAATTTATAAGTTTTGTATTTTTTTCCCATTTCCATCCATGTGGGATACGTCTCGTTCTTGTTGTTTGTCGGAACTATTTGTCTAATTCAGTAATTTACAGTTGATCGCAAGGAATGGGAAGACTATAATCCATGAATCACAAGTTTATCCTTGTGGAAGAAGGAAATCTCAACCTCGGGGTCAACATTTCAGCCTCGCCCCCAACTGACCAATCCCGCAAGAGAGATTTCCTTATTGCACATGGAAACTCCTGATGGATTCTTATTTTATTTACAAGATGGCCAGAAAGAACACTAAAGTAGTTGCAACTAACTATACAGTCTTGTCACTACTCGTGGTATTGACTAGTTGCAACTAACCAAAATGTCATTTTAGCAACTTGCGATTAAAAAAAAGTCATAAAGAGGTGCAATTAGTGACGGGTCAAAACTAATCCTAAAAGCCACGTGCCACTTACGTGTTGTAATAATTCACAATGAATATCAACTTGTAGCGGATACATGCATGAAAGAAATAATAAGCATAAATAAACGGTTTCAGTCTGAAACAGGATTGGAGTATTAGGGATTTCTTTCGTTTGTTTTGGATTTCATATTCATTCTCTGCCATTTTTTAATCTGTGAAATGCATGCACGTCGAGTCTTTATAGTACGAAAACAGTTGTTTTATGTCCTGACTAGAGTTTGAATTTTAAAACAAAATCAACCTTTTTCAGTCAATAAATGCAAACACTTTTTTTAGTATTTAAGCAACATATAGCAATAGTATAGAATAAATATTTATATTCATGACTTAAAAATGAACACATCTTTGTAAAATGGCACATAAATTGATAAACTTTCACTGAATGGTTATATTAATCATTAACAATTCTCAACAGAAAATAAACAGAAATACCCAAGTTGTTGTCAAACAAAAGGTTTCACTGAAATTAACAAAATTGATATTTTTTAGAAATCAGAAAAATTCTCCCATATCAACATTAATTTATTCATTCTAATTTTTAACAATGCCATAATGAGTATTTTTAATTGATTAATATGAATTGAGCAATATTATAAGAAAAAAGAAAATTTGTTCAGTTTGGCTTGCTTTAGTTGTGGTAATACATGAAGAAATTTAACAAAGTAATCCATGAAGAAATTTAACAAGGTATGAAATATATATTTCTTATCAAAGAAAACCCTGAACACTGACATTTTAAAACGTAGTAGTACATAAAACAGAATAAATCCATCGAATTCTGTTTGTTAATTTTCATCAAACTTTGTATACAATTGGCACAGAACTATTTTGACACTGAAACTATGGCTCACTATAAGCAATGGATATACCGCTCTCTAATAATATATAATATACTAATTGAGAACTTCACTACCAGCTCACACTTAGCCCAAGTTAAATTACCCCACCCAAACCATCAACACACCCTACATTATAGCTCCAACATAAAACCAGTGGCAAAACAGAAGCTGGAAAATAGTGAAAGTAATACATTTATGTTTTAAAAGAATATCTACTGGAATTACTATCAAAGCTACATAGTGTTTGTTTCATTTTCAGCGACAATGCAACAACTCAGATACTCGTTTGAGTAAACTTTTTTTCACTTAAAACAATATTTAAAAATTAGCATTGCCCCACCCACCACTTTTAAGAAAATACCCAACAAGAAGCAACTTTTGTTTTATCTCAATTTTACCGGATATAGTAACTGAATGACAAGATAATAAAATGGAACTGCATTTAAGTAAGACAAAAACCTAATTGTTTTATGTATTATTTATAAAAAAAAATCACCGAATGAAAAGATGAGAAAATGGAACAGCTGACGTATGAATACTATATACATTGGACCCTCATTTTTGTGCGCAATATATGAGAGAAAATACATTTTCACAATTCAAATAGTGCAAGGCACATCTCTCATTGGCACTTGGGACTCTTAACCCGCTACATATATATAATGGACTGTACTTTCTTTGAATTAAGACCATTCCATTTATGTGACAAATGGGTGTTTGGCGGAAAATGACTGATCAGCAGTCGGACATTGTAAACCCTGATCGGCCTGCGAGTTACCGTGCTTAGCGGGTTCTGTTGCTTGGAAACGGATTTCTCATAAAAATGGATTTCTGAAAACTTATCCCCAGACTATTATTTTTTACAATTTATTCTATAAAACAGTTAAACGTATGCAATACAAATAGTTTTTATCGGATACCCTTAAAAGAAATATTTAAAATGTACACTAACAAGTTGTATAATATCTAACAATAGCTAACATTTCATATAAAATCATTAACAACACATGTCATGGGGTGAACGCGAAACAACTGTAACTAGATATCTATATCTGTACAGATACAACAGTCTCGCACTGACCCCACAAATTTGTACCAACATTGTCCATATCAACATTATCTGCCATTTTAATATGGTTAAAACATTATCATACACATCTGGACAAACAACACAATTTCTTGTCAACATAACCAATTTTTCCAACGGTCTCCATTGTTTTTCTTGTATTCATCAACAAGTGGCCTCCCTTTGTTTAGCACCATTTATTTTTTTATACACCGTAGTCACATCTGAATGATTATTCTATGTGTGTATAATTTTTAAATGCAGTTGCAGCCTCGCTCCGCGGCGCACTCTACAGTAGATTTAACCTCACTCCATGGTTCCCTCCAGCGGCGCCGGACAGTACAGTCATTTTGCTGCCTAAATTTGAATGCATTTTAATTTTTTAATAGATTTTTTATTTATTTAATCACTTGGTTGCCATGGATACTATGAGACATGCTGTAAATTGCCGTTGCTATTTCCATTGGCCAAATCCGAGTCATTATGGTTGCTATGGTTACTATATGAAGCGTTCATACTCATATCCTCTGAGTGATCGAGTCTGTTGCTATGGTTACCAGTGTCAAGGTTATTGTCACTATGGACACTGACACTGACATTGTCTGTTTCATGCTCCTGCATGCTGATATCGTCCACGTCGCTGTGATCACTTAGCACGTGTCCGTTCTGTTGGTTGAAACTGGACGCCATTTCTGACGGAGACATGAGCCTTGATGGCTCGTAGGCCTCCCCGGTACTGGAACCAGCCTGCTCACCATTTGATCCTGAAAGAAATATTATGGGTTCGTAGTTACAACTCGACAGAACGCATCAACAAGGTTGATTATTTCTCTTGGTATATTTCAGTTGAAAACACAATTTGATATGATGTCAACCCTACTAACAATGCATGTTGTACATGCATGTAGACATACTTATTTCATTTCTGATTTTAAGCAATAATATTTTATTTTTTATTTTAAAACCGTTTTTAAAAATCACTTTATACTTCAAATAAATTATATAATAATTTTATGTTAAAAAATCTGTTTTTTTTAAAAATACAACAACATAAAACATCCTTTTTACATAGAAGCTAATATCATAAATAAAATAATCCCTTTGGTACGTACCCATGAGTCCCTCGACATACGTGGTCCCTGAATCTCCGTACCATACCCTGCGGATGTCCTGTCGTCGAGCCCTCATCAGGTTTTTGTATTCAGATATGCGCAGTTTCTTGCCATCAACGATGCACGTTCTCTTGGGGCGTGGTCTGAATGGGAATAAAAACGGTTAGTTATTACAAGTTCTCTGAAATTTATTTATTTACCACCATTTTTATGTTGCTCTTGATGTCTAATTGATCCTAGCAAAATTTCAGGTCAACCGGAAATACAAGATGGCCGCCATGGCTGAAAATAGATTTTCAAAATTCAAGTTTGTAGCGACTACTTCTTGAAACCTATAAGTAATATTGATATGGGACTTTTTCTAAAATGATCAGTATGACATGATGTTGATCCTTGTCAGAAATTATTTTGATTTGGCATTAAACATGGCCGCCAGTGGCCATCTTTGTTTACATAGAGTTATATAATGAAAACTTGTAGCGACTACTCCTATGAAACTACTTGATGGATTTTCATGAAACTTCACAGGAATGTTGACCTAGCTATCAAAAATCTATCAGTAGAGCTTCAAGGTCATTGACCTCTTGTTTTTGTTACATGCGCTTCAAATTGCTAAATGTTTAGAGATGTTCCAACATGCTTTCTACTATAAAACGACACTGACTGTAACTAAAAGTTCCATCTTGAACTTTAGTTTGTTTTAGGTAGAAAGCATGTTTATAGTAACTCCAAACAATTGATGATTTCAAGTCGAAAACCATTTGAACTTAAACTTCACGAAACGAGTTTGTGCCATAAAGACAATATTTGGCTCCAATGTTTTCAATTTGGCTCTAATTTTTTTTCATTTGGCGAAAGTAGTTGCGCAAAGAAAAAATAAGCCAATGCAAGCCCTGGTTATCAAGGGGATGGTAGTGGACAGGTTAGTATTTTACTGGTTATCAAGGGGATGGTAGTGGACAGGTTAGTATTTTACTGTGTTATCAATGGAATGGTAGTGGACAGGTTAGTATTTTACTGGTTATCAAGGGGATGGTAGTGGACAGGTGGGTATTTTATTGAGGATCTTACGTGAGTGCTTGTTTAATATTGAATTTAGTAAATTAGCTGGATAAAAGTATATATCAATAATAGTGCCTTTTACATTTTGCAGGGTGTTCAGACTGTCTATTATGCATTGCAGGGGTGTTCAGACTTTGCCTATTGTGCATTGCAGGAGTGTTCAGATTATGTATATTATGCATTGCAGGGGTGTTCAGACTATGTCTATTATGCATTGCAGGATGTTCAGACTATGTCTATTTTGCATTGCAGTGTGTTCAGACTATGTCTATTATGCATTGCAGGGTGTTCAGATTATGTCTATTATGCATTGTAGGGTGTCCAGACTGTCTATTATGCATTGGAAGGTGTTTAGACTTGCCTATTATGTATTGCAGGGTGTTCAGAATTTACCTATTATGTATTGCAGGGTGTTCAGACTATGCCTATTATGTATTGCATGGTGTTCAGACTATACCTATTATGTATTGCAGGGTGTTCAGACTATGCCTATTATGTATTGCAGGGTGTTCAAACTATGTCTATTATGTATTGAAGGGTGCTCAGACTATGCCTATTATGTATTGCAGGGTGTTCAGACCATGTCTATTATGTATTGCAGGGTGTTCAAACTTTGCCCATTATGTATTGAATGGTGCTCAGACTATGCCATTATATATTTCAGGGTTGTAGGGTTTGAGGAGTTAGGCAGTACAGACAACTTCCCTACAGACGTCTTAGAGAGACGGATAGCAAGATCAGGTATGACAATGCAGGGACATGGAAATCTAATTGGCTATTTACACTTTTACATGCATCAGATAAAACGAACATACACAGTATATTGCTAAAAAAACTAGAGGCATCATTTACTGTAGGACAATCAAAAATCATTTTTATTAAAAATTGTCACATTTTACATTAAAACAAAGATACAATTTGTGCATTTTGAAAATTTCAGTTCCTTGCATGAGTAATATCATTTCCTGGAAATCTGTTGTTTGTTTGTTTTAAGAAATAGATGCTCTATATGCATAATGAACTAGTTAAACTTTCACTGCTTAAACATGGTTTCAAATAAATGTTGAAAAGAAAATGTAACTGTATAAATATTGGCATGAATTCTTTTAACCCCTTACCAATTCAGTATAATAAATTGTAAATCAGCAACTTTCAAATAGTTCCAAAATGGTGTCAGTCAGAAGTGTGTGGCCCCTAAGATAATCAGAAAAGGTCTTGGGAATAAATGAATTATTGTACAGTTTTTCAGGGAAAAGACTAGTTTATTGGTTAATATACACAATTTTATGTATGTGTGTATGAAGTGTTCTGGAGATAGCGATTTTAAACACTTAATGTGAGATTAGGAACGTAAACAAGGTGTCGTTTAACAGTATTTATGATGTAAATATTGGTAATGAATATCATATTTTCAGCTATCAAGAAGGTAATAAATATAACACATCGGACGTATTTAAGGTCATCATGACACCGCATATCCAAACGTAAATGGAGTGTCTACTATAGAATTTGCAGCAACTCTGCAGTTCTGCAGGTTAGAAGATTCTAGGCCCATTCTCCATATGTTATCTTGGATGTAAATGGAGGATGAGCCTGGTATGTTCATTGCTGTTAGGCGTCATATAACCTTTCATGTGTTGGTGCGCCGTAAAATTCAATTCAAACTTAAAGTAAAAATCTCTCAGTTGCATTTATTTTGTAGCTGGGATGTTTTCATATTCGTGAAAGTTGAACAAGCGAAATAAAAGTACCCTTTTACAAGCAAATGATGACGTATATTCAACATGATACTCGAGTTAGTACGATTTAAAAAAGAAGGAATCATAGAGTATCTTTACGTGCATATTCATTTCGCGTGATCAGGTGTAATACATTTATTGTTTTGTTTGTCCACAGGTGTAATACATTTATTGTTTTGTCTGTCCACAGGTGTAATAGTGATGCCAGAGGCAGTGAAAGAAAACAAGACCATATTTGGCTTTAAGAAATCGAGAAAGGAAGAGGACAGCAGCGACGACGACGATTATTAATAAATTATTTAAACTATTGTTTGTATTAAAGACAGACTTGGAACAAGTTTATTTCCTCACAGTGGTCTTTGGAAGATAACAAGATCAGTGTCTGTTACAAGCTTTCAAAGATCAGTGTCTGTTACAAGCTTTCAAAGATCAGTGTCTGTTACAAGCTTTCAAAGATGGCAACCTGGATTTTTTAGGGAAAAACAGAGCTAGTTGTGTATGTCAAATAATCATATAATGAAACAATCATTGCCTTCTGGCTTTATTGCTACAATACAAGTATTTGAGTTTGAGGACCCGGGTTCAAGCCCCACCGGCTACAAAGTGAATTTTCTTAGTATGTTACCGGGTAAGATGCTTTTCCTTGGTCTCGTCTGTAAGATGGGGACGTTAATCGGGCAGTTCCGTGTATCTGATTATATCCTCCGAGCACGTTAAAGAAACCGGAATCTATTGGTTATAGGAGCAGAGCAAGTTCCTGGATACCTATTTATCCTTCCCCTTTCTCTGGAGCGGCTCTAAATAACATATAAATTATTGATGAACGGATATAAAGCATTCAAATGTTACTTGTTTGTTACACATGGGTATTCATTTAGCTATTGATATTTGTCATTCAAATGTGGTGATAGAACAATAATTTATTACATAGAATAAAATAAGTGCTATTCCATTGAAACATACATGGGACCCCAGGAAGGCACTTTTTGAAATTGAACACTCGCCCATAAATGCAAATTTGAGTTTAAAGAAACTATAAAATAGAGTTCATATAAGATTTATTAAATTACCTTCCTGTGGTCCCGAGTATGTTTTAATAGAATAGCCATAATCTACTGGTATTTTTAAGATGAACAGATGGACCCTAAAGAGAGCCTAGCAAACATTTTTATTTTTAATAGATAATTTATTGTTTTGTATTTATTGCACTCATACTTGTTAGGAAGACTTCATTTTACATTTTTCAAATACATGTCATTTTATATGCATGCTTCTTGTGTTTATTTTCTACCAGCTGTCTTGGTTTGTTGACTTTAATATTAAAGGAACACATAGCAATCCAAAAGCTGTTTTCTCATTTACATCCATATGACAAACTAGACATTTAGAGTGTCTTCTTTTGGGGTTTTCTAACCCGATTACACAATTTCTGTTAAAGGCACTAACCCCTCTAAATAACGGCAAAATTACTCAACAAACCATATCCAGGTGTTAAGGTCATAAAATATATTGTTTCATCGGGGAAATAATTCTCATAATGTATATCAAATGAATGAAATACAAGTTGTTTCCCTTTGATTAAAATACTATATTTTTCAAAAACTGGAAGGGGCTACTAATGTTGTGTAGCTGTGTTTTTCAAGCGCTCAGGTATTTATGAAAGTCTAAAAAAACACTAACAGACTTGGCCTGGAATTCACCAACCATTCTTTAAACTATTCTTACCCAAATTTCGTTCACAAATATTCCCAAGACCTTCAAAGATAAACAATCTCATGAAGTTGCTATTTATTAGTATGCATCATATTTATGCATAGCAGCTTCCCATGAACGTTTGTCCTTTAAACTTATAGAAATATTTGTGATTGAAATTTGCATACTTGGGCTTAAGTCTAAGAATATTCTCAAGAATGGTTGGTGAATTCAAGGCCTGAATAGACTCTGATGAGGGCTGCTGTAGGAATATTGCATTTAACTCGAGAGGTCGCCATGGGAAAGATATCGCCATGGGAATATTGCGCTTAGTTACTCGAGACGCCACCATGTGAATATTGCGTGTAGTTACTGAGGACGCTCGAGACGTCACCATGGGCATATTGTGCCTAGTAACTCAAGGTGCCACCACAGGAATATTGCACATTATTTTACTCGACGCCATCATGGGAATATTGCACTCAGTTATTCAAGATACCACCACAGGAGTATTGCACTCAGTTACTCGAGGTTCCACCACATTAATATTGCACCCAGTTACTTGAGGTGCCACCACAGGAGTATTGCATTCTGTTACTCGAGGGGTTACCAAAGGAATATTGCACTCAGTTACTTGAGGGGTTACCAAAGGAATATTGCTCTTAGTTACTCAAGACACCATCATGGGAATATTGCACTCAGTTACTCAAGATACCACCACAGGAGTATTGCACTCAGTTACTCAAGATACCACCACAGGAGTATTGCACTCAGTTACTCGAGGTTCCACCACATTAATATTGCACTCAGTTACTTGAGGTGCCACCACAGGAGTATTGCATTCTGTTACTCGAGGTTCCACCACATTAATATTGCACTCAGTTACTTGAGGTGCCACCACAGGAGTATTGCATTCTGTTACTCGAGGTTCCACCACATTAATATTGCACTCAGTTACTTGAGGTGCCACCACAGGAGTATTGCATTCTGTTACTCGAGGTTCCACCACATTAATATTGCACTCAGTTACTTGAGGTTCCACCACAGGAGTATTGCACTCAGTTACTCAAGATACCACCACAGGAGTATTGCACTCAGTTACTCGAGGTTCCACCACATTAATATTGCACTCAGTTACTTGAGGTGCCACCACAGGAGTATTGCATTCTGTTACTCGAGGTTCCACCACATTAATATTGCACTCAGTTACTTGAGGTGCCACCACAGGAGTATTGCATTCTGTTACTCGAGGTTCCACCACATTAATATTGCACTCAGTTACTTGAGGTGCCACCACAGGAGTATTGCATTCTGTTACTCGAGGTTCCACCACATTAATATTGCACTCAGTTACTTGAGGTGCCACCACAGGAGTATTGCATTCTGTTACTCGAGGTTCCACCACATTAATATTGCACTCAGTTACTTGAGGTGCCACCACAGGAGTATTGCATTCTGTTACTCGAGGTTCCACCACATTAATATTGCACTCAGTTACTTGAGGTTCCACCACAGGAGTATTGCATTCTGTTACTCGAGGTTCCACCACATTAATATTGCACTCAGTTACTTGAGGTTCCACCACAGGAGTATTGCATTCTGTTACTTGAGGTTCCACCACATTAATATTGCACTCAGTTACTCGAGATTCCACCACAGGAGTATTGCATTCTGTTACTCGAGGTTCCACCACAGGAGTATTGCATTCTGTTACTCGAGGTTCCACCACAGGAGTATTGCATTCTGTTACTCGAGGTTCCACCACA
Source organism: Cyrtodaria siliqua (assembly GCA_037043455.1). Classification (NCBI taxonomy): domain Eukaryota; kingdom Metazoa; phylum Mollusca; class Bivalvia; order Adapedonta; family Hiatellidae; genus Cyrtodaria; species Cyrtodaria siliqua. The sequence continues at coordinate 139,057 of JAWPHD010003757.1, forward strand.
GGAGTATTGCATTCTGTTACTCGAGGTTCCACCATGTGAATAATGCACTTAGTTACTCAAGACGTCACCATGTGAATACTGCACTCAGTTACTGAAGACGTCACCATGTGAATACTGCACTCAGTTACTGAAGACGTCACCATGTGAATATTGCACTCAGTTACTCAAGACGTCACCATGTGAATACTGCACTCAGTTACTGAAGACGTCACCATGTGAATATTGCACTCGAGATGCCACAATAGGAATATTGCACTTAAGTTACTCGCGATGACACAATTGGAATATTTCACTCAGTTACTCAAAACGTCACCGTGGGAATATTGCACTTAGTTACTAAACATCGCCATGGGAATATTGCTCTTAGTTACTAGAGACGCCATCATGGGAATATTGCATTTGAGTCAAAACGCCGCCATAATTCACTTGAGCAAGCCACCTACTTCTAACATGGGCCGATTACATGTCCTGGAGGCTATCCTCAGTGCATATAGATTATGTATGGGCACCAGGGCTTCTAAAATCGCCGGTTTATCGGTTCCCAGACCGAAATCTGTGTCTCCAGACCGTTTTTCTTTTCAAAATCTCTGTTTAAATCGGTCCCAGATATTGTATCTATCGGTTGTTAAAAAACCTACAATTGCCCTTCACACCTAAAATATGCCTTGCGGCAATATTCTGATCCATAACACGATTGTTTGTCACTCGCTGTGCGAAAGTAGGTCAATTTGGTCAATTTGGACTAAACCATTACCGATAGTAGGGAGTTTTCCGGAAGAGGCTATAGCCATGTAGCACGCCTTTGATGTGTGATCAGTGAAAGTATATCACGCGTTCTGCCGGTTCACATTCTTTGATATACCGTTAGTCGTAAGGTGTTAGCCTGTTTGCTTGTGTCGGTTTGTTTTTTTAAGTGGCCAAAGCTGGGACTGAAATTTGTTTGCGTCATTAAAATACCGAGATGTGTTAATTGTTTGTTTGATTTTCTTTTTTACAATAACTTTAAGTATAATATTAATGACATTAATTAGGGAAAGTGATCAAACCTGACACCGTTTTTTTTTTAAGTCGGACCGAAATTGTTTGCGTTAGTCGTAACATTTGGTATTAATTAAGCTAATTAATGAAAAACGATATTACTCAAATTTATGTAAAATCTTATATAATCCGCTAGTCCGCGGGTGTTAGTCCTTCGGATGAGACTTTAAGTTTGCTCGCTAAAATGCTTAGTGCAATACAGCGAGGATAAATAAATGCTTATACACACGTGTTAGTCCGCGTTTTATACCTACCCGGTTTATTAGACACTTCCGGTTCAATTCCTCAAATGATCAACAATTTTAATATTGAGTGAAAATTATTCATTCAGTAAAGCGAAGACATGATGTCAGTCATTAAAATGTACAAATTGTGGTAAAGTAAGTTATAAACAATACAAATATAATACAAACATACTTAAATAGTTCTCTATATCAGTGACTGAACGGAAAAAATGCATGGTGAAGCTGACATGGTGGGTGGGGTACGGCGATTTTAGTAATTTTTTCAAAATAAGTGCGATTCTTACGGCAGTTAAAAACCTGGACCGATTTGCATTTTAAAATTTTAGAAGCCCTGATGGGCACATCAAGGTTTTTCAGCATTCTCATGTAGAATTTTGACAATACTTGCATAAGTTATATATGATTAGAATGAAAAGTAATTTGAGAAATAAGTATTTTACAGCAAAAAACTATTTTGATAGGGTTTTCCCAATGTAAACAAACACCTTGTTGTGAGAACAGAACATCTGGCAATTTCAGATAACTTCAGTTCAGACTATTTTCTGATAATAAAAAAAATCGTATTTTACCACTAACAATGCCAGTTTCACAGATATATAATCTACTTGGGTATTAGTCAAATTGTGTCTAAAAAGTCCAAAAAACCTTTGGCAGAAACAAGCACCTCAAACAAGAGAGAAGGAATTTATTTGATAGTAAGACTAGCGAGGGTGTTCTTGGATTCATGTCTATCCTCTCTCTATCTCTGGCTGTCTTACTATAATCTTTAATGTGTAGAAATTTGTTTAAAGTCTCTCATCAATTATCAAAATGCAATTTGTGAAAAATGTTGGTTATCTCTGAATATATATGCATTATGTATAAATAAAAGATTTGTAAACGCTTATAATTGGCATTAAATTCAGGGCTTGAAAAAACACGCTTGCTTCTCGAGACTACAGTGTAGCTTATTGGTAGAGCAGCCTCTTTTCATGCAAGAGAAAAGTTCTAAAACTGGTCGGCTCCGGTGACGGTGAATATGACTGGTTGGGGTATCATTAGCCTCGGTCACCCGGCCCGCTTCTGATTTCTTCGTTACACTATGCTACACAGATCCAGAACCAGGGCCTGGGGAAAACAGGACAATTAAAATCGACCTCTTGTTTTGGGCGATTTTGGTGAGATTTTTAGAGATTCAACGACTTTCAAAAAACGTATTTTTAAGTTAATTTAATAATATTTTCTTATTTTTAACTTACGAGAAGCAGCAAGTGACGTTTAACAGTTTAACTGCTGCATCAACAATTGACATTGTACTTGTTTTTACAACATGACGTCACGCAAACTTCGACTTTATGAGCGTGAAAAAAAACGCGCGAATAAATTGTGCTAATCGCTAGTGGGCACTTTAATTGGCCTAATCTGCCCAGATCGATATCTGCAAGTAAGACATATGCATGATACAGTATAGCTGGCCAAGACTAGGGTATCATATCATGTGTCTACAGCATGGTATTCCAGAGTGGCAGCACCATAAAGTAGAGCATTAAGCTCACTGCTACAAGAGGACACTGTCGCAATATGACTAAAAATTCCTAAAAGCGACGTAAAACTCTTCAGCACATAACATGCTCTGTGGGAGTGTAATAACACCATTCAATATTTCCGATATTCCACTAGTGGTATAACATAATGTTAATGATGTCATGGACGTCACGTTAATGTACCTTTTATGACGTAATGTGACGTTACAAGTTATGTGATAAATAGAATCTAATATTCGTTCTCATTCATTATTGAATTTATTAAACTTGTTTGCAAAAATGTCGGCAAGAGCCTCGCATTATATCATTTTGCCAACTCGTTTCATAAATTCAAAATGAATGAGTACTCATGTAAGATCCTCTATGTACATACTATCCTCGAAACTCATTTATATAAAACTCCTATAAGACTCGATATCTATTTAGGGAGCAGGAAAACACAACAAAGTTATAGAATTTCATTTGGTCAATATTTTAATAGACATATTTCTATAAATGTTAAGTAACAAATAAAATACATGATTAAACTTCAGCAGTTCTTCTCAGTTATGCGAATAACTGTCTAAACGATGTAGAAATAAACAAAATGAAAGATAAACAAAAACGAAAATGCATATCCCATAGTCACATAAATAACAAAGCATCATTTTTCAGTTCAATATTAAAAATAAGATGTTTCTGTATGTTGTTTTACAAAAACTAACTTATTGAATAGCTAAATGTCATGTGACATCAACAGTACTAGTCATGTGATCAATTCCTCAAATTTCATTGGCTAAATACATATCATGTGACTATATGGACAACTGTCATAATATAAGCAGACTAGAAGCAAATGCATCATTAATTAATAGTTTGTCATGGATTAGTGAAGAACACCTAGCAATCTACACGCCATATTTTTTCATCAAAATATACATTTTTTTACTTTCTAAAATTTGCATTAAATAATACGTTAATCAATAATCATTTTTAAAAGATAATATTTATATTTTTTACTCTAAAAATACATATTCTCTAAATCCTAAAATTGTTTTTTGGATAGTTTATTATGATAAACATTTTTTTTTGGCAACAATAACTTGTCGCAAAAAAATATACACAGTCATGCATTCTTCACAGACATTTTACTTTTTAATAAATGACTGTCCATGTTCATGTATGTACCAAATGTTGGGAATAACCTTCTCGGGGTCATTCATCACCTGATATTCCCTTGAATATTGTTTTTGGTTTTATTAATTTTATTAACGTCAGTTTTATCTAGAAATCTCTTTCTTTAGGAAATGTATCGTCAAACCTCAGCTACCAGTGGCAATGCAAATAAGACTTATTGTTTCTAAAATAAATCGCTTGTCAAAAAAAAAGAATAAAAGAACAGTAACAATTATTTTACAACTCAAGGACCAATAAAATATATATGCAAACAACTTACAACTATGAGATCAAAATTTCCATTTATACAGATAGATCTGGTGAACTGTACAGCGAGTTGTGATAAGTTCACAAATAACTATACATACACAGTTAAGTCAGTCACCTCGCAGCCTACGCTATAATTTATTTGAGATTTGAATTTTTTCCCCATTTCCATCCATGTGGGATACGTCTTGTTCTTGTTGTTTGTCGTAACTATTTGTCTAATTCAGTAATTTACAGTTGATCGCAAGGAATGGGAAGACTATAATCCATGAATCACAAGTTTATCCTTGTGGAAGAAAGAAATCTCAACCTCGGGGTCAACATTTCAGCCTCGCCCCCAACTGACCAATCCCGCAAGTGAGATTTCCTTATTGCACATGGAAACTCCTGATGGATTCTTATTTTATTTACAAGATGGCCAGTAAGAACACTAAAGTAGTTGCAACTAACTATACAGTCTTGTCACTACTCGTGGTATTGACTAGTTGCAACTAACCAAAATGTCATTTTAGCAACTTGCGATTAAAAAAAAGTCATAAAGGTGCAATTAGTGACGGGTCAAAACTAATCCTAAAAGCCACGTGCCACTTACGTGTTGTAATAATTCACAATGAATATCGACTCGTCTAAAGCGGATACATGCGGATACATGCATGAAAGAAATAATAAGCATAAATAAACGGTTTCAGTCTGAAACAGGATTGGAGTATTAGGGATTTCTTTCGTTTGTTTTGGATTTCATATTCATTCTCTGCCATTTTTTAATCTGTGAAATGCATGCACCTCGAGTCTTTATAGTACGAAAACAGTTGTTTTATGTCCTGACTAGAGTTTGAATTTTAAAACAAAATCAACCTTTTTCAGTCAATAAATGCAAACACTTTTTTTAGTATTTAAGCAACATATAGCAATAGTATAGAATAAATATTTATATTCATGACTTAAAAATGAACACATCTTTGTAAAATGGCACATAAATTGATAAACTTTCACTGACAGGTTATATTGATCATTAACAATTCTCAACAGAAAATAAACAGAAATACCCACTTGTTGTCAAACAAAAGGTTTCACTGAAATTAACAAAATTGATATTTTTTAGAAATCAGAAAAATTCTCCCATCCAAGTTAACATTAATTTATTCATTCTAATTTTTAATTAACAATGCCATAATGAGTATTTTTAATTGATTAATATGAATTGAGCAATATTATAAGAAAAAAGAAAATTTGTTCAGTTTGGCTTGCTTTAGTTGTGGTAATACATGAAGAAATTTAACAAAGTAATCCATGAAAAACCCTGAACACTGACATTTTAAAACGTAGTAGTACATAAAACAGAATAAATCCATCGAATTCTGTTTGTTAATTTTCATCAAACTTTGTATACAATTGGCACAGAACTATTTTGACACTGAAACTATGGCTCACTATAAGCAATGGATATACCGCTCTCTAATAATATATAATATACTAATTGAGAACTTCACTACCAGCTCACACTTAGCCCAAGTTAAATTACCCCACCCAAACCATCAACACACCCTACATTATAGCTCCAACATAAAACCAGTGGCAAAACAGAAGCTGGAAAATAGTGAAAGTAATACATTTATGTTTTGAAAGAATATCTACTGGAATTACTATCAAAGCTACATAGTGTTTGTTTCATTTTCAGCGACAATGCAACAAATCAGATACTCGTTTGAGTAAACTTTTTTCACTTAAAACAATATTTAAAAATTAGCATTGCCCCACCCACCACTTTTAAGAAAATACCCAACAAGAAGCAACTTTTGTTTTATCTCAGTTTTACTGGATATAGTTACTGAATGACAAGATAATAAAATGGAACTGCATTTAAGTAAGACAAAAACCTTATTGTTTTATGTATTATTTATAAAAAAAAAATCACCGAATGAAAAGATGAGAAAATGGAACAGCTGACGTATGAATACTATATACATTGGACCCTCATTTTTGTGCGCAATATATGAGAGAAAATACATTTTCACAATTCAAATAGTGCAAGGCACATCTCTCATTGGCACTTGGGACTCTTAACCCGCTACATATATATAATGGACTGTACTTTCTTTGAATTAAGACCATTCCATTTATGTGACAAATGGGTGTTTGGCGGAAAATGACTGATCAGCAGTCGGACATTGTAAACCCTGATCGGCCTGCGAGTTACCGTGCTTAGCGGGTTAAGGGCTAATCTCGTTTTGTTCAGGTTTTTAGCACGTTTGTTTTCTCGCCATCATGTGTATCAATATGTTTATGCTAAGGTTAGGTTTGAAATTTCCCAAAATTCAATTATCAGTACTACCCACAAAGGCTCATATATAACACATATAAGACTATAGCACATAGGGTAGTTCAGGAATTCTGACGTTTTTATAAAAGTCTACCTTTCATACAAATAATTAATAATCAAGAACAAGAACTCCCACATACGATAATTCTGGAATTCTGACATTTTTCATGAAAGAGTTGTCTACCTTTCATATAAACCATTAAGAATCAAGAACAATAACTCTTGAAAAGAATTTCATATCTACATCGGGGCCCAAAAATGGGCAAAAAGGATTATCAAGATCCTGTTGCTCGGAAACCTCTATTGGGTAACCCAACTCACGGATTTCTCATAAAAATGGATTTCTGAAAACTTATCCCCGGACTATTATTTTTTACAATTTATTCTATAAAACAGTTAAACGTATGCAATACAAATAGTTTTTATCGGATACCCTTAAAAGAAATATTTAAAATGTACACTAACAAGTTGTATAATATCTAACAATAGCTAACATTTCATATAAAATCATTAACAACACATGTCATGGGGTGAACGCGAAACAACTGTAACTAGATATCTATATCTGTACAGATACAACAGTCTCGCACTGACCCCACAAATTTGTACCAACATTGTCCATATCAACATTATCTGCCATTTTAATATGGTTAAAACATTATCATACACATCTGGACAAACAACACAATTTCTTGTCAACATAACCAATTTTTCCAACGGTCTCCATTGTTTTTCTTGTATTCATCAACAAGTGGCCTCCCTTTGTTTAGCACCATTTATTTTTTTATACACCGTAGTCACATCTGAATGATTATTCTATGTGTGTATAATTTTTAAATGCAGTTGCAGCCTCGCTCCGCGGCGCACTCTACAGTAGATTTAACCTCGCTCCATGGTTCCCTCCAGCGGCGCCGGACAGTACAGTCATTTTGCTGCCTAAATTTGAATGCATTTTAATTTTTTAATAGATTTTTTATTTATTTAATCACTTGGTTGCCATGGATACTATGAGACATGCTGTAAATTTCCGTTGCTATTTCCATTGGCCAAATCCGAGTCATTATGGTTGCTATGGTTACTATATGAAGCGTTCATACTCATATCCTCTGAGTGATCGAGTCTGTTGCTATGGTTACCAGTGTCAAGGTTATTGTCACTATGGACACTGACACTGACATTGTCTGTTTCATGCTCCTGCATGCTGATATCGTCCACGTCGCTGTGATCACTTAGCACGTGTCCGTTCTGTTGGTTGAAACTGGACGCCATTTCTGACGGAGACATGAGCCTTGATGGCTCGTAGGCCTCCCCGGTACTGGAACCAGCCTGCTCACCATTTGATCCTGAAAGAAATATTATGGGTTAGTTAGTTACAACTCGACAGAACGCATCAACAAGGTTGATTATTTATCATGGTATATTTCAGTTGAAAACACAATTTGATATGATGTCAACCCTACTAACAATGCATGTTGTACATGCATGTAGACATACTTATTTCATTTCTGATTTTAAGCAATAATATTTTATTTTTTATTTTAAAACCGTTTTTAAAAATCACTTTATACTTCAAATAAATTATATAATATTTTTATGTTAAAAAATCTGTTTTTTTTAAAAATACAACAACATAAAACATCCTTTTTACATAGAAGCTAATATCATAAATAAAATAATCCCTTTGGTACGTACCCATGAGTCCCTCGACATACGTGGTCCCTGAATCTCCGTACCATACCCTGCGGATGTCCTGTCGTCGAGCCCTCATCAGGTTTTTGTATTCAGATATGCGCAGTTTCTTGCCATCAACGATGCACGTTCTCTTGGGGCGTGGTCTGAATGGGAATAAAAACGGTTAGTTATTACAAGTTCTCTGAAATTTATTTATTTACCACCATTTTTATGTTAAACTCTTGAGATACATCGCTATTAAATATAGTGAGAGTTATTTCCCTTTGCTCAAAGCATTGAAAGTCGAGTGATGTAATACATTTTGTAACAAGGTGCTTGTTTAATAAGTAGTTGAATAAAAACTAATTCTATCCATTTCATTACTCCAAGTGCATTTATTAATGTAGCTGGTATATATGTATCGTTGTCATATGATGACATTATATTATATATTCTGTGATGAATTATAGAAATTTTACAGTTTGAGAAAATCTATAACATATCTTTTCCTCTACTGTGCTATCTCGCCTAGTGTGCAAGATAGCACAGTAGCCAAATGTTATGAACTAAACGATAGACGTCACGAATATTACTCCACGCTGTTGCCAAAGGAGTGACAGAAGAAGGAATACTTGTGTCAAAAGACGATTGGAAAGAAATTCATCACAGAATATATATTATATAGTTTAATTAACTTTTTTGTCGTGATTCAGAAAATAATTCACTCGTGAGAAATATTCTTGCGATATAGAAACTCGTGCGAAAACGCACTCGTTTCTATATTGCAAGAATCTTTGTCACTCGGGAATTATTTCCCGTATCACTTCAATAATGTTAATTAATCTATATGTATGTTGCTTCAGTCTTCTCCGTATGACATTTCTGTAATATTTTAATGGTACGGAAATCAACGAGGTAATTCCGACTGCACACAGAGCTGAACGAAACAGACCGAGCAATGATTTGAACTTTATTTGCATATATATTACACTAGTGTATGACGACATTTAATAATTAGTATTTGTACCTGTATCTGTAGTCGGGGTGTTTCTCCATATGGATCTTGCTGAGACGGGACTGTTCCTCGTAGAATGGTTGCTTGTCTGTGTTGGACATGGCTTTCCATTTGGCCCCTAAAATATCCAAATACGATATAATTACAAATGGTATTGAAAAGAGTTTAGCTTTCGAACAAGAAGAATTAGGATATAATTATCGTTTGATCTTTATTTCCGACCTTATCCCTGCCCACCTTCATTTGAATATAAAATTCATTATCAATGGAATTCAAATCTCAAAATTCTGCTTCAATTTATATCAGTTCCAAACAATAACTTTTGTTCAGATTTTGACATGACTGGATATTTATTTTTTAGATATTTGTTTTTTCATTAGTTTTGTAGTTTTTAACTTGTTGATTTTGAAATTGGATTTTCCGCACCTTTTGTGCACAATTAAAAATCAATATTGACATATATTAATATTGACATATATTAGCTACTTACCAAGAATTTTGCTGATGTTGGAGTTGTGCATGTCCGGGCATGCTTTCAGGATCTTCCTCCTCTCCTCCCTCGCCCACACCATGAATGCGTTCATTGGTCGTTTCACGTGCGGCTTGTTCGATTCCTGCTTCTCTTTCTGAGCACGGATAATCTTGGCACCGAACATTTTACCTGAAAAAAGGATAAAAATATTAAAACGATATTGGCTTTGAGCATGAAACATAGCATTCCTTACAAGGAAGGGAACGCAGTCACCAAATAAATCTTCTCTAAAAATGCTGAATTGTTGTTTAACCACTCAACACACAATAGCTTATTTTGTGTCGAGGGGAAAGCTATATAGGAAACTGAGAATCATGCCCTACTCTACTATTGAAAAAAAACTCCTACAGTTGCTATAGTAGATTTAAAAAACTCCTACAGTTGCTATAGTAGATTAAAAAAACTCCTACAGTTGCTATAGTAGATTAAAAAAACTCCTACAGTTGCTATAGTAGATTAAAAAAACTCCTACAGTTGCTATAGTAGATTAAAAAAACTCCTACAGTTGCTATAGTAGATTTAAAAAACTCCTACAGTTGCTATAGCAGATTAAAAAAACTCCTACAGTTGCTATAGTAGATTAAAAAAACTCCTACAGTTGCTATAGTAGATTAAAAAAACTCCTACAGTTGCTATAGTAGATTAAAAAAACTCCTACAGTTGCTATAGTAGATTAAAAAAACTCAGGACCGCCAGTTTAAAACCCCATCTGATGGACGAGGTAAGGACCCAGTGGCGCGCCACGCCATAGAAATCGTTTTCAAACTAATACCCTAAATTTATTCTAACAACACCAAGATGATTTTAATCAGTTCAACAACAAACAGGTCACATTAAAAGCTTTGTTAATTTCAACATAATAGTCACTGCTTTATCAATGTTTTGCACCCATTCATGAGCGAATCTCACAAAGAGAATGACTGCTTCCAATTTTGTGTTTCGCATGAATCATAATAAGCGCCTGTTGTTAAATACCCTCAACTCTAATAAATTCAAGTGTCTAGAAATTATAATTCACTTGTAGGCAAATCTTAATGTTTCCTTCAAAAAGAACGGATATCTTTATGATATGAAGAACAGAACAAGCATATCCCATATCAGCTGATATCTGTGAATCTAAAAATTGATCAAAAGTAAAACAGAATTATTTCGGAGGCCATAAAGTCCTTGACTCGTAATTAAAGAACATCATTTTAATCTTTTTCCATTAGCGGTTCCAAACAGCTGACAAAGTGTTGTTGCCGCACTTGTTTTAAACAATCTGAGTCGCCAAAATGCTTGCCCAGCTGACATAATCATGATCGGTAAAAGACTTGAGCAACTGACAAAAGCAGACAAGATAATGATGAGATGAGATGAAAAGAGCAGAACTGGCTTTTTGTTTCCTTTTACACAGTGAATGATTAAAAGAGGTTTAGTTTAAACCTATACCTGATCCATTTTTCCGCAAATTATAACTTCTAAACATATTGTGAAAAATGTCATTTGCATGAAGCTCAATGTTCAGCCCTTTGGACTTTTGTTAACCAAGGTCGAGCGTGCAGAGGACTGTGGAGCATGCAGTGTTCAGCCCCTTAGACTGTGGAGCATGCAGAGTTCAGCCCCTTGGACAGTGGAGCATGCAGAGTTCAGCCCCTTGGACAGTGGAGCATGCAGAGTTCAGCCCCTTGGACAGTGGAGCATGCAGAGGTCAGCCCCTTGGACAGTGGAGCATGCAGAGGTCAGCCCCTTGGACAGTGGAGCATGCAGAGTTCAGCCCCTTAGACTGTGGAGCATGCAGAGTTCAGCCCCTTGGACAGTGGAGCATGCAGAGCTCAGCCAATTGGACAGTATGATAGCCAAGGTTGAATGTGTAGAGCAATTAAAATCTGCGGGAAGATTTTTTGATTCCGATTAAAAAAGGGATGGTCATTCCTCTTGGTGACATATGACCTTTTGTGGGTGTGCATACAACTTTGTTTCATTTCTCTTATTTATTTAAAGGGGGAATTGTATATAAAAACCTATCAAAAGAATCAGGTCTACTTATTACTGCAATACTACTTTTCTATTTTTCAGTACAACCATATAATCTAAGCTGACTATATAACACAAAGTTGCAAACTGAAATCTTTTAAAAGCATACCTTCTCATTAAAACTCGCAACAAGTTATATCAGAGATGGCAACATATTGCTCATTTTCCTTAAAAGGAAAACTTACAAAAACGTATCGGTAATTTGCCATTTCCGTAATAAAGCCCAAAATGTTTTTTGAGGATTGTTAAACCTTTCAAGTGATGCCGATGAACGTAAATAATTGCATTTTTTTTTGTTTTAATAAGTTTATATATGGGTTTCTCTTATTACTGAATAGGAACAGCCTCATTTGGTGCTAAATTGGAAAATATTGTACGTAAAAGAAAACATATCAGATCTTTTTAAAATAAATAGCTAGGTTTTGGTTTCAGGGCTGATGGATATTATTATATTATTCGTTTTGATGGCTTTCCTCATCATAAATCTCTCGAGTGAAACCCAAAATAGTCTTTATTAGTTTTGTTTTCGGTTCGTCTAAAACCTTACAGGAGTCAAAACAACAATTATTTTAGAAAATGAATCATTATAAATTATTATTGAAAGTGTTGATTATTACGGATGGCGGGAGGTATACAATATTGGTTCTACCCAGGATTATGGTGCCTCCCCCACAAAAATTTGAATGTCAGACATGGCCTAAAAATGTTCTCAAAAATGACACTAAAACACCAAACATAGAACACGTAATAATAATTCCGTCACATTTAATATCCGACTTACTGCTTGGTGAAGTTGATTCTGCGCGATGGTCATTGCGGTCCTTCACCATGGTGGGTGGAGAGAGGTGGGATGGGCTGGAATACATTTGCATACCGAAACCCGGGAATATCGACGGCCCATTCGAGTGTTGAGCAGCTGCAGCCATCTGGCGTGCTAGGGCTTCCTGAACCATGGACTCCTGAAAAGTGGCGTTAAATCTATTACAAATTGTTTACTTTCATTTCAACTGACACTGAAATAAGCTTATAAATCGCTTCTATGCTTTTAATTTATCAACTTTTAACTTTTCTGGTTACTTCCAGAATTGGAGATTAAATCGATTGAAGGTGTTCTTGTAAATAAAACAATTTATAAAATAAAACCCAATAAGGGCTATTCCATTAAAACATACAAGAGACCAAGGGAAGGCCCTTTTGAAATTGAATACCCACCCATAGATGCAAAATTGGTTTTGAAGAACCAAATTTCAGAAAATAGGGTTCACCCATAGATGTTTATTAAATTGCCTCCCTGGGGTCCCTGGTATGTTTTAATGGAATAGCCCTAATCAATAGCATCCTCTTCATTCCATAATACGTTATAATATATACCTCCAAACAATGGTGTGTTTTTTTTTCAATTTTGTTCAATTTTACATATAGACAATCATTTTCTTCAGTATTTCAGATTTGGAATTATTAAGTATTATTCAAGAGTAAAATACAATGCACATCTATCACACATCTATCACACATCTATCACACCTAAACATTAAAAACTATAGCTTTAGGTTCCAAATTATTGCTCAAATTTAGATCTGTTTTTTATTATTGCTGTATTTCTTTTGATAAACAATTAGGATACTTTTTGAGTATTACAATCATCAAACAATAATCAAAGGCAGTTTAAATCTGGCACTTTTGTCCATTACATGGAAAGGTAGATATTTTGTTCTGATATTTTACATTATAAAAGTTTCTATTTCAAACTTAAAGCTACGAAGCTAAAGGTAAGGAGCTAAAAAATGTTGCATAATATTTTTTATTTACTCTCAAAATATATAAAACAGTATATGCTCTATAAAGCAGTTTGCATTTTTTTTAGAAATCTGAAGGTCAAAACAAACGCACTCTTGAAGAATACATCCTTGAGCTCAATAAGAACTAGAAAATGTGTTCATGGGACACGGATGCCATGCTTTAGCGCTATCAGTCACATGACAATGGTCTTGATGAAAAACCTTTTTCATATGGACGGACAAACAAGGTAAAACTAAATGCCAATGCCACTTTAAGTGTCAGAGTGGGGCATAATAATCCTCAGCCACATACCTTGTTGGTATCCATGCCAATGAACTTGCCGCCATTCATCATGAATGCTGAGTGTGCACTGAAGTTGTTGTTCAGGTTGCTAAGGACAGACATGGGTAGATGATTGGCCAGGCCCATGAACTGACTCGTCACATACTGCGGTGGTAGAAATGGGGGTCGTATACCAGTGAACATGGAACTCTCAGGTATCGACACTTTTGGCGGGGTCGTCGGCAGTGACGGAGAATGCAGGTTACTGTTACGGCGATGATTACTGTGAGCGGGAGGCGGCGTGCTGACCTTTTCGGGTTTGCTGTGATAGAAATGGTGCGGCTCTTCCATTGCTTTCTCTCGTTTTATGACCTCTGAGCGTGGTTTGGACAGGTTTAAGGGGCCATCTTGGTCGACGGGAGTCTCTTCTCTGATCTCTCTGTTGTCCCTCGGGGTACTGAGCCACATGGGGGTGTGGATTCCTGAATTGTCGTGGTGACGGGGTGAGGGTGTGCTGGAGTGGTGATGATCGGACGGCGAGGGATTGGAATGTGCCCCAGGAGAGAGATGGTGGTACGGTGAGCTGATGTAAGGTGGCGACGCGTGATGCTGCTGTTTTGTTTCCATGGCAACTGGTGATGATGACAGTGGTGACATTCTGGACTGTATGGCCATGTGAGCTGGAACTGAAAATTAGAAGAAAAAAAATATTATTTCAACTTAAAATATATTTATGTTAGATAAATTTAAAGATAAACAAGTATATAATATATAACTACATGTATAACATGTATACAAACTTTATTTAAGTAGTACTTTTGTTTCATATAAATGACATTTATGAGACATTTCGCTCCTTTTTTCCAATTATTTGTGCCATGATGTCACTTTTTTACTTACGGCACAATTTATGCAGTCTAAATCTGTTATTTTTTTATTAAAAAAACATTAATTTTACTTATAGTTACAGATGTCGCAATAAATTAATTCTGCCAGAAGAAGAAAGATTCCATGATAGAAAAACTCATCTAAACAAAATCCTGCGAAACTCTGGAAGCTTTACATGTGTACAGCTTACCATGAGAATATCAGACTCGTCGAGTAATAAATCTCGGAAAAATAATGAGACGTTTCTAGCACCCATACAATTGCTAAAGAATAACAAACCAATTATTTCAATTACTGTTTTAAAGCATTATGGTCCATGAGTTAGAATTCCTTTCGCGAAAACCGTGATTTTTTACATGCCAAATTACACATTTTTTTTGAAAAATGCTGTAGCTAATTGTTCTCGAATCTCGACAAGTGTTTTTAATGGGAAAGTTTAAAATGGTTGAAGTAGTTAAGTCAAAATTCAGTTATTCTCTATTTATTTATTATTTTTTACACAATTTTAATGTTTTCTTACTGTTTGGTTTTTAAAGAATGGAATGGAGTTTGTTAAATTGGTGTGGACTGGTAGAGTAACAAACGTGTTGTGTTAAATAAATTGTTTAAAAAAAAAATAACTTAACAGTGGCATCATGCTGTTTGAAGATCGTTATGCAGGACAGGCATTATTTATGTATAAACTCGAAAAGAAAAAAAATAGTGCTAATATTAAAATTGACATGGGTTACCGAGCTTTCCTAAAACCTGCATAGCTGCAAAACAGTAGCACCATCATTTCATAAACTTGAATAATTTCGCGAATTAATCTATGCAGGCAGTCTTCCATTTATCAAGTTCTTGTTTGATAAAAAATGAGCAAATTACAAAAGAAGTGCTTTTACGCCATTTACAACAAAATGATGGATCTGGGTGTTCCCATAGGGTCATGATTCTTCTACAATTCATTTGTCTGATTAGCCGGAATGACAGTCTGAAACATCTTAAAACTCATCTTGACGTTAAATCCAAATTAAGTTTCTTTTTTCTCCCATTTTCTCCCATTTTCTTTATTTCTTACACGTCACAATGTGGATTATATCTTGATGCGTTGTCCAAAGCATAATTAAACGAATTGCGATAAAATACGCATATCTTTGCATCCGAATTTATTTAACGCAACAACTATCGCTATTAATAATATCCTTTTGTGATTGATGTAAGAGGTGTGAACCTGTTAACACAAAGACAAAATATAAAATTGAAAGACGACCTTTGACTTTTATGTCGTTATTTTTCAAAAGGCTGTCATATTGGAGATGCAATGCAGTTAAAATTACATATATTTAAAACAGGAGCTTACTTACTTGTAAAGTAACAAATCAAAAGATATGAAGACATGGTAACAAGGTATTTTTGGTATTATAAAGTCTAAATGATGCGGAGACACACATTTTCAAACATCAATACCCAACAAAAGTGTTCATTTCTTTCAAAGGCATAGAACATCAATAATCTGTGCAAGTTTGCAATTTTTGTAAAAATATAAATCACATTAAATATAACGTAATTTCCACTACTATGTTACTAATAGAAAAATTCTGCTGAACCTTTTTACATATTAAATCACAGTTTAACAGCCGAACATCAAACAATCAACACATGCCTTATCTGAGGAATAAAAACTCTAAACTGGCTCAATTTTAGCTGATCTTCACGATTTCTGCAAGATTGTATTTACACAACTGTTGCCTGTATTAAATCTCCCAGTGCCCCACTGTGCCATATCTGTCTTTCATTACTTTGAGAAGAAAACAAAACCATGGTTCCTATTGTGTAACTGTTTTTTTCCTGAAAGAAATGATAAAACTCGACTCCGTACGGACATTAATCAAAGCCACTATCAGGGAATATCTCATTTTTTCCTGCTGTTTGAAAAAAATATGAATACCTTTGTGTACTATCAAGAATTCTTTTGTTTTCAGAAATGCTTCTTTTCACGTGCAAGTGTGTTGCACATAAAGGTTGATAGTCCCTCCCATTGTAATGTCGGTAATAGTTTTTAATAGGTATGATTGTGTAGTTCCATGTCTTGATATAATCGGTTCCCTGACTTGGTCAGTTGATAAGTCTACTTTTGCAATGGTTTAAAGCTTGAATATTGACAGCGATGCTTTTCCCGTTCAAGATTTACCGTTTAATGTTTTTAACTTTAAAAAACAAAAAGACAAAAGCAAATCTATTATTTTTCACATCAGTTAATTTAACAAATTGTTTATACGATAAATATGACTGGATCTAAATACAGTTTCAAAGACTGGTTTATTTAAAAACTGAATAAAAATCTAAAAATCTTAATCATTCAAAAGCTTGCATTATTCTGCTAGATAGACTTCCTGTCTGTTAAACACAAAAACATTCTTAAATTGTCTTCATTAATTAATCAAGGGAGCAAGGATAGTTAATCAACCTTGATTAACTTCGTAACATCTACTGCCCGACTAATTCCCTGGGCCCTGTTATTCAGCTTAGCTTCTCATAAGCACAAAGGGCTCGATTTTGTTTGTTGGGGAAAAAAATCAGGGGGAAAAAGCCACAAGGAATAAGAAATACATCCCATCTGTATATACCATTATGACATAATCATATAAACATATTTTTTATAAATCCACCAGGTTCGGCGGTTGACTTTTAAAATATTCTATTCAATTCTTAATAAGCATTAACCAGTCTGCAAAATATGAAGTATAGACTGCTACCTTAATTTAATTTATGACAACAAAGGCTCCATTTTGACATACGTAAATTCAATAATTAGTTGGAATTATTTTCTTTTCCATCGACGTAATGCTTAATTTGTGGCAAACAAACCCATCAACCCCAAAAACTTTGATATTTCAGTTTTATCGCGCATGACAGAATATCAAAAAAAATCTACGTAAACAAATGAAATAAAGCTAATAGTCATCATAAATGCCTGCCGCCTAATGTTTTTTATTCTCTAACCCTTTATGAAGGAAAGATAAGGAACGGATTTTTATCTTTTAAAAACAGCTGACAGAAGAAAAGGCAATGTTTATAGTGTAGTGATCCGCGTTCGGAGATAAAGGGTAATGTTCATTTCGTGTTACTAATGAATTTTGACATTTTCATAATTTCAACCATCTGTGGAATCAGCATCCTCGCATTATGTAATAACCCGCTGACGGGATGTTATCATTTATGTAATGGGAGGCATTCAGAAAAATAGAAAACGCTTCCCAACCCCTCACGTGTGATAGAACAAAACGCGCGAAAATTCACAACAAACAAAGCAATTAAGATTTCTTCTCGTGAACATCCGTTTACATTAGGAAGATGTCAAAATCACAGGTAATAATGATAAATTGCTCGTGTTTTTTTTTTAAAAAAAAGAAAATTCAAACATCGAAAAGCATGCCAAAGACCAATTATTAGGCAATAAATTTTGATATTTCGGATATTTTCCATAATTCTCCCTCGGATATTTCCCATAATGCTCACTCTTATTCACCATTGTGTAATAAACACTCTGAAATTCCTGGAAACAATTATCCCTATATAAAACAATCATGGCACCATAAAATTGACAGCGGTTATATGGAAACAATTTATAGCCACCTGGCCAGAAGTCAGATATGGAGAATTTCCTTAAATTTATGGATGTTCTACATTCTGGAACACTTGAGCTAAAGAGCCTGTAGAAAAAAAGAAATAGGGTCATTGATTAATTTCATCATTATCACCTGAAACAAGAAGGTGGGTGGGGTGTCAAAATAATATCTAATGCATTTTTGTACGATTTTCTCTTTTGTATTGAACATTACCAAAAAGGAGATGTACTTAATTAAAACAGGTAGCCTAGATATAAACAAGTTCCTTTTTGCTTTCATTTTTCGATATTTAAAAATTTACATTCAGCTAAAATGACGTTTAACCCTTAACCCGCTAAGCACGACTATAATAGCCTTTGCATCCATTGTAAACCCATATACGTCTTAGAGTAATTCGCAGGCTGATCAGGGTTTACAATGTCCGGCTGCTGATCATTTCCCCCCAAAACACCCCTTTGTCACATAAATGGAATGGTCTTAATTCAAAGAAAGAACAGTCCATTATATATATGTAGCGGGTTTAATAAATAAATAAAGTTACTCACTTAAATTATCGATACATGCTTGAAGATTACCGCGCCTTCAAGAGAATGCTAAGAATTCCATACCTTTGTCTTTCAGTTCCAAAATTTTAAACTGTTTACATGCAGATTTCAGTTAAAATGACGTTTAATAAATAAATAAAGTTACTTGCTAAAATTATCAATAAATGCTTGAATGTTGCGTCTGTTTGAAAGAATGGTAAGAATTTCCATATTGTTTCAAGAATTTCCATATTGTTTCAATTATTTCGGGAGCTATATATATAAACAAGACAGGTGTCTGACGTCCTCTCCATTACCTGATCTTGTTCTGTAACCTGTGATTGATACTGGCGAACAATTTAATTGACACCGAAGTCTTGATGGAAGCCAGCATTTCGATACTTACTAACATACTGTTGCCAGATGTGTTATAAATAAAAAAAATTAAAAAATCTCCAAAAAATGGGAGAATTTTTATATCAAATTGTTTAACTAATGCATACCTTCTCAACAATTTGTTTTGTTCTTTATCCAGAAAAGTATTCAATTTTTATTTTTATTTATCCTTTACTAAGTTCTGCAGCTTCCACTTTTAAAGCGACTTTAAATTTATTGGAATATCATTATAATACTGTATTGTTTTATCACCACCATTCCCATCCCACACACATCTTGATGTGAACATTATATATCAAGTGTAGTTAGTATCATAGTTTTATTCAATCTCTATTTGATTATTGTCTCTGTCTTAATGAATATACTCTTGGTTTAATTGTTCCAATCTTTACTCCAAGTCAGTTTTATTTTTCCCCAAATTTATTCAATCCTGCGGGATGAATATTAAGAAGTTTTTCCAAAATTCAAAATCGTAATCCAATCAATCCTTGTGTACAAATATCTTAACTCTTCAATTTCTTTTTTTAACTTCCCGATTCCAACGACCACATCATTGGGTACATACAAATTACATACTTAAACTCAGAATTTCAACATTTAAATGCAGCATAATCATTTTACAGATGCTTGTAAATCAATAAACGTCTACTTAACGACACAGAGATACGTATTCAAATTATGATTGACATATTTATGGTCAGCGGAAAAAAAAGCACCCGAAAATAATGCTATCATCTTTGTTAGAATACAAAAATAATTGACTAAACACTATATTTTTCCACAGTGATGGAGAACAGACAATCTGATAAAACGTCCTTGCTCGTTTTTCTTCATTTATACGAATTTAATTTTAATCAAATTTGATCTGAATTGTCTCCTATCAGACTTAATTCATATATCAACGTCTCGCGGTTCGAGATTAAAATCCAAAATGAAGGCTGATTATGTCAATTATTCCTATGTTGAGTGCAAACCAATCGGGCAACTCTTCATTGAAGCGTTAAATACATCTCCTTCACCCTTTTTTCCTCTCCGTTTTTCATTGCCGTGCCAAAACAGCTCTATCTTTGTTGTAAATCAAATCGACAAAGTCTTGCATTGTCGTTAAAAAAACTCAATTAAAATTGTTTTGTTTTTCAGTGGTAATCAAACAATGCGAAACTTATACTTGAAGAATTTTAAGTACCTACATCCGAGTAGGAGTTGGGGGGAACTCAACGAAGAATGCATCGAACAATCATAAAGCACTATAAAAAAGCTTTAAACAGTAGCAAATGCCACAAAAGCGGCTATTGTTTTGAGAAAAAGACAGGTGCTTTTTCAATTTTCATTATCAAATAAATGATAATTGAATTACAGCGTAATTGGTTTAAATGCATTATTTCAAACATGTCATTTAAACGAGGCATTAGGCAGATTGTAATGTATTGTTAAAGCATTAAAATGCCTACTTCCCCAGAATTATTAGTTTTTTTACAATGCCATATTCATTAGTGTAAAAGACTACAAAACAATAATAAGCAATTACAATTGTGAAAAGAGTTGTTTTTATTTCTAGTAAACTTTTTATAACATTACCAAAATGCATAATTAGATTTTTCAGACTCCATGTTGCATTGTTTCAGTTAACACATTGAGAATTCACAGAAATGAGAAAATTATAACATTTCTCCATCAAGTTTACAATTATTCAAGAGTTATTTTGGCATTTTAACGATTTTAGAATTGTCAATAACCGAAGCAGGTAATTTTTCTTGTTAAATCCTTATCTTTTAATCATAAACCTGTCAATATGTTGTTTTTGTACGCAGCCTAAATAACGATGAGTCAATCATGGTTTTATTACCCAGTTTTCATTCAGTAAGGAATTTATTTATTAAATTTAATTTTGGCTATTGGTTTATTAGCCAATAAAAGCATGCCAGTGTTTTTACAAACTACACCGCCAATAAAGGTGCCACCACCCCTGGTGTGTCTGAACACCATTCAACAATACGCCACGCGCACACAATATGGCGCAGAACTGCATAAAGTGAATAACTACCAATCTAAATTTAATTATGGTGAATTTATTTTAAGAAATGCAACCGATTATAAAAACCGAGAAAAGGCGAGGGGTCAAGGTATAACCCATCAAAGGTGCTTCCTCCTTTAATTTTGACATGCACACAAATCATGGAATAAAAATACAATTTAGTGACTTTATTACCATTCCTGTATTTTCTCAAAGAAATTATAATTCCTCCGAATTTCTACAATAAAGAAAGATGTACGATTAAACAATGGAAATAAAACTAATTAAATTAAAATGTTCTGAGAATTTATTTCCCAGCGTTTCTCATAGTTTTTTATCATTGTTTCACACAAAGTTTGTCTTAATCGGCCTTAACAATTAACCTGACATGTCTGCTAATTAGGCAAGCATGACCACTAATCTGCATAAAATCTTATCATTAATTACTGACACCAAT
Source organism: Cyrtodaria siliqua (assembly GCA_037043455.1). Lineage (NCBI taxonomy): Eukaryota > Metazoa > Mollusca > Bivalvia > Adapedonta > Hiatellidae > Cyrtodaria > Cyrtodaria siliqua. The sequence continues at coordinate 160,790 of JAWPHD010003757.1, forward strand.
GATTGGATAAGTGGTTTGACTGACACATCTGTAAGGGGAGACAACCCACCTAATCTTTGTATCAGGGGAGATAGTTATCTAACATGGTAGTTTTATCTAACCATTAATTAGGAATATGGCAGGTGTATCAGGAGGTAATAGAAGAATGTAGACTTTCGTTGTTTTTTTTACAAAAAAATAGCAATATTCTATTCCAAACCACTAACCTACGGTAATAAGTAGATTGGACACTATGAAAATTATATCAAAATTTCACGCGGCACAGTGCGAAAACTTCACAAAATATTTCCCAACTTTAAACACACATATCATGAATATAGTTTTATAGATACAAGTTTCATTCATTCCAAATCCTATCACAAGTTTAAATTTCTTTCCAACAATAGTATTTTTCTTACTCCTACATTTAGAGCAAAAGAGGAGTTTGACGGAAACTTTGACTCTGTCAAAACCTTGATGTTCAAGAGAAAAGCGGAAAAAAATTGAAATTTATAACTTTAAACATCGTTTTATACAAAAAAAAATTTGAAAATAAACATAAATTATTATAATCCCATTTTTCTATTCACTATGAATCTTTTGAATGTATTCTCATCAAAATCTGTGAATAATTGAGAGAGGAGATAGAAGGAAAAGTTAAGGTGCCACGTGATATTTTGGTTACTTTGTTGGTTAAGATGGGAAGTTTCCTATCTGTTTATTAATAGGTCTGTGTCCAAACTATCCAAATACCACTTAGGTTAAAACTGAACACGGATATTTCATGATCATCTCCTAAGGGAGATAACTTTGCGCATTATTACACAATACTTGTTAATCAAGGGAGGTAATCTCCTGACAATGATATTCACTTAGTATTATCAGCCACAGTGGCAGCCTCAGGGGGCACCTAATCAGCCACCATCGATGGAAGTGTGAGAAAGCTAGACTAAACATCTTGCAGTATGACATGAACAAATCCCCTAAATAATATTATGAGGCCGATTAGATTTTCAGACAATCTGAAATCGTATATCATCTCAACACTACGACAGCTAAACGCGAAAAACTGTTGTATCTCGTTTCTTGTTTTATAGATAGTTACTGTAGTTTCGAATTGAGCGCTTGACTAGAGCCACAATACAGAAAAGTCATCTTTATATCTCTCAGTACATATATCAAAAACAAAGCAAGCGACGTAACATAATAAAGCTTTCAAAATGCCTCCAGTGTTTTTATAAGAACTAAAAGCACTTCTCCGAAAATGTTTCTGCATTGTGTTTTTTTTTTTTCATTTCAGTAAGGCTTTCAACGATGTCAGATAGCTGATATTTACCATAAAACAAACTGTTTGTTAGAACTAACACCTACAGTTGGTCACAGCAATATTAATAATAAATTATTAAGTCTGTAAGCTGGTATAATTTATATTATATACGGTTTGAAAATGAATATAAATAAGCATTCGCTGAAAACTTTTAAACATTAACCTGAAAGTCTGCCCCCCAAAAAAAGGAGTATTTAAAGCAATGTAACATGTTTCTCCGCATGGAAATATATGATTTATTAAATTAATAAACAACTTGCCTCGAATATCATTATTGATTATTGACTAAACAATGTTATTTATAATTCTCAGTAACCACTTACCGTAATACGTGGGTATAGGTTTAATCGGCCCATACTGGCCATACTCGTACTCGTAAAACTTATTCGCAACCATTGTCACTTGTATCGTATACTCCAATGTTCACTAAATGTTGTTTTTTTAAATGTCAGACTGTATCAAAGAAACCCCTTCTTTGCTTTTCTTACATCATAACTACACTGTTTATAAAATCTATAAATTCTCCAAACGTAACAGTCAAGTACTCTTTTAAGTTATAATTAATATAATCCGTCTGCAAAACTCATAGCAAGCTTGTGCAATATTTTATTGCATTAAAACACTTCACATAATCGTATAACTCTATATTACTAATACAACTAAGTCCGGTTTAGCTATCTAGACAACAAAAGGCAATCGAGAGAAAAACCACAATTCCATAAATAACATCTAACGATTGTCCAAAAACTTCTTTTCTCTCAATGAATGACAAATATGATGCTTCCTCAAGAATGTCGAAATTCAACTGACATCCAAAGCAATGAGCAGTGTACTTAATACCCTTCCGCTAAGCCCCGCCCCCTTTATCAAGATGACACCAGTAAAGACACTGTGCACACAGTCCCTAACAATGCATCTGATTGTGCCCCTAATTAACAATAGAAAGGGATTAACTCCCTGATCACAGGCTATCCACACATGACCCTACAGTGTTACAGTATGGTGACATGTTTTTACAGGAAAGTGATAAAACTGTCTTCCATCAGGTAACTGTCCAACTTGGGTACAAGAGTTACTTACATAAAAAAAAAGTGAATATCTAAATAACATTTAAATATGTTTAATTTTAATTTTTTCTGGAAATGAAGCAAAATTGTCCACATAAATTAATCATATTTTTTGTTAAAGTTAATTTGAAAAGATGGTAACAATGGACAAAACCTATTGTATAGTTTCTCCATCATGTTTTCTTGATTTATACAACTTGAAAGATTACATTGTAACCACTTTTTGTTTTAAACTGACAACTTTATAGCTTCTTTCTCACATGGAAGTATGTATTTATTGTGTGCCTGTTGTTTAATAACATCATCATCAATACAATCTACCACACATTTTTTTGCTACATTTCATTTCAAACACAGACCTAATAACAAATTATTTATTAATATGTCTGTTTCAAATAAAAAGGCTACAAAACAGGTTTTGTGAATTTCAGATCATCAGTTTCTTCTCTCTCATCCCAAAAACCTAAATATGTGTTGCAACAGATCCCGCTTTCCTACAGGACAAAGGCGGCCCTTGAAGCTCAGTGTATAGATAAGGCCTTCGCTTTAGCGCAACAGACCTCTGCCACGCGTGGGTTCACTCGCTGTTCGAGGCATGTCTGATGGGAAACTGCATCTTTCATCTCATCTCCCTTTGAGGTTGCTGTCCCAATATAACCTAACTATGTATAACAACACAGCCTAATTCACGTGCTAATGGGACGTACAACCCCATTTCTTTTCTACAGGGCCCAGTTGTTCAAAGATAGGTTAGCTTAATCCTTGGTTAGTGTAAACTTTCAAAGTATATTTTCTCATAAAATATGTTTTTGTACAACTAAAGGTTTTTAATTTGCATTTATTCTTAACATAATGCTTTCACTTGCTCAATTTCTGGCAGAAATATTCATTTATCGGAAATTTAGAGAGATTTGAAATTTTGACTTAACGCTCGGTTAAGTTAACCAATCTTGGAACAACTGGGCCCTGGACACTGTGTCACAATAAAACAGGTCGAGTGAACGTGCCTGTACAGATTTAGATCTGGAGTGCTTCCACAAACACCAGCCTCTTCAGGAAGGAAGTGGTTGACATTTGTCACATTTTCCCTTTTTATTACATTATTCTTCCATTCTGGTATAATTGTATTACTTTCTTAAGGAGGTGGATGAGTGTCCCAACAACATTTTTCTTATTAATGTAAAACTTGGGTCAAATTAATCAGAAGGTCAAATTAATCAAAAGCTTGAATGTTTTTCGTTTCAGGCCACAAGCGGAAATCGTTCGCGTCTCGAGTGTTATTTTTTGCATTGATACAATAACTGTAAACAATTTTTGAATACTAAAGTCAAACAAACATAACACATGTTTTATTTTTATTTAATATTATTATTTTTATCATCATTATTATTATTATTATTATTATTATTACAATGTCCATCACCTTTTGTAATTATCTAAATTAATTTGTTTTTATACACACACATACATATTTAAACGCTACTCATTTTTTTAGACATATATATTTTTTTTTTAATCTTATCGTATCTTTTCAGTTTTGTTTTAAAATCTTCATCTTCAATAACACAATGCCTAATTTCTATCTCCCAAAAATTTGCACCTCTGTAAGTGGATTATCTCCCCACTTTATTGGAACAATATGGCCCTATGTGTCACTTGTCACATATAGGTGTCATGTTTATTGTTTATCTCTGTTGCACAGTGGGTAATGTGCTAATTTGCATATGTGATTATATCACATTCAATTAGTGGTTATTGTTAACAGTGGGATACTGGTGACTTTTCTTTGAGACATAAAGGCTTTATAATTAAAACTACAAATAAAAAGCCATTTCATATTACACGTTTCACTAATAAAATATATAGAAAACTAAATAAGGGAAATATAGCATGTGCGACATAATGTGAAACATAAGAAAACCTTTTTTTCTTCTTCAGTTTTTCCTTAATATTAATTGAATAAACTGGGAGCCTTTTTTTGTTGAAACAATAACATATACCTTCTGCAGACAGCAACACATTGTGTATTTTACAATTGTTACATTTAATTTGCTGTTATCTGTCTAAAGGGTGTTAAAAACATTATATTATCTAGAGTTAAAGGATTTCTTCTTTTCATCTATATCAAATTAATATATGTTCAAAGGGTACAAAATCAACAAAAGATCAGCCTTATAATCCAGAATAGTAATTGCAACAACAACAACAATAACAACACATGTACAACAACAACAGTCTACCCTCTTATCACCTTCACATCCCTTCTATCCCCTAATGTGGCAGTAATCCAATAAGGGTTCAAACAAACAAATAAAGACCCCCTATCACCCCATCCTAACCCTTGATGAGTAAAACAATATATGACCCCTGTCAAACAATTGAGAAAATTGGAAAGGCAAACAAGACCCCTATTGAGTTCACACTTCTATAACAATACTAACAATGCATGTCCCACTTCAGAATCCATATTGAATAGATAACAATACTGACCAGTGGTCATTATGGCCACTTGGGATTAGAATGACCATCTCTTGTGGTTATTACATTATCAAGATGACAAAGCTCTTGACCACTTGATGACCACTTGATGCCACAGGTGATCAAGGTCTGGGGATGACCAATGGTCAGTACTGCTGTAGAGGAAGTAAATTGTCCGATAGACAGTCACTTACACAATTGCTTTGAAATACAATTTAAAAAAAATCTTTTAAAATTTTATAGTCTGAGATTATCATAAAAATATCCCGCAATAAAACATCTTCTTATAAAATTATATACACCCTTATGAAAATATATCATAAAAAATATCTCTAAAATATTATAGTCTTTTTTATTTATAACAGCTGAAAATCATTCAGATCAAAGATATTTTTGACTACTTGTTACATCAATATCTCAATAAACTATATATAAAGAATTCCACTTTATATTTTATTTTAAACCGCTCATTAAAAACCTCCAAATTAAGATAAACATCAAAAATAATGTTAATCTGATTTTTCAAATGAATCATAAACAACAGTAACAACATGTTAATAAATCTCTAAAACGTGATAACAAATGATTTGTTTCATCGCGAAGAGTCATTTAATAAATCTGATCATCCTCTTCCCAATCCAGCACTAATCTGCCTTTAATCCTCCCACCCCATCAACCCTTTTTGTGGGGGATAATCGGATCATGAAATCACCACCGGTCTGTTTTGTTACTTTTGTGATCATGATCTTGATGAACTCGGCAAAAAGCGAGGATATACCCCGTAATTATTCTATTTAATTATAGCCTTTTGTTCATTGCGCCTCACTGATTCAGTGTCTCGCAAATGCTTGATGTCTTATTAATTCATTTCTTTAGCTCACTTCAAAGCCTCTAAGTGAGCAAGACTACAATTGAAACAATCCCCTTTCCTGTTGATTGTTTGCAGTGAAGCAAGGCCAGGCAAACTTAATTTCTGTCATCCCTCGTACAGGCTTTCTTACCCTTCGTATTCGCTCAAATGTTGATAATTATTACTTTCAAAAAGAGCTCCCATTCCACGCCCATTCATGAATATTAATTATTATCCATCCAATCTCTCCATTCTTTTTACTCATTTAAATGATTTTTTATAAAATTAACAAAATTATTTACAAATTCTCCATTAAGCAAAACATTTTTTTATTTAACCCATCACACAAAAATAAAACTTCTTCAGGATGATAATATATAATGGCCTCTTTTTGTAACTGAATCATAAGGAAGAAGTCTAAAGAACATTATCATTTAAATTTGCCATCTCCTTAGTAGCAAAGCAGACTCCTTAGTAACACAATGGGTTGTTAAATCTTATATTAACATGTGCTCAAATGCATTTAATGAAGTTTTGTTTTGTAATTTCTCTACCCAGGATGGCATGAATACTTTCCGACCTGCCCCTGGATGTGGCATGAATACCAAGTTGAATATACAACAGTAAAATTAACTGCAGTCAAACTTACTTCTCAAACCTGCTAAAGAGACAACCTCTATTAAGAGGCCACCTGCTTTTAGAGACAACCATTTTCATTCCCAAATGTATTTCAATTAAAATTCACCTGTAATAAGAGATCAACTGCATTAAGCAACCAATACTGATTAGTGGTCTCTTAACACAGGTATTATATTAACACTAGGATTAACAACTCCAAGCAAAAACTCAATTTGAAATACAATTATGCAGAACACAAAATGTTAATTTTGTTGGCCTTTTTTAGTTTCTTTGACCCAATTGTCTTGATTGCCTTAATCATTCCTCTTGTGTGTCTGTACCTCGATACTCCATGACCTGTGCCCTTCAGGGTACATCAACAAACAAACTTTCAAAGGACCATTGTCACTTTGTTGTGCACAACAACGGCCTGTCATCCTTTATAATATGCAGTTTGGAAGTTACGCCTATTGTTTTGATGTCAGGACACAATGAACGGAGATTAGAGATTTTAAAGATGCTATGCAAACCGATGTCAAGCGGAAACTGACATGGGACTTTTTTTAAAAACGAAATTGTGGGTGGCCGTTATTGGATGCTTTGTTTTCTCTTCAACTTACCGTTTTGTTTACAATATGTTGTTTATGAAGACTATTTTCCTTAATTAAGCTGATGGATGGTCAGCAATAATAAAATGTGAAGTTGCATTGTAAAATTACATAAATTATTCCGAACTGTTGCCATTGCTATTTTTGTGAATACAATTATTTTTTTTAGTCTAGATCCTCAGCTTTACTGCTGTGCTGTTCTTTAATATACTTTCCCTTAGCCTCGTCCGTCGGATGGGGACGTAAACCGGGAGGTCCCGTGCATCGGTTTAGTCTCCGAGCACGTTAAAAAAATTAATCATTAATTACTCCTTCAAACGAAGATGAGATTCCAGAAATTGGTAGTTAATATCTAGTTGATCTTTGATAAGTATATAGTGTGTGAAAACAGTAATTTCTGCAAATTCTATACAGCTTTCAACCATTTGGCATCTTAAAATATTTGAATTGGCATCTTAATATATTTGAAAACGATCTCCTTAATTGACGACAGATTAAGTTTTCCTGGCATTTCAACATGATATTTAAGTTTTTATTGATATTTACTCGGGGCTATTTCTCTTTCGTTAGTGTGATTTTTTTCCATTGATTTTTAAGGCGAGTTCATTAAATATACATCTAGCTCTCCCTCTGAGGTTACCTAAAATCCGAACTCAGGGGTGAATGCAAAATTATAATTATATTTAAATAAAGAACAAGATAAAATAAGTTGATGCGGATCCCTCGAAATGGGCATATTTTAAAACAAAAACTTGAAACTCCATTCTTTATGATGGTATTGCTTATGATATATTTCCATACGTAGGTAAGAAATATTCTAACAAAAACGTTAAATGCTGCATAGTCATCAAATTTATTAAAATATTACCAGTCCTTTTAAAATTACAATTTTGTGCAACCAAAATTTGAAGTGAAAACAAGATTTTAAGAAGCTCACTGCACTTGTTTACCTCAGCAGGGCAAAAACACCTTGACAGTTTGAGTTTTTATCTAAATCTTGTTTATTTTCATCCCTAATTGGCTTAAATCTGAATCACTTATCTCTGATTTGAAAACTGATTACCGATAACTACCAGATAATGAACTAAATCTATTGATAACCAATCATAATGGAGGGCGATAACATCTCTAGATCTCCTTAATATTATTTAACAAGGTATTGCAAGAAAAACAATATCCTTTTCATCAGGCAGCTTTCATCATAAAACCTAGTTAATAGTCTAAAATGAAAAGTTTGTTAATTTTTATCTCAAAATTATGTTTCCGTATTCTAATTGGTTTTGGTTTTAAACATATTTTATTAATTATATGTACAACTTAGGCGTATATATACAATGGCATCAAATAAAAGGATCGGAACGGAAGCGTAATGGTTATTAAGTTCCTTTCTTTACAAAGTTTATATTTAAATGGACACATTGCAATCTTGAATTTTTTAAAACTTGCAGAAATTACTGTTTTCACACAGTATATACTTATCCAAGATCAACTATATATTAACTACCAATTTCTGGAATCTCATCTTCGTTTGAAGGAGTAATTAATGATTAATTTTTATAACGTGCTCGGAGGATGAACCAATGCTCGGGACCTCCCGGTTTACGTCCCCATCCGACGGACGAGGCTAAGGGAAAGTATATTAAAGAACAGCACAGCAGTTTTTGTAATAAAAACTTCAAGATTGCCATGTGTCCCTTTAACACCGAAACGGCAGATTCAGAAATTGATCAATATCACAATTTTGTTCACAAACATTGCCTCATTTTTTTGCCTTGCAGATATCTTTATTATTGACATGAAAAAGTCTCAAAAAAATTATTCGAACAATCTCAACTAGTTTATCTGCCAAACAAAAACCAAGTCGATTGAAGTTAAAACAAACAATTATGTTCTTCACACCTGGAAAATAGAAAATTGCTTGAAAAATGAAAGAAATGTATACAAATTTTAAAAACAAAAAGATGGGATCGGCAATTTGAACACGTGTTCTCTGTACCACACACGCTTCTTTTGTTAATTCCGTGTCATCGTTTTATCTTAACACAATTATCTAACTGATAATCAAGGTTATTTTGAGATAAAACTGTTTCTGTTAAAAACAATGCCAGTTAGATACATTTACCCCCGAAACAATTATTAGATTACCCGTAGCGTTAACTTTTGTTTCAATTAAACAATAACGCAGGCAGATACAGTTACCTCCCTTTGTTGACCAATCATATCTCACGGAAGTTTGATATCCTTTATGTGAAATGTCAACAAATTGTAACAATTACGGCAATGAATGAAACAATTCATGAATGAGATTTTTCTAGAGTCTAATTAAAGGGTAAAAGTGTCAAGTCGGCAGGTTTTGTCGTTGTTTTTCAACTTGTCAGTTGAAATGGTAAAGAAAGCTTCATTTTATGTGTTCAAGTCAGGCACATTTTCTGTCTCTCTTAGAAGGTAATGAAAGTTTCGTTTTATTTGCACAATTAAGTCCTCATTTCATGTGTACAAATTATCATTTTATGTGTACACATCAACATGTTATGTGTAAAAGTCATCATTTTATGTGCACACATGAACATGTTATGTGTAAAAATCATCATTTTATATGTATACATCAACATGTTATGTGTAATTTTATGTGTACAAGTCATCATTTTATGAGTCATCATTTTATGTGTACAAGTCATCATTTTATGAGTCATCATTTTATATGTTTTATTCATCGTTTTATGTGTAGTAGCACAGACCTAATAACAAATAATATGTCTGTGGTACTAGTCATAATTTTATGTGTTTAAGTCATACAATGGCTACAAGTCAATCACACATTTTCTCTCTCTCAATATAATTTTAGATTTTGCTTTTATTTAGCATCGTTTTTTTAAAAATGCTACATGGGATCACAATGGGTATCAAAGAAGACAGGCTATGTTCCCTTAAGCCTTCAGGCTCAAACCTAGTGAATATTTAACAATGGCATTTAAATTAATACAATGAAGCTGTTTATACCATAAACTATTTTCTTTAAAGAAATGTAAAACTTTAAAATGAAAACTAATATTTATATTTTCCTAAATGGACAAATAAACTGTAAAAAACAGACGAATAAGCATCTTTCACAACACACTTAAGAAACAGAAGCTAATTTTACTTAATGCCCGTCGCCTGTTGCCGAATCCCTCGTACACGCACACTTTATAATACGTGTGGGAAAAAGGCTTAATTCAAATATAAAATGCAAACATTGTGCTAATTAGTAGCTGCTCTAAGCCCCGCAATTAAACCACATAATCGTTATTACCGCTCTACAATAAGTGCAGATACAGGCGCGAAGTGCCTTGAACGGGATTGAACAATAGTGCGTGTTTGTTGTTTCGGAAATTATCAACCATAATACACTTGAAAAAAGAAAACCCTTGACTCCTTCTCGAGTGATATTGCTACCAGTCCTCTTAGAAACAATATAACATAAATTGCTCTTTTCCGCAGTATATTGCTACTTCATGATAAAACGAGATAAACAGTTTCCGAACAACATCCTATCCATTCTACCACTACACTGTCCGTTATGTGATCGCCATGACAGTTTCTAGACTGGCTCCATATTAATTAACCAGCATTAAGAGCTGCCTTTGATCTCCAAAGTTTTGCTTTTGATACTTATTCAAGACAATGCCTTTCTTGAATGTGGGAAAACAAAAAATATAAAGCTGTGGCAATTAAATACAATTTGAAGTGGAGCGGTCTTTAAAGGGACACATGGCAATCTTGATTTTTTCAAAACTCGCGGCATCCCATTAGTTTTTCTAAATAACATGCATTATTTTAATCATTAATAATATTTATAAGAGTATTATAAACCAAATTGTTTTTGTATATTACTGACTTTTGATAATATTGCTACAATAATATATTTCAACATTTGGTAAAGCAACATAGAAAATTGAAAACACAAAATTTTATTTAATGATATGCAAGCCGGTTTAAAGTAAAAATGTTCCTTGATAAATAAGTAGAGACGATACTATTGATGCTTGATAAAAAACATCAAGATTGAAGTGTCCCTTTAATGGCATTAACGACGGAAATTACACTTTTTTGTTGCAAACACATTGTTAATACGGGGATAATGAAACTAATGTTTTTATGCCTGTAACAGATAATGTTGAAATGGTTGAAGCCATGAAATGTTCATTAATTCCGAGCAACTGTTTCAATAGAAAGTTTAGCATTTGAGTCGGATACACTGATTAACCCTCGATATCGGGGATAATTTTAACTGGTATGCACTTTTGAAGATAATAACTGCTCTGCCGCTTGCCTTTTCCTCGAAGTCAGTTGTCGAAATTATGAATGAAACAAACCAGCAAGTTTAATTTGAATTTAAGCAGACGGCAATGTTTTTTATTTGAATTTTAGCAGAGGGCTTTTCTCTATGGGAGAAATGATGAATGAACAATTGGCAGGAGAAGTTTACGGCATGCAGGAAAATATTCTTCAGCTTTTTAAGCTTGTAAATGAAAATATTCATCATAATTAACTGGAAAACAATCGAATCCATTTTTCTTCCAAGGAACACGCATCATTGAAAGAAAAAAACAAAAAAATTGTTATCAATGTCAGATTTTATCGGCTATTATAGCTAGTGGCGAAATCGTTGTGAATCACACTTCCAGGCGCCAGCATCATTGTTTTGTTACCTTCCACAAACTAACAATAGGTTTATTGTTCAGATAAGACAACACTTTCTCTTCATCTCTTAGTTTCCACGAAGGGCTGCATCAAATATGTTTTTACAAAATGTGATATTCATATTCTTTTTTACAAATATTTACCAATTTTGTTTGGTTTAATCTTGAAGGAATAGTTAGGATACTTTAACAAAAACCTACACATGTTTAAGGCTTTTAACTGATGGTATTGCTTTCAAATAATAATTGCTTTAGAAAATAATTTTACAAAATTTGACGATGATATTCTTTTTTACACATAATTACCAATTTTGTTCTGTTTAATATTGCAGGAACAAATGTTCAGTTGGGTAGTTATGATACTAAAACAGAAAAGTTACACATTTTTAATGCTTTTAACTTTTTTACCACAGGTCCTTGTGAGCATGCACTCTCCCTGTCTCAACAAACAGAAGCAGTTGCTAGAAGCCATTTGGCCTGTCACTCATAAAGGGAGATAATTAATGTGTGGACTGATTTTACTAATTTGAGAACAAGGGGTAACATGAATAACAATTGGTAAGAATTATAGCTATCACTGTTACACATGGATCAGGATTAAAGTTGGTGATGGGTAATTAACTAAGGAGAAGATTTATAATGATTCCCTCAACAGTAGCTTCTTTCCATTGGGGAGAGAGTTTGAATAATGTAATGGCACCAATCATGGGAGGGTGTATGAATGATGGAACAGAATATATATTTTGTTAAAAATTATAACATCAGAATGCGCAGATCTTTCTGATAGATTTAAGAAAGATGGATGGTGTTATCACATGCATTTTTTTTATATTACATTTCCAAGATTGTTATTAACTTTCAAAGAAAATTATTAAAATGGTAGTTCAGTGAACCTTCCTCCTTCATCTCATCTCCCTTTGCGGTTGCTGTCCCAATATAACCTAATATTTGTATTAACGGGACACAAAACTCCATTTCATTTCTTCTGAAATTACTCATTTATTAACCACAACAGAAACCTAAAAGTGCACATTTTTGAACCGGTTCAGTATTGTCTTCAGGGCAAAAAACAAGTGTCGAGTTTCTAATTCCCTAAGTGCAGAATTCCGCTTTATAGACAAAACACAGCAGGATGCTCCAAACTTTGACTTTGTATTGTTTTAATAATAAGGGAGTGTAAATGTTTATGCACATTTTCAGAATATTATCATATTATTCAGCATTTTATCCCATCATGCTTCGCATTGTTTTCCCCGGATAGGAGGAGCGTTGTTTTACAATGTTCTGGGTCACCTGAACTGTTATAAGGCGCAGAACATGCAAGCGTAACATTGAATGTACTCAGAAATCCCGAACAGACGTGGAAATGCAATGAGGCGGTAAATTATATACTTACTCCTTCATTGTGGGAATTATCGATAAGTTAAACGACACAGAGTGGCTGTCTCAGGCAGTAATTCACGAAGGAATGCTTGTTTGTTCGTTGTAATAGTCTAACTAAACCACGGGCAATCATACAAGAAAGTTGTGCATTTCATGCATTATGCTAAAGCCCTAATTTGTTCTACTCGGGAAATGTCCAATGGAAATGATGCATGTACTGATGTTGATGTACACAGTAACATTGTACATCGTAACAGTCTAACTAAACCGTGGGCAATCATTTAGAAAGTTGTGTATTACATCATGCTTTAATGAATGAATGAATGGTGTTTAATGGCACGTTGCTTTAAACCTAATTGTATTCTCCTGTTGAAATCCAGAAATTAATTAAGGGTTCGAGTCTCACTGGAGCCACTGGATTACTTTGGTGTGTCAGGCGAGACACCTCATCTGTCGGATCTGAGATAGGAATCTATTCGATAGTAAGAGTATGCCAAGGTTCCCAGACTCCTCTGTCAGTGGCGTAGCTGCCTATAGGCAATGTAGGCACATGCCTACACATTGTCCCCAGAAATCAAAAAAGTAAAAATGCCAAAAATGCAATAAAAAACGAGTGGGGTAGTGGGTGGAGAGGTATGGTCAGCTCATACCAATTTTTACTTGTGGTCTTTTCAGAAAATAAAAGTCGAACTGTTTTCACTCGCGGTCTTTTGGAACCAAACACACCATGATTGTGCAAAATTTCTTAAGATTTTCAGAAAGCAAGTATTCATATTATATGTTATTTTGTTCTGCTCCGATGTTTTTGTTGCGAAATCGCAGATTAAATAAGCTTGAAATCTCGGGTTAAAAACATATTGTTTGCTCCTTAAAATAGCGTCAGAATGCAGGATTTGACTTCCTTGTAAAAAAAAAAATCGTGGGAGCACGGCCCCGGAACCCACAAGACCTTGTGCCTACACACTGATTTAGGCATAGCTACGCCCCTGTCTGTATCATTCTACTCTCGCTGGGGCAGCTAGAAATAACCTAAGCAATTATGAGCCGTTAAACAACAATTCAATTCTTACAAACATCAAACAAGGCATGAAGCAGAATTTTTCTGTGACATTATAATAACTTCTGGTCAATAATTCTAATTTATAAATATTTTCTTCATAAACAGTGAGAATATTTTTTTTATTTGGTAGAAATCATTCGACATGAAATAATTTATTTATAGATGTAATAATTCATATTAAGAAATCTGTAATACATGCTGCAATAGTCTCCAAACCAAAAATGTAATAAACTAAGGCTTCAAATCAATAACTAAAACCAAGTTTATGATCAAACAATCAACATAAACCAACAGGAAAGCCAAGCTCCAGAAAAATGCTTCACAAAACCTTGCCGAAACAACAGAAAAACAATCAAGGCCAACGCAAGTTCCCACATTTTTGCCATGTGCCCTTTTTAACCCAGATTAATAAAGTTGCCACCCCACAGCTTCTCATTCTTTCCGTCTCTAATAATAATCTCTAAGACTTTACAAGCACTTATATCTAAGTAGCGTGGAATGTAACAATTTGAATTTATGACTTTGGCCATTATTCGCGATTACAAAAAAAAACACCCCTTAAATTATGTTTAGCTTCTGAATAATACCTCTTCACCCTCTCTTTATCTGATAAATGAAATCTACAAACTACTGATTTTCTTTTAGATGGCGGTAACAAAAGGCCTTATCATTCCTTTCAAAGATAGAAATGAATGTTCATCAAACAGCAGGAGTTTTCTCCCATTAAGAGCACCAGAATGGGAAGAGCACTCAAAACTCCTATTGGTAGTTTGTTACCACGGTGACACATCTGCCACACCTTTTGAACTTAAAGTATTAATTAAAGCATTTATTTAATTACCTGAAAACTTATATGAAAATAGAAATGACAGGAAAGTTGTTTTACATGCTGGACTCAAAGACACAAGTTGTTGAGCTCATTTACTTGGAGTATAATTTATATGACGAGTTCCATATTTTACTCTTCATTGCTTACCACCATTGGTTTATGGGCTAGCATCAGCAGTGTGGGCTCCATGACCTATTGTTACGTGGATTATCGTATCTTGATAAGTTACTGGACATTCGAAGATCAGCAGAATAATCAGGAGGACAGATCCAAAGAAATTTTAGACACATTTGTTGCTCGATTTAGAATGGTCCCCACCCACTGGCTAAAATAAGTGTTTACAGGTGAAAATCAGAACGCTGGTTAAAAGTTAAAGTACAAATCGCAATTAAAGAAGGAAACAAATTAATCCCATCCAACGGCTTCCTTCTTGATTCTTATCTTAGCAACAAATAAACCATAAAAACATCATGAGGAGCATAAAAACTGAACTTATGATTTAAAGGAAGTTATCAGAAGTCTTAGAGATTATCTAAAATAATCTAAAATAATCTCTAAGCCCAGCACTAATCACCTACAGTTGTTATACTGATACAGGGGGATTGTTCTCACTGCTCCCATACTTCCCAGGAGGGTCTTTGACCTCTGTGAAAACAATATCCAAGTAGTCGCTGAAGTGGGGGGATGTGTCGAGTTTTATTTGGGAGATTTTTTGTATTTTATGGGAGTTAGTCAAGTTCAGGCGTTTGGTGAAGTGTTGAGCTTTTAACTCAAGTGTTATTCCATCCATTGAGATGTTCATTTATTCTATATTGGTTATATTTTGTTTATATCTAAATGTTTTTATTTTCTTTTTTTCTTTCTTGTATACTTTTATATTAAAATGCTAGAAATGTCACATGTGCTTAGTTTTGGAGTCAATCGGCACAATCAGATGTTATAACTAAGGGAGATAAACAATCTTCATAAATATAAAGGACTTATCTCCCTTTGAAGGAAATGAAGAAGTTCTCTCTTTGAATTAAAGCTACCATTAGTTACTGAGGAACCAAACTCATGTGGATTCTCGGGGCTGACTGATTATTCAATAGTTATAATTATACAAGATGCCTACCTTCGTGTCGGTACTCTTCTGGACTTGGCGACCTTTCTTCTGATTTCTGAAAAATACAAAAAATCAGTTAATAATGAAATGGCAAAAACAACAATATATTAAATTTAAAAGTGCTGCTTTGAATTGAAAGTTTTTAAAATTCGTTCTGTAAAACGTGAATTGAAAGTTATTAAAATTCACTCCGAAAAACACAAACCATAAATTCTTGGATTCAGAGACGCTATACAGATGTATATACTACTTCTTACGTACAGTTTATCATGATAATGCGATTTTGTTATTTAAAACAATAAACGCGATAAAATCTGGCAGCTGCAGATTCGCATCTCTTACACTCATTTCTGTTGTTTTACGAATAGAATCTAAAATAACAACTTTCGTTTCAGCCAATCTTAGGCTAACATCTAGCCTAAGGTGGAATAAAGTTCTGCAAATCTGCAGATTCATATTTATGATTTTATGCATTTTGAAAATTTATTACCATAATACATTTGTGTATATACGTCAATGGAGGATCCGGAAAGGGAAGAATCGGGCATGTCACCCACTAAAATCCTACAAAGATAATTTTAACTTATGCTTGCAGGATTTTAGGGGTGCGCCAGTTCCTTCGTTGTTCATCATTGTGTACTTAACGGCAAAAATATTCTGGAAACAGTCTTTGAATTAATTTGTTTGCGTCACTAGCCCGAATTCTTAAATACTAAATCAATATACTCAATGAAAACCCGTACATTTTCCTTTAGCCTGACTACATCAATTAAAAAAAAGCCCGAATGACAGTTTACTAGCCCTTGGCTTCGGGCTAGTGGTTTAATTCGAAGACTATGGAAATGCACCCATAATTACCAAAATACCATAGAGGAAAATCTTTTCAGAGGCACCATAGAGGAAAATCTTTTCAGAGGCTAGCCTGGAACCCACTAGCCCATGGCTCATAAGTTCATGGCCCCTTTCCCCAATCGCCATAATTGAAATCCCCAATCTGCACCTGTACATTACAATGAAGAAAGATTGAGACTAAAAACTATTTTTGATACTTAAAACAACAATTCAGCTTCCAAGAGCTTTCAAGATAAAACCAATCAGAAACCTATCCAAAGCCATTATTTCCTCTACTTATTACAGAAATATTAAAACTGACAAAACTTATCTGGAAAATATAAAATTTCTTCCCTTTATCATTTATAACAAATAAATCAAGCACCCGTATCTGGAACCCTGTTAAGAATTTTGTTTTCATTTTATGAGATTTATCTTTTATTAGAAATATGAACCCTCTGTCACAACGTTTGCTTAATTCTGGATAATAGCATTATCAGCAAATAAAAATAAATGGAGCTATCAAATTCTGGCAGACGCAAAAAATTGTGTACTCTTCTTTACTTGGTTCATGCCAGTTTTGAAATTCCGTAGAAGTATACTCAAAGTGAAACTTCCTCACTGATACAATACACCGGCTTTTCTTTAATCGTTAGCGAAGATTATCATGTTAAAGATGTAATAAAATCTTGCAATCTCGGAAAATAATAGAATAGTTTTGGCACAAATGGCAAAATAATCTTGAAGGCAAACTACGGTGGCATCCATTATGAAAATCAAGAAATATTTCAAATGCCTCCAAAAAAAATGTTGCATTGTCTCAGTAACTAAAATCTGAATCCCTAACAATTTAAAGGGACATACAAAAAAGTTTATGGACGGAGAGACGGCAGACACTGGCCGCACCACGGCATAAGCATCTTTGATCAGTAGAGCTAAAAATGAGACTGGATAAATAAATCGAGATGCTGATTCAATGTTTGAACGCTTCTTTCAAAGCTTGAAGATTGCCATATGTCCCTTTAAATGACTAAACTGCATCTATTTAATAATAACAAAATTTTATTTGAATGCATAAAAACAATTTAACATTTAATGATTTAACTTTTTCTCCCTCAGTTCGAACAGTTTTTAAAATTGATCATTTTCATTGCAAAATGAACTACCCCTTCCCAATGAAATTTTAATTTACCAATAAAAGAGTATCTGCTACCCATAGAAATCTCAATAAATTTCAAATGTTCGCCACAATCTTTGAAGGCCACAATTACCTCTAATTAAAGAGCAATATCAGCCTCATTAAATCAATTCAAATTAGCAGCAATAATTAATCACATACCAGCCACATCACCAAGCACCACTATTTAAAATTCACACCACATGGACTTAATTTAAAACTAAGAGGGAGCAGTCGGTGGTCATCAGTATTAATTAAGGGAGAAGTCATTAGCTGACCAACATGCTCACTGCTTGTCGGTTAGAATCAGGCCAGTTTTTAATTCTGTAAATTTTCCATTTCTTTCTAATTTGTGTAAATCTTGAAGCATATCAATATTTATGCTGGCTCAGTTCAAAGGGGCTGCAATCTGGTTGCAATCTCCAAAGTGATATGGGGTCGTAGGGATCCACCCAGACCCCATGCCTTAATTGTTTGAAATGTCTGTCCCTTTTTTATATTAAAACTAGAATCCTGATAATTATCCACATCTGTGACTAATGTATTGTCTTTCAGTGGGAAACCAATAAAGAGAGAGCCACTACTTCCAGCAATTTTTCATGAAATTTGGTAGGTAACATCTGTATTTTTATAGAGCAACAGATATACAGCATTAAATGAAATGAAATCAGTTTTTTATGTCTCCTCATCATATTATGTTACATTTAAACTAGGACAATGACCTCAAAGGGAGATGAGATGAAGGATGAATTTTACCCATCAGACATACCTCCAACAGCGAGCGAACCAAAGCGACGACAGCATTAGGCCAACCATAAAAAAATGTTGGTTTGCATTGTTGTTTCCCTACCTACCCATAAAAAAGGCTATCGTCAGTATATTTTTCTTTATTTTCTTAAGGTGGTGACTGCCATTGGTAAAAACAAAAAAATCACCTACCTACCCATTTATAAAATCCTGGGTCGAGAAACAGCAAACATTTTTTTTTTTAGGGATGGCCTTATAGAGACAGGATAGCAGATTTAAACATACATCCTTGCACTCTGAAACCTATTTATTTGCATCAAATATTTTAGAATATTCAGGACAAGCAGGGTTCATCAGTCCCTTGGATGGGGATGTTAACCCGGAATTCCCATTTATCGGAGTTTATATTTCCTACGAGCATGTTAAAGGGCAGGTTCACAAGTTCCTATGCATCCTTCCCCTCTCTCTGGGGCGGCACTTAATAATTGAATTGAATGTTGTTTAACGGCTCATCAACACAGTATAGGTTATATAGAGCCGCCCCAGAGAGAGGGGAAGGATACATAGGAATCTGGGAACCGTGCCCTACTCTTATTGTCGAATAGATTCCTATGGTTCTTTAACGTGCTCGAAGGATAGACCGATACACGGGACCGCCCGGTTTACGTCCCCATCCGACGGACGAGCCTTAAAGGGAAAGTGTCTTCCCCAAGAACACACCAACGAAACTCAGGGCCAAGTGTGTTGACGAGCAGCTTAACAACATTCAATTCAGTTTCTGCATGCATTTGTTCTTCTACAGAAGATTTCATCTGCAGATTTTAATCATTGCTTGCAAGTTATCAGAACTGCACACCAACATTTATCTGCACAGACAGCAACTACAAGAAACTACAATTAGTAAGCAGCTACTGGTTCCTGGCTCTTAATCAGGTGCTGAAATGGGATGACAGTTTTTGTGTCTGCTTTGTGTGTGTGCATGATCAGTCAGAAGCTTGGTTGATAAGTGGGCATGATCACTCAAAGGCTTTGTAAGCTAAGCAGTGGAACTGGTTGGTGATAAGTTTCAAATACAGAAATACTTCTGTGATTCCTTTGGTACTATTCAAGGATTTGCATTTTTTCAAATTAAAAAAATTATAATTAAAAAATGTTACCTTCTTTAAATCAGACTTTTGGTGAAGTAATGGTAGTCGTCGCGAAAAACAAAACATTTTTGTGACAGCATCGTATTTTCTTGTTTTAACGCTGAGCTTCCACGGCAGAATGGAAAGAATGTCTTAAATATCCCAGACAGCATGTTTTGACCACAAATGTCAGACTAAATATTCAGCTAAACTGACCAGTGCAAGTTAATGAGACTGCAAAATGTTTTTGGTCTGCTTTTATCGGAAAATGATTGGCAAGGTTTTTAGTAATTTTCTACATGTAGTCTGCATTTCTGCATGTAGTCTGCAGGATATGTAAAGCAATATTAGGGTAATATTTAAATATGTTTCAAGTCTGCTGTGGTATTTTAGTGAAGTCCGAGATGTGTCAATGGGTATTTAGTGAATTCATAAAAGTGTAAAGTATCAAAAACAACAACAAAGAAACATTTTTTAGTTTTTTCTAAAGGCAACCCATGCAGTTAATTAAATGTAGTGGTCTTGTATATCTATTACATGCTAGACTTCTTGTGAATCAGTTTATGAGTGAAGGATGCACACCTTCCTGTTTACTAAGTGAAGGATGCACACCTTCCTGTTTACTAATTACTGCAGTTTTGCATATATTTTATATGAAAATACTTAATTTTATCAATCTGGGGCTAAAATAAAGTATTTGCATTTGCCTCTAATATTCATTTCATTCACTACATAAAAATAAATAAATTTATTAATAAAATTATTTTATGTCTTACGTCTGAGACATCAAACGAATAGGTTTGTTTATTTTTTCTTTCTTATAAGGCTGTTCACAATTAACAAAACAAAATGGCAAACATGTTTGTTTCAAATTCAATTGCATTTTATGCATTCTTTTGATATCGCCCATTAAACCTATATCGAAAATATAAACACCAGTTTAATGTATTATTCTTTCTGCCATTAAGGAAGAAGGAGAAATATTATTCTGTAAATGAATAAGAAAATTGCAAGTTCATCAAGTTTTATTTTCGTCATTAGGAAAATTATTCTAGACCTTCTTTATTCCTTTAGATTGCTTCAATAACAAGCATATTTCCAAACTAAAAGCCAGCTTTTATGAAAGTTAATGACAAAAGATTTTCTTTTATAAGATGGATATGAAAATTTATATGAATAAATTTCTCATTTCTCATTTCCTGCTGCTTTTTTTTAATTCTTCATTTTGTAGAGGCAATAAAAAAAAAGGTCTGTCTAATACGCATTCAGAAATTCGTGCATCAAATAATAATATGAAAATTTGTCTACATTTAAGCCCTGTTATCCCTACATTTGTATAATAGACTTGACCCTTTACTTAGTTAGGGGCATACCAAAATGGTGGATAGGGGTGTAAAGGATATGGATCATATTTACACACTTTTATGAAAATGGTTTGAGGATAATACAACAGAAAGAAAAATATAGCTATGTTTAGCTTTTTTGTGCCACCCTCTACATTAGCAATAACAAGTATTAATCTGAATTTCTCTAAACAATTCATTTACGTCTGCAGCAGCCAAACTTTCATGAATCAAATTGTTCACATCTTATCCCATTTCTGCAAGAATGCTATTTATTTTTAATCACAAAAACAGGAACTGAAATAAAGTCATTCATGAACCAAGATCTTCGAATTTCCACAGGGTATCGTTTCTGGCATGAACATCAGAACATGTGACGCTTTATCGCAACATTGAGGGAGGTTTCCCACTTTAAGGTGGGCCTTTTGTTGTAAGCATCATTAACAAGTGGGATGTGTGCATTGAAATAATTGCGATAATGCAAGAGAAAAAATCTGATTCAATTTAACGGACGGTTTTTGTTTTACAGGTTGATTGCAAACTGCAGCAGCAGAGAGCTGACAGTGTTACCATGAAATATACGTAAATTGTAACTACCATGAAACTTACTTTTATTGTATGCAACTACCATGAACATGATGAAATATACGTAAATTGTCTGCAACTACCATGAAATATATGTAAATTGTCTGCAACTACCATGAAATATACGTAAATTGAAACTACAATGAAACTTACGTAAATTGTATGCAACTACCATGAAATATACGTAAATTGTCTAACTATCATGAAACTTACGTAAATTTTATGCAACTACCATGAAATATACGTAAATTGTCTGTAACTACCATGAAACTTACATAATTGTCTGTAACTAACATGAAACTTACATAATTGTCTGTAACTACCATGAAACGTAAGCATATTGTTTGCAGAATGCAGGGTAACCATGAAACCTATGTAAATTGCAGACTGCAGAGCGGAGTGTAACATGAAACTTACATAAATTGTTTGCAACTAAATTTTGAATCTTTGTGCTTTATGATGTAGCTAGCATATGGCTGTAGTTTTTATCATTTCTAACCCTGTGAACTGAAATGAAGATTTTCACTGTTTTGGAGTCATGGCATGGGCACTTATACCTATGAATTTTAGCACGAATTACTGATTCAGAAATGTAGGAAAACATTGAACCCAATACCAAGAGTTATAACTCTGTTACATATTAAGTTTAAGGTTATATTCTATTGTAGTATACATCAAATTGTAGTATTATATTGTAGTATACATTATATTGTAGTATACATCAAATTGTACTATACATCAAATTTTAGTAACATCAAATTGTAGTATACATCAAATTGTAGTATACATTATATTGTAGTATACATCAAATACATCAGATTGTAGTATACATTATATTGTAGTATACATTATATTGCAGTATACATTATATTGCAGTATACATCAAATTGTAGTATACATTATATTGTAGTATACATTATATTGCAGTATACATCATATTGTAGTATACATTATATTGTAGTATACATTATATTGTAGTATACATCAAATTGCAGTATACATCATATTGTAGTATACATTATATTGTAGTATACATCAAATACATCAGATTGTAGTATACATTATATTGTAGTATACATTATATTGCAGTATACATTATATTGCAGTATACATCAAATTGTAGTATACATTATATTGTAGTATACATTATATTGCAGTATACATCATATTGTAGTATACATTATATTGTAGTATACATTATATTGTAGTATACATCAAATTGCAGTATACATCATATTGTAGTATACATTATATTGTAGTATACATCATATTGTAGTATACATTATATAGTAGTATACATTATATTGTAGTATACATCAAATTGCAGTATACATCATATTGTAGTATACATTATATTGTAGTATACATTATATTGTAGTATACATTATATTGCAGTATACATCAAATTGTAGTATACATCATATTGTAGTATACATTATATTGTAGTATACATCAAATTGTAGTATACATCATATTGTAGTATACATTATATTGTAGTATACATTATATTGCAGTATACATCATATTGTAGTATACATTATATTGTAGTATACATTATATTGTAGTATACATCAAATTGCATTATACATCATATTGTAGTATACATTATATTGTAGTATACATCATATTGTAGTATACATTATATAGTAGTATACATTATATTGTAGTATACATCAAATGCAGTATACATCATATTGTAGTATACATTATATTGTAGTATACATTATATTGTAGATACATTATATTGTAGTATTTATTATATTGTAGTATACATTCTGTTGTAGTATACATCAAATTGCAGTATACATTATATTGTAGTATACATCATATTGTAGTATACATTATATTGTAGTATACATTATATTGCAAATTACATTCTATTGTATTATACATTCTATTGTATTTACATAAGGGACCACAATAGCGGCATTAGAAACAAGAAAAACATCAGGAAGAGCATACCGCTGCACGGAATTCCAAGATATGGTATCAGCCAGACATCACTTAATTCAACAGCCGTCTACTTTTTTAAAATTGTTTCAGATAAAATTACTCGTTATTTCGATTCATTCAGTTAAAAAGTCTTTTGTTTAAACAAACAGGCAATCTTTTACATAACAGAATAAATTAGATGGAATGTGTGACGTAGTTTTTGAGTATTGTTTGCCTATTCTGCAATGTTATCAATCAAAAAAAAGTTAAGCATTTAATTTTTTCATGTTTATTTCTTTTTGTATTCTCCATCAGTTTTGTTATTCAGATAAAAATACAAAGTATAAACCCAAAAGAGGCGATAATGCGAGATTAAAACATGAGCAAATATTTTGTCATCACCCAAGTTTGAGCTGGAATAGTATTTGGTATTCAATTTAAGACATTAAAATAACATATTTTCCTTTTATTCACTCCAAATTGACTTTCAATTTGGTAGATCATTCTAAATCCTTGTAAAAATATGTTAACGAAAAGATTTCATTAAACTGCATATAAACTGCATACCAAAAAAAGGTACCAAACATATTGCATAAAACTGCAAACCAAATATGGTACTGAAATTATTGCATTAAACAGCGTACCAAAAATGATATGGAAAACATTGCATAAAACTGCATGCTAAATAATTGCATAACACTGCATACCAAATATGGTACTAAACTATTGCGTAAACTGCATACAAAATATGGTACTGAAAATATTGCATTAAGCTGCATACCAAATATGGTACTGAAAAACTGTGAACAAAAAATGGTACTGAAAATATTGCCTCAAACTGCAATCCAGATATGGTGCTGACCATACTGTGAAAAACTGCGACCTAAATATGGTGCTGAACATATTGCCAAATATGGTACTGAAAGTATTACTAAAACTATGTACCTGTTTTTCCTTTTTTATACTCTCCTTAAGCGTCTGTAGTTGAGAGATCATCTCGCTGAGGCGCATCTCCTTGTCTTGAGTCGTGTTGTCACTGAGCAGTTGCTGAATGTTCGCGAGAAGCTGCTTGTCTTGTGTTCCGTGCGTTGTCATTGTCAGACACTTGTCAATGTACTCCCGTTCCGTGGGACTGTCGGGGGATTTGTACGAGTTTGAGTTAAGACGAAGTAAAACACTTTCCATGGATTTTTTGTGCGACCCAAGAACGGGTTTTGTTGTGTTATTGTTCAGATGGTTGAAATTGTTTTCCGGATCGGAATCCGAATCCGAGGAACTGTTTCTCACGCTCTGTAAGATCCTCTGTTTTTTGTTTGTCGGTCTGTTGTCACCACGTTCGTAATTTGAGCTACCGTCGGAATCGTTATTTTCCGCGGCACCGTTAATGGTGTCGTATTTCTCCTGGTGGTGGTTTGACTCGACTATGTGCAACGGAGGTTGGTAGTCGAGGTTGAAGCCGTGGTGGTGATGGTGGTGAAGGTGTTGAGGTATACTGTGAGGGTGGTAGATTGGTCGCTCACTTACGACGTCGTCTTTTGGCAACTTTGTTGGCGTATTCTTACGCTTTGAAGACATACTCCTGAAAGTAGAAAAAACACATAAAAATAAAATTCAGATTGCCTTCGGTCAAATTTTCCCAAAAAATATTCATTATGGTTAAAATAGTATTTTTTATTCTTGAATCCTTGATGATTTATAAACCTACTTCAGGAATGTGTACATCAAGGTTAAAATATACCTAATTTTCAATAATCCAGTGTGGTTTTGATGTGGAAAATAAAAAAAACAATTTTGAATAGATCAACAGCTTGAATAAATTAGAATATTTTCAAATTCAGGTAATTCTATAGTTTGCTTTGCTTTTATGTTGAATATTTTTTCAACTTGTAAATAATTATTTTTTTCATTTCTTGACTATAATATATCTTCCTTTGTTATTAACAAAATACAAAATACTCAAATGAGCTAAATCGGCAAAAATACATTTGTATCCACCATAAGCCATGTAAATATTTTTTTCAAAAGAAATGCATGAAAATGAAAATTCCCAACTGGGAGATCCATGAAGAGTGCACCTTCATCATAATCATTCAAATGTTTTACAAACACTCTGACAAACATGAGCCGAGCAATGATAAATCGCGATAAAAATCACCGCCTCAAATAAAAGCCCAATTGTACGCATTATTATAAATAAATAGTTTTTACAGGATTTTTTTGCCGAGTGTTGTTGAGAATTCTGCAGATAAGAGCGAGTAAAATATGTGCATCGTAGAAAAGCAGACGGCATATTTATACAACAATTTTCAAAATTCATACTGACGTATTCATAAAAAAACGTTATTTTTTTTTATATTATTATCATGCTACTATTATGTTTTATTTGTTAAGAGTCCACTCCTTTGGAAGTAGATTTGTCATATTTACGTATAATTAATAAATAGGTGGATATAGAAACCACAATGTTATTAAAGGTGTAATTATCTTTATGTTACGGTATCGAGGGTTCATTATACCTCCTTTTTTTATTATTTATATGTCATTCCAAAGATCACGAAACCCTCGGATATTGTGTCTCTAATTCCTAAATTATAGTGAAATTAGTCGTTATTTAAATTCCTTTTATTTCATTCATCGAGACATAATTCATTTCACACCTTAATACATCATAATGTTTCCACCTCTACCATAATTTCCGGTATTAAACTTCAGCAACCGTATTTCATATTAGAGATCATGATTCACTTTGATCTTTCAAGTTCTAAAACAAAACTCTCATGAAGTATTTTGACGTACGAACACCATCCAATTTATATATAACAATGTTTCCAACTCTATCATAATTTCAGGTAACCAACCTTCGATCAGCAATCTTATTTCTCTTTTGAGAACATAATTTACTTTGTTCTTTTAAGTTCTGAAACAAAACAATCACGAAACCATTTCTGAAACTATTATGTCGCAGAAAGAACACCATCAGATTTATTCGGAGAAAACAAAATTGATTTAGTTATTAACACTGGTTTTATTAATGCATTCCTACCTGGTCTTCAAATCCAAAATCCAAAAGTAGCCAAAACTGTAAATGTCAGTTTCACGTAAATGATGCTTTTAGCCCAAAACAAACGAACGAACAAATTACACAAACCACATCAGACAAAGCCAATTTACGTGTAATTACCAGAAAACAAAATTAACAAATAAACTATAATAAAACAAGGGGCCGACTTTTGTGTGATCAAGAAAGACAGGAAATTATTTTAATTATCCAAGTCACTTCCGTAGTCATCTCTTCACTTTTCACTATTCCCCCTCGGGGTGCAAGGATGTTTAATTGTGGTGTTTGCTGTCATTATTCCTGAATGGCCGACAGGCAATTTTAAATAATTATGACAAATACTGTTGGATTTCTACCTGTACAGTCGCAAACTAATCTAGTAATAATGTCCAAACAAGCGAGTGACGAACGAGCCCCTTATAATACAACTTGTCACTGAATTCTTGATCTGGACATATTGATTTATCATGATCAATAATCAATAAGCTATAATGAGTGTCTCATCTACAAATTATTTTACACATTCTGTTTTTATATCTATTGAGTAAATCGAATGTTATTTTTACGTAAAATGGATTTTTAGTTTAATTTAATAATATTTTATTGCAGATATGTTACAATACATCAATTCAACATCACAATATTCATAGCAACTTATGCAAATGGATTGAACTACAAGTTATTATACAATTGATGGGTAATATGGCAATTTGTGCCGAAAATAATTAAGAGATATATTTAAAACCATTTGTATCAACTAATTTTGCTTTATTCCCTGTATCAACAGATAATATTGTTTGTTATACATTGTAACAAGTAAAAAATAAGTATGAAAAGTATGACAAACCAAGACTCTTGCATCCCTGAAATAAAGGTGATGGTTTAGATTATATTAAAATGAAAAATCCTGTTTTTGTGGGTCTTTTTTGATGTTTGTTTAAATGTAACCACATTCTTCTGTAAACATGCTATAGTATACCATATCTTAATATAAAAAAACTACCAAATTTGAAGTACAATGGCAACCACAAACCATATTGAGAAAATAAAGCAAACATACCACTCCTCGAAAACAACAGGTCACAAAATACTTTTTTTCATGTGAATTTTAAAAATCATTTTAGTCACAAAGAGCTTAGAAAATAAGCGTTTTTAACATTTTTTTCTAAAAGCTTTGATAAGCTTGTTTTCAGATCCTGACCATTTATAATTTGTACATAATATTTATGCGACCCTTACAAAATAAATACTGTTTAAACCGAACAAGATCAAGTATATATTCCAAAGTTTTCTTACAACAGTTTGCATTGTATTCCTCAGTATCACAGCTTCACAAATATTTACAACATAAAAAATTCATCAACAATACACGTGTTCATAATGAGACTCCCATTTTCAATATACACCTTTATAAATATCTAACAGGAACACTGCTTGCATGCACACCACATAATCACTAACCCATCAAGTATTAAATTATGAAAATTGAATTAGAATATTAATATAAAACCATCTCAAAAAGCAAGAAGACTATGCGATAATGCCCCACCCACTCCATTGTCATTGCATAATCGGGCATAACTTTATTGTGTTTTCATACCGACTATTTTCAAGCGGTGCTTTGTTGCTTTAATTAAAAATTTCAATGTGCGGCTTACGGGGTTATAATGGATTGTGGGTAATCTTGTGAATATCATCATCTCCGTATGACGCTGTTGAGGTTCTGACACGGGAGCATCATGGGATTACGGGCTTTTTGCATTTAATAAAACCTGTGATCATTTTTTTTTAGAATATAAAACATATAATGATGCCATTTGGAAACAGATCAGTACCGCAGAAGATACTGATGCATGTTGGAAACAGATCAGTATGTAAAAAGATACGGATGCAAGTTGGAAGCAGATCAGTTCCGCAAAAGATACTGATGTCAGATTTTTATTGTTTTTTTGTATGACAACAGAAACTTTTCGTACCTGGAGCAAAAAAGTCAGAAATTTTAATTTGTTTATGATGGTTACTTGGTCAGTTAAGCCATTTAGTCAAAAATTACTTTTTTAATGATGCTTACTTGGTCAGTTAAGCCATTTAGTCAGAAATTACTTTTTTAATGATGCTTACTTGGTCAGTTAAGCCATTTAGTCAGAAATTACTCTTTTTTTTAATGATGGTTTCTTGGTCAGTTAAGCCATTTAGACTTTTTATAAATAAGGAATCGAGGGATGGCCACAAAACTATTTTAACTATATATAAATAGAAAGAACAAGATATAATAGCTTCGGAGCAGCCTCTCAGAATGTGCAACTTGCATTCCAAATCTCTCCCATTCGTAGCATGACTCACACTTTTGTTGCATGATGACAGTTTTGCAACACTTAAACTAACTCGCCAAATAACATGAAAATTACACTACAAAACTGTTTATCAAAACTCTGTTCCGGTCATACAATAATGTGTATGTGCCAATTAAAAGTAAACGTTTATTCATGGTTTCTTAAAATACCAACTATCGAATATGCATAAAATGAAATATTAGCTGTTTTTTTTATGGGCGGCCCGACTAAAACAATAAACATGTATAAATTCCCATCAACAATATGTCGGTATGTCTCAGTTACTGACCTGGACTCCAATGCAGCTCGACAGATTGTCTGCAGCCTCAGGTTGTAAGTAAAGTATGATATTAACCCTTAACCTGCTAATCAAGACTATAATAGCCTTTACGTCCATTGTTAACCCAGGCTGATCAGGGTTTACAATGTCCGGCTGCAGACATTTTCCCCAAAACATCCCTTTGTCACATAAATGGAATGGTCCTAATCAAAGAAAGAACAGCCCATGATATAAATGAAGCGGGTTCACGGTTAAACATGTCTGATCGGAAACGTAATTCTCTATCTCATCTCCCACTGAAGGTACTGTCTCAGTATAATGACTATTATAACGTGTTTTGCTTGTATGGTGTTTTACATCATTTTCAACACATGTAAGGTTATAGATGATGGTCGATTTTTGTGGTGGAGGCAGACCACCCACTTTTTCTGGGTAGAACCATACTGTACACCTCCCGCCATCCATAAGAATCGACACTTCCTCACTTACAAGTCGAGCTTCTAGTGGGATTCGAACCCGCAGCAGTGAGAGGTGAAGATTTGCAACGCAACGTCGTTAACCATTCGGCCACGGAGACGCTAACATATTAATCAAATGTATAATCCCATTTCATTTTTCTCAGCAATATGGTCGTTTAAACATCAAACAGCGAGTAATTTCATCTTTATAATGCAACTTTAATTCAGATTTTAATCTCAACCAGACGAAATAAGATGTAAAATTTACGCCGAACCTCAATTTGTATAAACTAAACAACAAGTAAACAGATTCAATAAACAAGTGAAAACACCCCATAAAGAAGTCTATATGAACCTTTTCAAGCATCCCGTGAGCCTTTCTGTTCCGCATTAAATAATCGGCGGAATATGGAATTGATAAAAAAGCAATATGATTTGATCATTTGTGAACAGATTAAAGCATACACCATAAAAGGAAAAGAAGAGACTTAAAAATTATAATACATCTGTGTCTAAACCTGTCAATAAGAACTCACTTTTGAAGAATTTGCAATAATAATATTATACTAGTTACTTATAATGTCCCATTCAGCAATACACAGGTCAAATTATTTTTTTCCCTTTTTTTTCCTTCTGATATTCAAGAAATACTTGGTTTTAAGCAACTAAATTTTAAAATGCAATCACGGCAAGCAACTAAACTAACAAGAAAAATAAATACATGAATTAAAACTTAGGCCATTGGCCCATATTAACCCTTAACCCGCTAAGCACGACTATAATAGCCTTTGCGTCCATTGTAAACCCAGATCAGTAACTCGCAGGCTGATCAGGGTTTACAATGTCCCGCTGCTGATCAGCCATTTCCCCCAAAACACCCCTTTGTCACATAAATGGAATGGTCTTAATTCAAAGAAAGAACAGTCCATTATAATTATATATGTAGCGGGTTAAGGAGCTGAAATTAATTGTTGTTAAACTGCTCGACACAGTGTCGGTGATTTCATTATGTTCCACAGAGCAAGGATAAACAGGAATCCGGTAGCCATGCCCTACACTTGCTATCAAATTGTTTGTTTGTTTGAATGGTGTTTTACATCATTTTTAGCACATGTTAGGCCATTTATGATGGTCGATTTTTTTGTGGTAGAGGCAGACCACCCCATTTTTCTGGGTAGATCCAGTACTGTATATCTCACACCATGAGTTGTTATAGGAAGATATATAGACTCCGACACATGGCTCAAACTCAGGTCGATTTAAAATTGATATTCAATAACAACAAAAGACGTAGTAAAACTTCATTCTAAACTCTTGATTTACTTAAACACTTTTATGCAGTTTACATTTCACATCCAAACAAAAACAAGATGTCAATGAATGAATGAATGAATGGGGTTTTACGTCACGTCAACACATAATTACGTAAAAAACGATGAAAGATGAAGGAATGAATAAATGAATGAATTGGGTTTTACGTCACGTCAACACATAATTACGTAAAAAACGATGAAAGATGAAGGAATGAAGCAGTAATTTAAAATGAATGTAAACATATAAAGATAAAACTATTTACAAAAAGATGTCAAAGATAAGAAAAGAGCAATGAAGAGAAAGTACCCTATTTATTAATATGGAAATTTTATAATTTTCACCAAAAGAGGAATTAAAATTAAAATACCCCATTATCATGTTTTTGTGTATGAATAAATGTTCAACCTAACTCAAACAAAGAGCAAAAACTCTAAATTTACTTCGAATAATTTGGCTTACTTTTAACATTCAAATTTTATTGTACAGAGGTTAAGAGGGTTAGCCGTTAAATTTATCTAGGCATTTGTTCTGTCTACAATGCCTGTTAACAAATGAACATCATAAACCCTTAATGTCATTTTTGGACCCATTTTAGTCATTAAACGACAAGCCCTTTAAAAAAAAACATAATGATTTTAAAAACCCATTCTCTGCCACGATCAAAGGTAGAATCATTGAGTTTGGAAACAAAATAAAGCTATTCATTTGCTGGAAGAAAATCTTTATATAATTATACAAAGACGCTGTACACTAAACAGGAACGGTTCCCTTTATTTTGGTCTTATTAATGAGCCATTTAACCAATGAACATAACTGAATGTGCATTCAATGTCTCTTATGCTTTTTTCACATTATTACATAACGTATTTTGTTTGCAAATTTGATTTGCGTCAGACACCGGCGCAAACATTTGGTCCGATAAATTTGACAAACGTAGAACATCATCAGTTATCGCGGCGAATATGCGCATTGTCCTCCTTCTATAGCTCCACTTCCAGACGGCAATAACATCGCAACGCGGACAAACCAGCTGCAATATACGGAATTGTTTAAAAGGTGCAAACCATTGTCGCAAATGCATTTGTCAAGAGGCATTGTTGGTAATCACAATAAGTTCTGATCCTGTTATTACGTAAGTATTGTTAGGGACAGACTCATGAATCATTTAGCGGCATTTGTAAATAATGTCTTCTTGATTTATCATTATGTCCATTTGAAGTCTTTCAAAAACTAGGCTGTAAGTAATGGATTCTGGGTAGATTTATTTTTGTCGTAAAGAAAACAGAGTTATTCAAAAGGGGACATTAATCAAGAATTTACAATTACGCATTAAAATCAATTGTCTGCTGTCAATGTGGCACCATTTGTGTTTGAGAATTCTATAGACGTTGACAAATAAACTTAATAAACTTAGAAATAACAACGTTATATTTCATACATCAAACGAATGAAAAAAGATGAGAAAAAAAACAACACAACATGAAGTTTAGTGCTAGTTTATGTGGGTGGGTGTGCGCATGTGCGAGTGCGTGTGCCACTGTCTCTGCAATTTTGTGCGAATGTGTTCTATTTCAGGTTTACAGTTCCTCGTACCGTTTACAGCAGCACAGTGTGTGGACTAATCTTGCTAAAAGCCAAGGGCAAAACAATTTTACCATTTTACTAATTCAAAGATATTAAATTAACATGCATTATCTTAAATATCAAAAGTAACTTTTTGACAGGTTTTACCGACAGATATTTTGTTTTACACTAAAAAACATGACAATGTTCCATCTGAAAGGGACTACTTTCCCTGCCCCAGGGTTTCTTACTTCCCTATTTTTACAGTTGCTTATCCCCACTAAATGTATTATTCCCACCAAAGACCGTTATAGCTGTCATCGCTACCTGATAATTATTGATGATAAAGGCAGAATCAATCAATATTTGACACTTTACAGGTCAATATTATTGATAAATTATAAAATAAACCCCAAATGACCTTTTTAATACTGTCCAATTCAAATCAATACACATTTTGTTATAATAAATTATAACAGGCACAAGGCAAGTCCAGGAAGACAGAAGTTATTAAAACATTGAATAAAATTGTATAAAGTTGTTTTAATTATATAATAATCTTGCAAAGTGGAGAAAATGGGAAAATTATGGCTAACTGATTATGAAATTCAGTTTTTAATTTTTACATTCCAAGCTAAGTGTGTATATTACATTAGTTGTATATTTTATGTGATAGTGTATTATGTATTGTCATTAACTGTATTGTGATTTGATATTGTATTGTAATGAGATATTGCATTGTAATGAGATTTTGTATTGTAATTAATTGTATTGTATTGTAATTAACTGTTTTGTGATATGATAGTTTATTGTATTGTAATTATCTTTACTGCAATGCGATTTTGTATTGTTATTAATTACATTGTACTGTACTTAACTGTTTTGTGATGTGACAGTGTATTGTAGTGTAATTAACTCCCATCATAATGAGATTGTGTATTGTAATTAATTGCATGGTATTGTAATTAACTGTTTTGAGATGTGGTCATGTAACATAGTGTATGTGACCTTGAGACTAGTCATGGGGCATAGTGCATGTGACCTTGAGTTGTGGTCATGTAACATAGTGTATGTGACCTTGAGACTAGTCATGGGACATAGTGCATGTGACCTCGAGTTGTGGTCATGTAACATAGTGTATGTGACCTTGAGACTAGTCATGGGGCATAGTGCATGTGACCTTGAGATGTGGTCATGTAACATAGTGTATGTGACCTTGAGACTAGTCATGTAACATAGTGCATGTGACCTTGAGATGTGGTCATGTAAC
Organism: Cyrtodaria siliqua; assembly: GCA_037043455.1. Lineage (NCBI taxonomy): Eukaryota > Metazoa > Mollusca > Bivalvia > Adapedonta > Hiatellidae > Cyrtodaria > Cyrtodaria siliqua. Next base: position 194,794 of record JAWPHD010003757.1, read on the forward strand.
ATAGTGCATGTGACCTTGAGATGTGGTCATGTAACATAGTTCATGTGACCTTGGGATGTGGTCATGTAACATAGTGCATGTGACCTTGAGATGTGGTCATGTAACATAGTGCATGTGACCTTGAGACTAGTCATGTAACATAGTGCATGTGACCTTGAGACTAGTCATGGGACATAGTGCATGTGACCTTGAGACTAGTCATGGGACATAGTGCATGTGACCTTGAGACTAGTCATGGGACATAGTGCATGTGACCTTGAGACTAGTCATGGGACATAGTGCATGTGACCTTGAGACTAGTCATGGGACATAGTGCATGTGACCTTGAGACTAGTCATGGGACATAGTGCATGTGACCTTGAGCAAGCCAACTATCTCCCAACCTGATGTTTCAGAAGCAGAGATTAGGATTTGGGGGCAGGTCTAAATAATGTTTTGAAGAACTGTTTAAAATCCATTCAACCCAGTAGTGATCTAGATCATTTTAAGGGGTGATCAATCATCTTTAGTGGTGGTCATTCCTTAATGGTTAAAATCTTATACTCATCTAGATTATAACCATGGTCAGGTACAGTCTGGTCAAGAATAATGACCATTGTTTATAAAACAATGCAGCATTAGTCTCTCGCTTACGGCTTGGCCAAATATAATAAGCCTTGTTTATAAAAACACTGCCCACTGGTCAATCAATTGACGGACAAACAAACAAAGTTGGTGCCAGAACGGCCAGGGTCAGGTGTATTGTATGGACACACCACCTTCACGATCGTGCGATAAGAAAGATAAAAGAAGGTGTAACATAATGGGTGGTTATTGTTATTCCGAAGTTGTAGATTTTATTATGATATCAGCGTGACTTCTTGCACAAAGCTTAGTGCCTTATATTCCTGAATGTATCATTCCGACTGCAGGTTTAACGCGAAACTATTTTATCTCGTTCTTTATTTGTATAACGCTATAACAGTTTAACGTTTACCCCTCGAGGTGTGTCCAGTTTCTCCGCCCACTAAATTCACAATAAAATTAAATTGGCTTATTAACATATTTATTAAGTTTGTTTATAGCTGCTCCCTAAAAGTTTCAAATATAAATGTTGCTTTAACGACTCATCAACACATTATTGGTCATTCAGAGCCGCCCCAAAGAGAGGGGAAGGATACGTAGGAATCGGGAACCTGCCCCAGTCTTACTTTCGAATAAATTCCCATGGTTCTTTAACGTGCTCGGAGGATATATTTCAATACAGGAGTGCCCAGTTTACATCCCAGTCTGACTGACAAGGCTAAGAGTAAGTGTCTTGCCCGCAAACACACCAACACAACTCAGTGGTGCTGGAGAGGCTATAATAATAAGGAACCTTTAGATCTGACAAAAATCAATACACAAATTTCAACAATTTATGGAAGCATTTTTCTTTATAGTCATACTTGACTAATTGTTCAAAATCATTTATTGGTGTAGTTGATGGATGATCAAGTAAAGATTTTCTTTATAGTTTCCTTATTTCAGTGGAGAATGCAGACGTCTTGTTAAATAGAAGTTAAAACGTCAATCTACGCACCTACGGGCATTTCATGTCACTTTGTTTGGATTTTAATTGATAATACAGGTTGATAATAATATAGGTTAAAAGACTGTTTTTCCAGAAATATTATACTTGAAATTCTCTAAGGTAGCTTGTCCCAATCTGTTGCAAAACATACAATTACTTAGGCCAAAAAACAACAACTGTGTTTCCGGTGGCCCGACAGACCCTTCTTTTAAGGCCGACCCTAAAACTTTTTATGAAAAAAATTATATATATTCAAAAAAAAATTGTTCAGAACAATGATTTATCACAATATATCGAGGTAAACTGACATCACAGAGAAACATTCAGCTGTATCATCAACTTGTATGGGGTTTATGACATAAATACATGTAGAATCTCACAATATCTTGTTACAAAAAAATAAAATAAAATGCCTACCTACCTACCCTATTTTTTCAGAGCATGCAATAGGAAACACACCTATTTATTTTTTTGGCCTTAGCATGAATATAATTTCAGCATTATTGGGACACATGGCAATCTTGATTTTATTCCAACTTGTGACATCCCATATATAGTTTTTCCTAAATAACTTGCATTTTTTCTATCAATAATATTAATTATAAGAATAGCTTGAAGCAAACTCTTTTTGTTGATTATACTATATCGCACCAATAATATATTTAAAACGTATGGTAAAATACCGAAGAAAAATTGAAAACTTAAAATTTTATTTAAATATATGCAAACATATTAAAGTCAAAATGATAATGGATTAAATATTTGAGGTGCTTATTTTAATTCTTGATAAAAACTAGACTGCTATGTGTCCGTTTAACAAGAACAAGGTTTAATAGTGAAATAAAGGAAAACGAATCACTTAGGTAAGGTGTAATAGTGAAATAAAGGAAAAAGAATCACTTAGGTATTCTAAATATCAAAACAATTTTGACAATTAAATTGACGAGTATTGACTTATGCTGATGTATACAACTACTTGTTGATAATGATTCATGTAATTAATTAATTAAAACTATCTTGGCCCGCTAACATGTAAGGAATTTTAGTATTCATCAATTGATAGATGACAACAACGTGTTTATGTTGGGATATGAATTAGTCATATAATGTCCACAGGTTCTGAGGGTGCTGAAATGTCTAGGCTGGATTAGAGTAAACCGCACGCAGATATGTCCATAGCCAGCCCTAAAATTTAATCATGCAAATGCGTCATCCTCACTGATATATTGAGATTTTCCCAAGTTTTAGTGCATTTTCAGGATATGGTTTTCATTTTTATGCACTTTTTGCTATTTGAGTAAAACGCATAATTTGTTTCTGCCGGCGTGCCCTGGGTTTAGCAGTGGAATTGAAATCGGAGGACTCAGGTTAAAGTCTCAAGGGCACTATTGTATTTTGTCAGTGTGTTTGTGGGTTAGACTCTTTCCCTTAGCCTCATATGGCGAATGGGGACGTAAACCAGGCGGTTTCGTGTATCAGAGTAGATCCTCGGAGGATGTCAACGAACCATAGGAATCTATTGTTAGTAAGAGTAGGGCAGGTTCCTGGATTTCCATGTATCCTTCCCTTCCCTCTGGTGTGGCTGAATCACCAGTTAAATGCATTAATGAGCTATTAAACAACGTTTAATTCAATTTTTTCTAACCCCACAATGCAGTTAATTACAATGCAGTTGTCACTGCGTACTTCAGCATAGTTACCGCCTGAAAGGTAGTAAATAACACATTATTGATGCCGATTAACCTTTTGTATTTGTCTTGTTTTTTAAAAAGGTAAACATGTCAACACAAACACGCACGAAAATAATTAATGCACAAAAAAACTTTTAAAATTAATTACAATTATCAAATTACCATTGTTGAATTAATTGAGTTTCTAATTTTAATGAATATAATCAATTCTTTAATTATACAACTCTTTACAGTTTTTCTCAATATCTCTATTAAACAATGTCTGTTATTTAAATGCTGTTTCAAATATTGTCTAAAGCTATTAAACTTTGAAATAAATTTGAACAATGACTTTACAATCACTTGATTATTCATCCCAAAATAAGTTTCAGCCGTACATCAATGCTGTCACAAAATTTGTTTACAACATAAGCTGTATTGGGTTACGGCCTCCCTATTGTTCATTTCACTTAAGGAGGGTAATACGGTGTGTTCGTATCGTCGGAACATATTATCAAATCAATGTCCTTAACTCGTTGACAATCTTCTTCTCAACACACCTATCATTTCGCCCTTATCAATACTCTGTCTCAGATATTATCGGGCGGTTTTAACAGGTGATTTTACCGTCCAATGGTTACATTTTAAGATTCTATTGTGACATACTTTAGCTTTATTTTGACTTACCGTTGAGGGTCGTGGCAATCATCATCTAAACACACGTCAATTGATACCGTCACACAAATAAAACGTTAAACGAATGGCTGACGATCGCAAGGAGCAGGCGAGGTCTCGTATTTACTTGCGCAAAAATAGCGAAATAAAATTAATAGGCTTCCAACATTGAAGCTCGATGCAAGAAAAAAATAATTGAAATCTGGTATAAAAGAACTGAATCAAAGCAACAAATATGATTGAATTTTTAAGCCAATTGAAGTCAGATTTTTTTTTTTTTAATTATTCTGATCTTGAATTGTTTAATAATCACCAATCACTATTAAAGAGAGATCACCAATCACTATTAAAGGGAGATACCAATCACTATTAAAGGGAGATGATTTTTAGTACAAAGAAGAGGATAATTGTTGGATTGCCATTCGAAAAGAATATCAGATTGATTTTTAAATAGAAGTCGGAAAACAAAAAAATATTTTGGCGAGTGTGTAGTTGAGTGAAAATTACTGAATGTTGAGAACAAGTCTGACATATCAAAACAAAACAACAAATCTTCATGTTATTGCCTACAGCCTGCATTTTTTTGTTTATGTTTTGTTTATATTTTAGCTCTTATTTCAATCATGTATTCTGTTTATATTTTAGATCTTATTTCAATCATGTAATCTTCTATTACACTCGTATAATGTATACTATTTCATTCATAATATGCAAATTAATTGTTTCACAAGTACTGCAAAAGCTTAAAATTATTAATATCTGACCTAATGCCAAGTTTCATTCAGATACATAAATCCATACCAAGTTCTAGTGATGCATCTCTGCAACTAATAGATTATGCAACATCAAACACTGACCATAACATACTTGCTACAAGATGGTATCACTCAAATGTGTGCCAACCAAACCGGGCCAGTAGGTCATAACATAAGACTGCGACATTACAAACTGGGCCAGTAGGTCATTACAAAAGATTATGATGTTACTAAAACAAAACAACCCATTATTACCCATAATGAAGCTCATTTAGAAGCTTGATTTTTCATGCACTCTGTATTATTATTATTACTAAACAAAAATGCACGTTAATGTGAAGATAGCTTACCAGTTTACCCATCTAGACACTACCAATTTGTGCAATCTAAATCACCAGACACAAATACCCAATTTAGACAAAATTACATGGCTGCGTGCTAATGAGCGAAATTTTTGATTTTCATTTACAAAAGTGTCTTTTAAAACGGTATAGTGGTTTTCGAAAGGATCACATAGCTAATTATCACAATAAAAAATTGTGCGGTAAATGAGAACTTTTGTATGAGTTTTACTCATTACTGCCCACATAATTAAAGGTGTCTTTCTTCGACGGAAACTCGGTTCAGGAGTCACAAGTTACAATTTCCGCTGCATACTGACTTTTGTTATTTCTCTTATCGGCCCTATTGTTTCAGCGTTGGTGTCATGGAAGAGTCTCATTAGGTAACATAACTAACGACCAATGGGCAATCAGGCAGCATATCACTGCCGCTAATGGAACACAGATATTCATCAAAAGACATCGTAGCAATTGTTTAAACAAATCAAACGCAGGAAGACAATTAGGGAAAATCAATCCACTCCAAGTGTCATAACAGTACAATCAAGATGAACTTCATTAGAACAAAAGGTGATTGACAAAATAACAACTTATCAAGAGATGACGAGATGGCATCTCTTCCAGCGTCGAGTGTCACTTGAAGTATACTGTATCACCCGATATCACCCGTTACTTGCAGAGGAATGGTGAGTGTCTATGTCCATAGCCATGATTTCATTTATGGGGGTTACATGCACGGGGGTGGGGGGGAGGAGGAGTTAAATGCGTTGGTTCATGGTTCTGTATCGGCTGTATGAATCTGTTGTATGGGGTTAGATGCATTGATGCATGGCTTTCCTGTATGGGGGTTACATGTATTGGTGCATGGCTATGTTGCATGGGGGTTACATGTATTGGTGCATGGCTATGTTGCATGGGGTTACACATGTTGGTGCCATGGCTATGTTGTATGGGGTTACATATGTTGGTGCATGGCTATGTTGTATGGGGTTACATATGTTGGTGCATGACTATGCTGTATGGAGGTTACATGCACTGGTGAATGGCTGTTGTATGGGGCTTACATGTATTGGTGCATGGTTCTGTTACATGGGGGTAACATGCATTTGGTGCATGGCTCTGTTAACATGCATTCCCTTCGTCACCACGGCAGAGTAATACCTATCTTTGAAGGCAAAACAAAAACCTGTAAAACAAAACACACATCATTCTGTGCATACTGTCACCAATGATAAAAGCTTGAAGCATACAACCCTCTCACTGGAACATTTGCATCTCACATCTTCTGACTTCTGACATTTTTCTACTGATACAAATTGCTCCAAGATAACCCCATTTGGAAGACAATAAAGGGTTACCACTCCACTAGTGTCACAACAAGTGTTAACAAACGACTCCGCTTTGTGCCTCATGGCTCATGTTACCCATTATCTTGACAAAGGAGGCTGAAACAAGTAATTGTTCTGTCACTAAAGTAGATAAGTCCGCTACTGAGGGCACAAGGGAGTTGATGACAGTGTTTATCTTGGATTTATTTTAAGAAGTCTCCAGAGGCAAAATGTCAATTAAATGAAAGGTTGGTGGTTAGTTGATGCTGATGCTTATAAATGATGCTGATGGTGGTGTGGTGATATCTAATGGTGGTGGTGATGATTGTATGATGGTGATGGTGACAATGATTCAATAATAATTATGATAATGATGTTGATGGGGAGATGAGGATGGTGGTGGTGATGGTGACTGTATGATGATGATGATGCTGATGATGTTGGAGATGAGGATGGTGGTGGTGATGGTGACTGTATGATGATGATGATGTTGATGGGGAGATGAGGATGGTGGTGGTGATGGTGACTGTATGATGATGATGTTGATGATGTTGGAGATGAGGATGGTGGTGGTGATGGTGACTGTATGATGATGATGCTGATGATGTTGGAGATGAGGATGGTGGTGGTGATGGTGACTGTATGATGATAATGATGCTGATGATGTTGGAGATGAGGATGGTGGTGGTGATGGTGACTGTATGATGATAATGATGCTGATGATGTTGGAGATGAGGATGGTGGTGGTGATGGTGACTGTATGATGATAATGATGCTGATGATATTGGAGATGAGGATGGTGGTGGTGATGGTGACTGTATGATGATAATGATGCTGATGATGTTGGAGATGAGGATGGTGGTGGTGATGGTGACTGTATGATGATAATGATGCTGATGATGTTGGAGATGAGGATGGTGGTGGTGATGGTGACTGTATGATGATAATGATGCTGATGATGTTGGAGATGAGGATGGTGGTGGTGATGGTGACTGTATGATGATAATGATGCTGATGATGTTGGAGATGAGGATGGTGGTGGTGATGGTGACTGTATGATGATAATGATGCTGATGATAATGATTCAATAATAATCATGATGATGATGGTGGTGGTATTGTTGGTGATGATGATGATGATGATGATGATGGTATTGTTGGTGATGATGATGAGGATGATGATGATGGTGGTGGTGGTGGTATTGTTGGTGATGATGATGAGGATGATGATGATGGTGGTGGTGGTGGTATTGTTGGTGATGATGATGAGGATGATGATGATGGTGGTGGTGGTATTGTTGGTGATGATGATGATGATGATGTTGATGATGATGATGATGATGATGATGATGATGATGATGATGATGATGATGATGATGATGATGATGGTGGTGGTGGTGGTGGTGGTGGTATTGTTGGTGATGATGATGATGATGATGGTGGTGGTGGTATTGTTGGTGATGATGATGATGACAATGGTGATCCTGTAATGTCAATACTAATGATGATTTGTCAAAAACATTTTTTTACTCCTTAAAATGTACTCCATCATAAAAAAAATCACCCAACAACTATTGAAACCCTCGAACACGAAAATTCCTTCACTCGACAACAAATAAACGTCTCTCAAATACCGAGATGCTGTAACACTGATACCAATGTCTCGTTCACATCTCGCAGTTACAACAATCATCTGCCATTGTTAAACGATGCTTTATAGTGACAAAGCGCTGTTAAATGATGCCTTAACAAGACGGTCTATTGTGCCATCAGAATTGACGAGTAGTGACAGCCTTAAATTGATCAGATTGTTTCGAGAGTACGCCAAGATGTAGGAGACGTGATAAAGTGAGCCGCTAATGACACCCGCGACAGACCAGAAAAGACAATCGTTGGCAGAGTTCTGTTAAACGCTAATGTCTCCTAATGTCTTCCAAGTATGCTGCTTTTGTCACGACTTGCTGTCTTAAGTCTGGGTTGACACGTAGCCCGTGTCTAGGCCACGATGCCGTAAATCGTAAAAAACAATGTGATGAAACCAATGATGCCACAATTCACAATAAGATACAAATTTAATTCAAATTTATTGCAATGATCGGCTGATCAGATAATTAATTAGATTATACTATTTTAATTAATATGCATTAATTATAATGAAGCAAATGCTTTTTGATATTTGACTAATTTGTAAGAGAGTAAAACTTTTTTTTTTAATGTTTTATCAATGGCAGCACCAAAATTATTATTGACATCATAGTTTATAAAACAATTTAAAGGGACACATTGCAATCTTTATTTGTTTGAAACTTGCGGCATCTTGTTGTTTTTCAACAGAACTTCCATATTTGCAATTTTAATATCAATATTTGGAGTATCTCAAAGCAAATTGTTTTCACAGATTACTTACTTGTGATATTAATGCACCAATAACATATTAAACAAGTTGGCAGATTATTCTCAAGGAAAATTGAAATCTCAGTTTTTTATTTGATTAATATATGCAATCAGTTTTACAGTCAAAGTGAGGCATGATAAATAAATCGACGTGCAGATTTTAAATGTTAGAATGGAACTCAAGATGTCCCTTTAACACATGATTTTATTAAACTTTCAATGCAATTTCTAAAAAAAAAAATTAAAAATTAATCAAGACCCCAAAATTCTATGTATTTCGATCGCGATGAAGACTTTTTTTGTAGAATGAAGAAATAGACAATCGACCTACCACAATCAAAAGATTGGAAACCATAGGAACAGAAACCTTATTGTGTGTAATGAGTATCCATTCTCTTTGAAGGATTTCTGTCATTTGGCATTAGCCATCAACGGGCGACTTTATTGCATTTTTATTGTCGTTATGGTAACAGTTTTATGATTATTGGGGATAATCAGCTGTGCTCTATTTCTTGTGTTCACAAATCCTTTTTTTTTTTCTCCAGAAGTAGAAATAAGAAAACATTTGGCTGATATCACAGTTTGTCTAGTGTAACGAATTTTTTGAACTGTCAGAACAGCTAGTATTTGGGTGAAAATACAATCATGTTGTTAAAATATAATTTTTGACTACCACCAGTATACATGGCACCATCACACCGGTATTAGGAGTTTAAGACATGATTACACATAATGGAAAAAAACAATTGTTAATGGCAAAACTTAAGCTGACGATTTTTGCTAATAAATCTTCTTGTCATAAAAGATTGTTTTTGTTATTGACAACGAATCTTTAATTATGACAACAAATGCTAATGTAAGTAAATAAATTACGTTCAGTAAATACCTAATGTTATGTTCAGAACAAATTCTGCAAAATCGAAAAAAAAATCAAACAAAAATCATCTGTAACAAAATCTCATTAAGAATAAACACCCTCAGTAGCTCGGTGGACAAGGTCTTGGCCTTGAGAGCTACTTATGCCCTGCGTGGGTTCACTCCCATCCTACATCTCATCTCCCTCTGAGGTTGCTGTCCCAATATAATTTAATATGATGCATTAACGGCATGTAAAACCCAATTTCATTCATTCATTCATGAAGAATAAGCTAAGTGCAGGCAGATTAATGACTTAAAGACCTGGAATATGTACTTGGGCATCTGCCATCATTGTTGTGGGGTTAGTTTATGGCGGGATATGCAGCGATATGTTTTAACGCAAACAATAACCGAATTGTTGTCTTACACTGGAATAAAAGTACTGATCTCTCGAGATAATGGCTGCAGAAGGAAATTATGGGATTATTTCACCATCAGCAGATGCTTGATGGCTCAATGATACGGATTGAGAAACACAACCTCAGCGGCAGAAACGAGCTTGATCTTTCCTAGCTGGTCGCCGATTCCGAAGAAATTAAAATTGTGTAGAGTCTGACGGCTGCTGATCCTAAAGGTATAATGGCGCCAGAGATGATCTCCAAATTACAATTGTCAACCAGTATAAAGGCTGCATTTTTTAAATTATAATTTTAAAAGTTCATGCACAAATTCAATTACTGCATATATGAGAACCTAAAACAGCATGTATTATCTTTTTTATTCAACAGTTTTAGATTTACGTCTGCTTTCAGAATGATAAGTTGCAGTTACACTGTATAAATAATCCACTGATTGCTTTCTAGTGCAAAACATTAAAGAACCATAGAAATATTTTCATTTTGGAACAATAGGGCAGGGTTTCCCCAAATCCTGGATCTGTCCTTCCCCACTCTCTGGTGTGGCTTGAAATTACCTTAACAATAATAATAATAATGACTATTATTTACAGAGTGCAAGGCCTGAGTTTTTTTCATTTTGTTCGTTGGATTATCGACCCTCCTACTCTAAAATTTAGCAAAAATGAAAAAAAAAGGGTCTGTTTTCAGAAAAAGACTGCCTGCCCTCTGACCCAAATCTTTTTAGTTTCAACCCATCATTTGGAACTCAACTGTCCTGATTTACTTTGACAATTAGATGATAGAATTTTTGCAAATGACAAATATTATCCTTTTCATTTTTTATTTTTTCCCCCTCCTCTTACCCTATAGTTTTGCTGGAAAAAAAAGGTAAAATAATGAATAAAAAAAATACTGGCCTAACACATTCACACATTTAGTTGTAAACTAATCTTCCATGTTGATGAGCCATTAAGCAACAATTGAATTCCGCTAACAAATTTCGGAATCTTTTTTTTTGTCTTTACTGATATGAACTCCAATAAACAATTGGTTTCCACATTTCTATAGGGTATACATTTATGATAAGACCTTATCTAATTTTTTCAATGATAAGGTCACCTACAGAAACCAGGCTGCATTGAATCATGATTTCCACTGCAGTAAACAGTACAAGCTGCATAAAACAAAGTCAAATGATGAATCAAAGATCCCCAATCGTCTTTAGACTTTATCTTTAATAAATGATGGAGAAGAGAAGATTGAAAGCACTCACGAAATAACTGAAATATATGGAGGACGGAACCTCGTCAGGTTCTGTTTTATCTCCAGAAGTAAACAATGAGTAACTTCCTCCCGTGTGCCTACACGCAGCAGAAAATAACGATCCAGCAGCACATTAGCGCACCCACAATCCTACACCAATCTCATTGTTTCGGCAAATAAAACATACCCAGCAGTTCGACCCTCCCTGGGGGGCGACCAACCTAAATTTTCAACAAAAGACTGATAAGCCTGGCTGTCTGCTGAAGCACTGGGGGTGTTGATAAGCGGTAAGTACTTCTGTGTATAGCGCAGATAAAACATAATGCAGCAATTTAATGTCTTCCTCCAGAAAACGGTTATCGTTTGTTTTCAGAGGAGTTCTGGAAACTTTGTATTACAAGTCCATGATGATTAAGTCACAAACAGAAAGGACCTGATCAGATAAGGATGAAGATGGTGATGATGATGATTATGATGATGTCTGTAACAGTGCTGATATCAGGATTTCTGTAACAGTGCTGATATGAATACTTCTGTAACAGTGCTGATAACAGTATCTTTGTAACAGTGCTGATATAAGTATTCCTGTATCAGTGTTGATGAGTTTTTATGTAACAGTGCTGATGAATATGTTTGTAACAGTGCCGATATGAGTATGTTTGTAACAGTGCTGATATGAGTATTTTTGCAGCAGTGCTGATACACATATTTCTGTAACAGTGCTGATATGAGTATTTTTGCAGCAGTGCTGATATGAGTATTTTTGCAGCAGTGCTGATACAAGTACTTAGGTAACAGTGCTTATAAGAGTATTTATGTTACAGTACTGAAATGAGGATTTCTGAAGCAGTGAAGATGAGTAGTCTGTAACAGTGCTGATATCAGTATTTCTGTAACAGTGCTGATATCAGTATTTCTGTTACAGATAGGCATGAGATAAGGTGCTCTCACAGGATTGCTTGTTATTCAAATGCACATTTTTCTTGCAAAATGTCTCTTTATGACTCCACCCTTATTAACCCATGGAATAACTAAATATATTTGTTATCATCAAGTTTTCTTTTATGCTATATC
>JAWPHD010003758.1:0-207086 GCA_037043455.1 Cyrtodaria siliqua
TCTGAGACAATACTTCTTAGTTTTTGAATAGTTGATCTTAAGAATAGCACTTACTTATTTGACTTTTAGTATCAAGTTTACCATAACATAAGAAACATGCCAGAACAATTATTTTTTCAACACAGTCTGAATACGTTATAGTAATCACCTAATGATTTTCAAACTAATTTCAAAATATACGATCATTGGTAAAATACAAGTAGTTGAATGCTGAAAATGAATTAATTATTTAAAAGTATCATGGTACGTTACCAACGATATGAATACACATGCATTGTTAATTAACACCCATACTATTAAACGGCAGCTTGTATTGAATTCATGAATGTAGGTAATTATTTCACCTCTAAATATGCATGTGTCTCTTCATGTTTCTATCTTTTTACATTATTCAGATATCAATGAGTGTGCCTCTACCCCGTGCCAAAATGGAGGTAGATGTTCAAATCTTGTAAACTCGTATATATGCACATGTGTCGACGGTTATACAGGCATTGTTTGTGAAACAGGTTGGTATTGGAAGTAAACTTACAATTTAAAAGTACTATCATTTTAACACTAAATACCACTAGGTACATAATAGTGATGTCTCTACCATGTATTATATTGTACAGACTCTGTCCTGAGCATCATGTGCATTAACATATATAACAAAAATAATATTACTATTATTACATCCTTCATATCTGACATTCTCGAATTATATACACATAGTTATTATAATAATAGTTATAATTAATAATAATTTTAAAGAGATTCTTACTTACAACTAATGCAACAGAGTCCAACTTGGTCAGACAACATCATACTACTTACTGGTTCTGCTTCAACTTTTACAATACAGTGCTTTGGGGTGTATAGAATCATTGGTAGTAAAGAATCATTTCCTGTTTAAATTCAATTTTCTCAGCTCATATATTTTAGATTATTTTAAAACTTTCCAGGCTTGAAGATATATCATATAAGCATACATTTATTCAACGGTGAAATTATTTGGGTCATTTTTTCATGCAAAATATTTCACTACGTGCAACACCTCTCAGAAAAAATGATTCTATACTACCTGAATGAAGTGTGTTTTTGAAACGAAAAATTCAAACTGTCACAATAAACTCAGAAATAAATATTTGCTGTTTTAACAACTGTGAGGGACAAAAGTCAAAATGCAATCATGAATTAAGGTAACTTGTTGAATTTTGGCACTTTTAAGGATAAAATGAAATTATGTAAATATTGGTGCAAAAATGCCTATTAAAAATCACAGCTTCAGGACAATAATTTTAGAAATTTTGCTATCATACAACTAAAAAGGTAAATCTAAATCAGAAAATAAATAAACATTTTCCTTTCATTTTGAAATTAGACGTTTAACCCAAGTGATTCTATACACCCCAAAGCACTGTAGTACAATTCTCTTATAGTTGATAATGTTATTATTTTCTGCTGGCTTCCAAGCCATGTAGGAATACGTGGTAATGATAGTGCTGATAGTGCTGCTAAAGCAGCATTAAGTTTACATATATCTAATGCCAAATTACCTTATACATTTTTTAAAAGTAGTATTAACACAATATTCGTAACTCTTGGCAAGCCACTGGAATTTGTCAGTTATCAATAAACTCCATTCAATTAAACCGTTACTCGGAGAATGGCGTTCTTCTAGTAGACCCATTCGTAGAGAAGAAGTTGTCCTAGCCCGGTGCAGGATAGGGCATACACGTTATACTGATTCATATTTATTACAAGGTGAGCAATTACCAGACTGTATACCCTGCTTTGCACCGTTAACGGTCAAACACATATTGTTGGAATGTGTAGACTTTGACCCTATTCGTCAAAGGTACTATAATGTTAATACTATGAAAGAGTTATTTGATACTATAGCTTTTAGTCTTGTTTTAGATTTCCTTATTTTAAAACTTTCCAGGCTTGAAGATATATCATATAAGCATACATTTATTCAACGGTGAAATTATTTGGGTCATTTTTTCATGCAAAATATTTCACTACGTGCAACACCTCTCAGAAAAAATGATTCTATACTACCTGAATGAAGTGTGTTTTTGAAACGAAAAATTCAAACTGTCACAATAAACTCAGAAATAAATATTTGCTGTTTTAACAACTGTGAGGGACAAAAGTCAAAATGCAATCATGAATTAAGGTAACTTGTTGAATTTTGGCACTTTTAAGGATAAAATGAAATTATGTAAATATTGGTGCAAAAATGCCTATTAAAAATCACAGCTTCAGGACAATAATTTTAGAAATTTTGCTATCATACAACTAAAAAGGTAAATCTAAATCAGAAAATAAATAAACATTTTCCTTTCATTTTGAAATTAGACGTTTAACCCAAGTGATTCTATACACCCCAAAGCACTGTAGTACAATTCTCTTATAGTTGATAATGTTATTATTTTCTGCTGGCTTCCAAGCCATGTAGGAATACGTGGTAATGATAGTGCTGATAGTGCTGCTAAAGCAGCATTAAGTTTACATATATCTAATGCCAAATTACCTTATACATTTTTTAAAAGTAGTATTAACACAATATTCGTAACTCTTGGCAAGCCACTGGAATTTGTCAGTTATCAATAAACTCCATTCAATTAAACCGTTACTCGGAGAATGGCGTTCTTCTAGTAGACCCATTCGTAGAGAAGAAGTTGTCCTAGCCCGGTGCAGGATAGGGCATACACGTTATACTGATTCATATTTATTACAAGGTGAGCAATTACCAGAATGTATACCCTGCTTTGCACCGTTAACGGTCAAACACATATTGTTGGAATGTGTAGACTTTGACCCTATTCGTCAAAGGTACTATAATGTTAATACTATGAAAGAGTTATTTGATACTATAGCTTTTAGTCTTGTTTTAGATTTCCTTAAAGAAATCAGACTATATAAATCATTATAGTATGTTCTTATATTTATTTACATACCCGCTGACGGGCATTTGTTGATTTACATATATAGTTTATATTACTACCATATCATTCCTTATTTGTAAATAGTTTTATATTTATATATTTACATTAATTTTTAATTACTACTTCATTTCTTCATCTTTCATCAGCTTTTGCGCACAATATGACCTATTTATGTGTCGACGTGCCGTAAAACACCATTCAGTCAGTCAGTCTTACTGGTTCTATTATAGTTTATTTCATATTATAACATATTATAACCTAATTTTGTTAATAATATTAGCAACTCATCTAGGTATAGTTGTAATAACTTTATTAAGTCGAATTCTATTGATGATTTTGAAGCGGAGCTATGTTCTCTCTGACCTTGAGATTTGACCTTTTAACCTAAAATAGCATGAACGTACAAACGTACACAATGTCCTAACTATTATTTTATAAATCACTTTATTTACATTACCCCGATGAAGCACGTTCTAGGCCGTTATAAACGTTGGTCAAGCGAAACGGTTTAACGAATAGTCAGAACTAAAATAAACAAAAACTGTGTACGGCCTGAATAACAAGTTTACCTTATAGATGAACAAAATCTTTAGATACTTGTCAAAAGAACCGGTTTCATACAAAGTCGTTGTTTCAGATACCGAAGAAATATATAAATGCCACTTTCCCTTCTCCACCCCTAAGCCCTGCCATACAATTAATGTACTGGCACTTTCAAAGTAAAAAGTATGTTGAATACATGAACGTAGGTAATACTTCCAACGGTCGATACTTATATTCATATGTGGATGTGTCTTATACTTTATTCAGATATCAATGAGTGTGCCACTACCCCGTGCAAAAATGGAGGTAGATGTTCAGATCGTGTCAACACGTACAGCTGCGCATGTGTCGACGGTTATATAGGCATTAATTGTGAAACAGGTTCGTACTGGAAGTCATCATAAAATTATATGCTTTTTATCGATAAACCATCTGTTAAATACGAATGACGCCCCTAACATGTACTACATTTTGAAGACTCTGTTCTGAGCATCATGTGCAGTAACATATATAATAAAAATAATAACAATTTTATTCCATCCTGACATATCAGACATTTTCGAATTATATTAATTAATTTACAATAAGAATGATTATAATTATAATTAATACTAGTTTTTATTATGATATGGCGTCTCTGGCTTTGAGATTTAATCGTCTAAACTAAAGCAGCCTGAAACGGATTGGAACACGCGTTCACAGTGTCGTGAATATGTTTTGTAGATCACTTTATTTGCCCTACCCCAGTAAAGCATGATTCTGTTGCTTTATAAACATTGGTCATGCAATGTTACCTTTATCACCTTTATCAGTATTTATTAGATAGTTGACAAACCCATTTTCAACTCAGATCACTACGAACCTTAACTTAAATTTAATGATCTAAAATAAGTAGACATCGGTACGTTTAAAGTTCCAGTCACATTAGTCATCTAACTCCTGAGATATTGGGTCTAAGCCATTTTCTAGGTCAGTTTAAAGTTCACAGTGATATTTACATTTATTCTATGACACTAACCGTGAAGAATCTAACCCGCCAAATAACGTCAAAATTACACTACACAACAGTTTATCAAAACTCTATCTAGATGTTCAGATCATATAATAATGTATGTAATATTTGAACGGCCCTCGTATATGTGCCTTTTAAAAGTAACGACTTATTCGGATTCTTAAAATACCCGTGGATGAATATGCGTAAGATGAATTATGAGTTGGTAACTCGTAATTCGACGCTCCAGTTTTGGGGTTAGTCCTGGCTTGTTAAAGCACTTTATTTATACTGTATCTATTTAGTTTGGAATCTCAAAATATGTAAGTATATACCCTGTCGTCAGCAGGCTTAGAAATGGTGTACATATTTTGTAAAATGTGACTGTTGTTGGCGGGATAGCTACTTTAAGAGGTTTATAATGTTTTGAATGCGGGTGTTTTGTATATTTCGTGTCCAGTTCGACTTTTGTATCTGCTTTTATTTTGATAACGCGTATCATTGTTACCGTTTAAAAATAATGGCTAAGTATATACAGACATTTTTTTGAGAAATAGCTGTAAGTTCTTCGCGGTAGTTATACATTCTTTATACCAACAATATATCCGCTGTTGAACTTATTTTTGGACTGCTGATATATCCTTAAACTAAGGAAATTTTAACAAAACATAGTTTGGTGGATATATTTCTGGGCCAAATATATTAAGAATCAAAAGGCGATGTGGCAAATAACTTCAGTAAATGTTTGATATGATTACCACTACAGACAGACTTTATAAAATGTACAACATTGCAACCATTTTGGTTGAGCTGCGTACATGTTATTTACAACAAACTATACATCCATCAAAGTGCTTTGATTAAAGTGTCATGTCAATACCACTCATTGTTCAACGTGAATAGCGATAAAAACACTCCAAAAACGGAGTAAAACAGGTTTAGTACAAACATTTCTTGTACATATTAGGATAAAAAAAATCAGTTATGAAGCAACCCTTCTTCTAATTCATTAAATTAAAGTGCGATTACACAAACACAGGCTGTCATAACGATAGTAGAGAAAATGGCAAAAACAGAAGAATAAATGAATGAATGGTGTTTTACAGCACGTCGACACAAAATCAGGTCATATTGCACGCAAAAACGGATGAAATATGAAGAAATGAAGTAGTAAATAAAAATTAATGATATATAATATGAGGGGTGTTCCGTTTATAATAAGACAGGGTCTATTCTAGAGAGAAACACAATAAGAAACAACGGATTATCTTCATAGGACGTTATTTTCTTCCACACAAATGGGATTTAGGAAAAAAAACATGGTGCCAAATTAGATGAGACTGGTGGATGTGTTACTACTTGCACCATCTCTTTTTCCAAGAATGTTGTTAAAACATTAGCATTATGAGCTGGTGCATTGTGAAGGAGCAAATAAATGTGTCCATATGTTAGACTCCGCTTTTGAAAGTAACGCTTCAATTTCTTGAGAACTGAGTTAATGTAGAAATGTCCAGACACCGAGCGACCGCGAGGAACTGCAACTTGTAATGTCGGGCCGCTGTGGTTAAAGTAAATGGCATAAAGAACCTCCCAAACTGTCTGTGTACGTTTGGCAATACAATTCATCCTTAAGCTAGCGTTTTTATTGGTTAACGGGACAAGCTTTTCGTGATATAAAGGGGAGCAGATGGTTTTAATGTGGGTGGAATAGTTCAGACTCTCGGGGTAGATAACCGCAAGGCTTAACCGAGTATGTTGGTGGAGGGACTATAAACCTCAGAACTACACACACAAATACTGTAGGTGGTGATTACACTTTCAATTTATAGCGCCTCTTGTTTTATGTTTACTATAAAAGCACAACGCGGATAGTCTTTGATCTAAAGATTGAAAGAAACTCGTGTCATGCTTCTTGAATTAACTGGCATTTACACTCATGTGATTTGGGGAAAGTAGTACCCATAGAAAACATTATGCATAAATAATGTTCAGCTTTTTGTATAAATCGTATGAATACACATATTTATATTGGGGAATTGAAGACAAAACACAACTCGAGTATAGGTCTCACTACACAGTACATTTTTACTATATTTAAGGACAAAAACCGCAATTGTTTAGTGATTGAAAATCGCCACCGATACCTCCACCATATTTCCTATTGATTTTTTTTCTGTTAAGTAAAGCATGAAATACAAAATTTAACAGATTCACGTGATGCGTTCCTTTATGCCACGTTAACGTAAAGAGGAGCGCAAAGATGCAGTCATATAGTTATTGAACGGGGTTTCGCAGATTACGGTGTCTGTCCATTTTGGCGTGCATAAATGCACTATAACAAGTTTATTCCAAAGTCTGAGAGAGACTGTATTGACCAACAACCGTCCTAAACAAGGACTTAAAGGTGTTACGTCACGTCAATATGACTAGTATTTTCGTCTCAAGCACCTACGTCAGCGCTTCCATACCTCACCAAAACCCGCCGTGAAACCGCCGTGAACATAAGAGGTCCTGCTAACAACCCAATACGTGCCAGGACCATTACAATTTTCTAACCAAATAAGTTGTTAGTATTTGTTTCCCGCGTTACCTGACGTAACGCTTTGTTTCGCTTAATAAGAACTTTTGTCTGACGCTCAGATTCACATAAAGCTAGCGGAATATTATCAGGAGACCTAAATACTGTGCACTGAAATACAATTATAGTATTTAGTTAAATGCACGTCAAGAAATTTGATTATTAATACCGACTTTTAGTTTCTTTTTTTCTTTAGTATATATTGGCTTTATATGAACAAATTATATTAGGCCATTCTTAATAAAACGTCTCGAAGCTTAAAGTCGTATTTCATGTTACACAGGTTTTTCAGTCTATTGTAACAGTAACACTGATGGAGAAGATAGTTTAGTTGTACAATGATTATTCGAGCTGAAGTCCTTACCGTGACAATAAGCTTTTGAAAAACAATGAATAAGTTGACAAGGGAACAGTCCCGTCTAAAAGGGGCGGATTGATTCGTGTTACTGTTTTATAAGCACGTTTCATGTGTTCATATAAAAGGAGGGTAACTCTCAAAAGATGTAGCAATTTAAACAAAACCAAATATTCTATAAACTATTGGTCAAAACAAAATACTTATCACACAACTTTTCTAAAATATAGTTAACGATGTCAACATAAAACTACATCTCTTGTCGCTTGCTTATTTGATTATTGTTTTCCCATTTACAATGGAGTAAATTTAGAGAATGCGAATCGGAATAGTAAGATTGGCTGAAATATTCGAAATATTATATAGACAGTCTGAGGTTGTACTAAAGCGGTCTGTGTATGTGACGAAACACTTGAACAATAGCTTTCATAGAAATAAAACAACTAATCTGCGACAAAAGGTTCACATATAGTACCCATGCCAACGATTTGACAATAAACAGTAGTGACATACCGGATGAAAATGTTATCTAATTAGACTACCGATGCTTATCAAACGTTATTAGAAGTCATTGTCTAATTTGCCTTGGTAATAAAATGCTCCTATATTATTTCAGGTTATGAATGTTGTTTTTTCTCTGTCAAAATAAGAGCAATTATTGTGTCGTTAATGAATTTTCGCGGCAAGGTGTAGACAAGTCAAACTACTTATGGATTAACCTCGACGTTAACCTTTTTATTATACAATTTAGAACGTTTACAGAATTTAATTTTGACCGATATAAAAGGATTTCTAAGATTAGATAAAATAATAATGTACTTAGCATAAAACAAATAGCGTGAATGACCGAATAGTGTATTTATAATATAAATAGAAGGAATACAGACAAAGGCTCAACAGCTCTGAAGGATAATATTTAAATTGATTGTTTCGATTAACGCCTGGGGACATCAGATTATTTAAAGCAATTTTGGGAGGTAATATTTTACACTTATACTTGACACTCGACACAAACTATGTATCATCTCCGTTTAGGCTAAACATAAACACGTTGTGGCCTTAAGGTAACAGCAGTCTCACTGAGCGTACATTTACCAAATTAAATTCCTTTTTTTACCCTGACTTGACATTGTCGTTTAAGGTAACATCAGTCCCAGTGAGCGTACATTTACCAATTTAAATTCCTTTTTTTACCCTGACTTGACATTGTGGCTTTAATGTAACATCAGTCCCAGTGAGCGTATATTTACCAAATGTTTTAAATTACTTTTTTTACCCTGACTTGACATTGTGGCTTTAAGGTAACATCAGTCCAAGTGAGCGTACATTTACCAAATTAAATTCCTTTTTTTACCCTGACTTGACATTGTGGCTTTAAGGTAACAGCAGTCCCAGTGAGCGTACATTTACCAAATTAAATTCCTTTTTTTACTTGACTTGACATTGTGGCTTTAAGGTAACAGTAGTCCCAGTGAGCGTACATTTACCAAATTAAATTTATTTTTTTACTTGACTTGACATTATGACTTTAAGGTAACAGCAGTCCCAGTGAGCGTACATTTACCAAATTAAATTTCTTTTTTTTACTTGACTTGACATTGTGGCTTTAAGGTAACAGCAGTCCCAGTGAGCGTACATTTACCAAATAAATTTCTTTTTTTACTTGACTTGACATTGTGGCTTTAAGGTAACAGCAGTCCCAGTGAGCGTACATTTACCAAATTAAATTCCTTTTTTACTTTGACTCGACATTGTGGCTTTAAGGTAACAGCAGTCCCAGTGAGCGTACATTTACCAAATTAAATTCCTTTTTTACTTTGACTCGACATTGTGGCTTTAAGGTATAGTAACAGCAGTCCCAGTGAGCGTACATTTACCAAATTAAATTTCTTTTTTTTACCTTGACATTTGACCTATTTACTCTGAAAGATATAGGTGTTTACCAACTCCAGTACAACCATATGCCCTATTAAACTGACAAGACATTTCGATTTCTTTATTGCGATTTTGGCCTCCGGCCCATAACACACAATGCATTTTATATACAAACAAACAAATATGTAACTGGTGCCCCAACATATATACATAGATTTAATATACAAAACCACCAATATTTTAGGCAATCAACGCGAAAAACTATATATTCACAAAGTCTCTAAAAAACATGTTCTTTTGTGAAAAGCATGAAATATAAACATGGCATTTGAAAACAATGATTTAAATGTGTACAGAGAATAATTATGTGTAAATTGTATTGGTAAGTATTTCAGTCTTAAATCATCATACAGTTTGCATTCAAATATAAAGTGATATTCATTTTCTACGGTGTTTCGACAATGTTTGCATACCCTTTCATTCCTAGGAATACCTCTGTATCTCCCTTTTTCTATTTCGAGGTAATGCGAGGAGGTTCGAAAAGATGATAGTGCATGCCTGAATTTTCGTATTGTAAGGCAATTTAAATATTTTTATACAGTAGTTTCATCCAAATAGGTCCAGCAGAACTCATAAGAGACATAATTTAGACATAAAAGTAACCGGAAATTGACCATAAAACGGACGCTTTATGGGAAACCTTTGAAGACGCCGATGTCAAGTCTCTAAAACAATACTTCTTAGTTTTTGAATAGTTGTTCTTAAAATAGCACTTACTTATATGGCTTTTAGTTACAAGTTTACCATAACATAAGAAACATGCCAGGACAATTATTTTTTCAACACAGCCTGAATACGTGTTAATAATCACCTAATGATTTTCAAACTTATTTCAAAATATACGATCATTGGTAAAATACTAGTAGTTGAATGCTGAAAATGAATTAATTATTTAAAGGTATCATGATACATTAACAACGATAAGAATACATATGCAATTGTTAATTTACACCCATACTATTAAATAGCCGCTTGAATGTAAGACTTATATTGAATTCATGAATGTAGGTAATTATTTCACCTCTAGATGTGCCTATGTCTCTTCATGATTGTGTCTTTTTACTTATTCAGATATCAATGAGTGTGCCTCTACCCCGTGCCAAAATGGAGGTAGATGTTCAAATCTTGTAAACTCGTATAGATGCACATGTGTCGACGGTTATACAGGCATTGTTTGTGAAACAGGTTGGTATTGGAAGTAAACTTACAATTTAAAAGTATTATCATTTTAACACTGAATACCACTAGGTACATACTAGTGATGTCTCTACCATGTATTATATTGTACAGACTCTGTCCTGAGCATCATGTGCATTAACATATATAACACAAGTTATTATTATTATTATTACATCCTCACATATATGACATTCTGGATATACACTTAGTTATTATAATAATAATTATAATTAATAATAGTTTTAAAGAGATTTGCAATTAATGCACAGAGTCCAACTTGGTCAGACAACATCATACTACTTACTGGTTCTATTATAGTTCATCTGGTGAAAGAAACCACTACCATATGGTCATTATAACCTAACTTTGTTAATAATATTAAGAACTCATCAAGGTATAGTTGTAATAACATTATTAAGTCGAATTGTATTGATGACTTTGAAGCAGAGCTATGTTCTCTTTGACCTTGAGATTTGACCTTCTAACCTAAAATAGCCTGAACGTACACACGTACACAATGTCCTAAATATTATTTTATATATCACTTTATTAACATTACCCCGATAAAGCACGTTCCATGGCGTTATAAACGTTTTTCAAGCTAAACCCTTTAATAAATAGTCAGAACTAAAATAAGCTAAAACTGCGCACGGCCTGAATTACAAGTTTACCTTATTGATGAACAAAATCTTTAGATACTTGTCAGAAGAACCGGTTGTTTACACAATCTTTGTTTCAGATACCGAAGAAAAATATAAATGCCACTTTCCCCTCCCCAACCCAACCCCGGCCATAAAATTAATTTACTGACACTTTCAAAGTAAAACTTATGTTGAATACATGACGTAGGTAAAACTTCCAATGGTCGATACTTATATTCATATGCGGATGTGTCTTATACTTTATTCAGATATCGATGAGTGTACCTCTACCCCTTGCACAAATAGAGGTAGATGTTCAGATCGTGTCAACTCGTATAGCTGCGCATGTGTCGACGGTTATTTAGGCATTAATTGTGAAACAGGTTCGTACTGGAAGTCATCATAAAATTATATGTATTAGGTAAATACTAGTACTATATCGACAGTGTATTACATTTTGCAGACTCTATCCTGAGCATCATGTGCATTAACATATATAATAGCAATAATAGCAATACTATTACATCCAGACATATCAGGCATTTTCGAATTATATTAACTCATTACAGTACAATTAATACTTTTTCTAATAAAGAGATTATTACTTAACTCCAAAAGGGTAACCGTTGTGCCAAATTAACTGCAAAATAGAGTTTTTACGGTTCCACCATAGTTTATTTGGTAAGAAACCATGGCCATAAGAGCTATTTACAGCAAGTCGAATTATATTGACGATTTTGAAGCGGAGATATGTTCTTTCAGACCTTGATAGTTGACATACCTGCAATAGAACACATGCAGACATGTTCATGAATATATGTCATGTACCATTTTATCTATAATAAAGCCTAGAACCTGGTTTAAACGCCCGGCGGTCTTTTTGCCACTGACCGTTCAAGGCGGTAGCCCTATTGTCTACCCGTTTGTGTTTGTGATGTCACATGCTTTGCTTAATAACATTATAGTTGTGTTTTCATCAGAAATAATCCCAATATAAAAGGTATTAAAGTCGGGTGCACAGAACATTTGATATCACAATATGTAGATGATACAATTTTAATGTTAGATGGTTCAGAGAATTCATTTAGTAATTAATGTGTTAAAATTGTATGCAGAAATGTCTGGCATTACTATTAATATGTATAAAACTAAAGTCATATGGATACGTTCAATGAAAAAAGTAATACTAAAGTATGTGAAGACTATGAATTATCATGGGGAAATGAATTTATAGTGTTGGGCATAAACTTTTCTGTTGATCTCGAAACGATCTTAGACATTAACTACGATGAAAAAATCTTGGACGTAAAAAAAATAGTAATAAACTAGCGGAAGGATTGATGTGAACCTCCCCCTCAGCCAAACTCAGTTTCGCCTTTTGGGTTCTGGTTAAGTATGTTGAAGACAGATAGACGATAGATAAAAAAAAGACCAGTTGTATGCATAAATGCACATAAATACAATTCTCAATTCCGTACGGACGTATATTGAAAACAATAGCGCAAAATTGTCACAAAGTGTTTGACAGGTCAATGATGGACAATGTTAACCGCAAGCGGACCCTAATTTTGGTTAATCGCAACATATATTCGTTATGCTTAGCATAGTTGCCTGATTGGTTGATGAGGCTAAGTGTAAATGTGCTTCTATTTATCCATGTAATTGTTTTTGTATTGAATGCGGGAGTTTTATATATATATTTTCCAATTCAACTTTTGTAGCTACTTTTAATTTGATAACGCGTTCTATTGTTACCGTTTTAGAATGAAGACTAAGTATATACGGACACTGTTTTGAGAAACAGCAATAAGTTCTTCGCGGTAGTTATACATTCTTTATAGCAACGTAGAACTTATTTTTTGGACTGCTGATATATCCTTAAACTAATGAAGTTTTAACAAAACATAGGTTGTTGGCTATATTTCTGGGCCAAATATATTTAGAATCAAAAGTCGATGTGGCAAATAACTTCAGTAAATTTTTGATGTGATTACCACTCCATACAGACTTTATAAACTGTATAACATTGCAACAATTTCGGATGAGCTGCGTACATGTTATTTACAACAAACTATACATCCATCAAAGTGCTTTAATTAAAGTGTCATGTCAATACCACTCATTGTTCAACGTGAATAGCGATAAAAAACACTCCAAAAACGGAGAAAAACAGGTTTAGTACAAACATTTCTTGTACATATTAGGATAAAAAAACAAGAGGCCCAAGAGAGCCTGTATCGCTCTACTGGCTATATGGTGTCCATGGTGGGGTGTGGGTGGGGTTGGGGGCAGTATCAAACTAGTTTTTTATAAAGTGTCTTCAATTACCAAGATATAGGGGGAGGGATGTACTTGGCTCAAGCTTGACTAGCTTTAAAACAAATCAAGCTTTCGTTAATAAATACACTCAAACCAAGTCTTACACCAGGGTCAATATTTGGGTCACCTTTTGAACAAATTTGGTAGAGGACCATAAGCTGAGTGTAAATACAAAATATTAAACTGTTGGCTCTTGTAGTTTCACAGAAGAAGATTTTTTTAGTTTTCCCCTATATCAGTCTATGTAAAACTGTGACCCCTGGGGCTGGGCTTAATTAGATCCCAGGGTCACCATTTGAACAAACTTGTAGAGGACAATAAGCTGATGGTAAATTACAAAATAAGATTTTTTTTGAAATTCTTCCCTATAACTCTATGTAAAACTGATCCAACAAGGGCCCCTATAAGCTCCCAATTAAAGAAAAATGAACGAAAGTTTCTTATGAGAAAAAAAAAAAAAAAAAAATTGAACTCATCAACTAAGGTTTCTTATGAAAAAAAATAGAAAAAAAAACATAAATAAAAAAAAATAAAAAAAAAATAAATAAAAAAATAATTTAAAAATGGAACCCATCAACCAAGGTTTCTTATGAAAAAAACAAACAAAAATAAAACTATAGTAAGGTTTCTTACAAACTAAATAAATAAATAAATAAATGCCTCCAGTGAAATTTGAACCCACGACCCCTGGGATTTCCAGTGTACATTACCAAATATTGAAAAAGGGTCATAATTCCGATGTTACTGGTTCGATTTGGCTGGTTTTCAAACTAGTCTAAGTTGTCATTGATATCAACAATCTGGCCAAGTTTCAGAAAGGTCGAATTTAAAATAAAAGCGCTAGAGTGTTCACAAAGCTGAAAAGGGCATTTTTCAATAATTCAAGGGCACATAACTCCGGTGTTCCTGCTACGATATAGCTAGTTTTCGAAATAGTCCGAGCTTTCATTGATATTAACAATCTGGTAAAGCTTGATAAAGATCGGATGAAAAATGAAGGCTCTATCATGTTAACGAGGCAAATTACATTATTTGTAACTAATTCAAGGGCCATAACTCCCGTGTTACTGGTCCGATCTAGCTGGTTTGCAAACTTCTCTGAGCTTATATCAATATTAACAATCTGCTAAAGTATGATAAGGATCTGATGGAAAATGGAGGCTCTATCTTCTTAACGAGGCAAAATATAGCCATTTTAACTAAATCAAGGGCCATAACTCTGGTGTTACTGATCCGATTTGGTTGGTTTTCGAAATTATCCAAGCTTTTATTGATATTATTCTATGGGGACGTGAAATATCTAACACAAGTGATTGTCTTTAATATGTATTGTATTTCACAATGTACACTCTAGAAACCAGAGTAAAATCTGTAACTTCAAATAAATCGTCTTAAACCGTGTGCAAAAGCGTCTACCCGACCGGGCCTCGCCGCCCGACCGGGACACACCAAGCAAAACCGTCAGTCTCTTTAGCTCTGAACTCAATCTAATCTGAACTCAACTCTACGAAGCAATCTCTCTTTTAATATAGCGAAGATATGTCTTTCTGACTGACACCTGTGCTCTCAAAAATGGACTCCGAAACTGACTTAAAAGCATAAATCTCAGCATTTTGGAGTATACAAATTATTTGTTCAGAAACTTGAATTCTTGAATTAACTAGTATTTATACACTCTTGTGTATTGGGGGAAGTAGTACCCATAGAAAACATGATGCATAAATAATGTCCTGCTACTTGTACAATTCGTACGAATACACAGATTTATATTGGGGAATTGAAGACAAAACACAACTTCGAGTGTATGTCTCACTACACAGTACACTTTTACTATAGTTAAGGAAAAAACGCAACTTTTTTAAGGTTAGAATAAATGAAGTGTTATTTGTCAAATAATCTTTTGTTAATTTACCAGTGATCGAAAATCGCCACCGATACCTCCACCATATTTCCTATTGATTTTATTTTTGTTAAGCAAAGCATGAAATACAAAATTTAACAGATTCACGTGATGCACTGGTCGTGGTATATGTACCCGGGAACACATGCTACTTTCTGACATAATTTATCAAGAATTCAGCGTTTTTGTCAAATTTAGTAAGGTTTCCTTTATGCCACGTTAACGTAAAGAGGAGCGTAATGAAGCCGTCAGATAGCTATTGAACGGGGTTTTGCAGCCTACGGTGTCTATACATCTTGGCGTGCATAAATGCACTATAACACGATTATTACAAAGTCTGAGAGAGACTGTATTGACCAACAACCGTCCTAAACAAGGATTTCAAGGTGTCACGTCAAAATGACTAGTATTTCGTCTCAAGCACCGAGGTCAGCGCTACCACACCTCACCAAAAACCGTCGTGAAACCGCCGTGAACATAAGAGGTCCTCCTAACAACCCAATACGTGCCAGGACCATTACACTTTTCTAATCGAATAAGTTGTTAGTATTTGTTTCTCGCGTTTTCTAACCTAACGCTTGGTTTCGCTTAATATATGAACTTTTATCTGACGCTCAGATTCACACAAAGCTAACGGAATATTATCAGGAGACCTAAATACTGTGCACCGAAATACAATTACAGTGTTTAGTTAAATGAACGTCAAGATATTTGTGATGCACGTCAAGAAATTTGATTATTAATACAGAGTTTAGTTTCTTTATTCCTTTAGTATATATTAACTTTATATGAACAAATTATATTAGGACATTCTCAATAAAAAGCTTCGAAGCTTAAAGTCGTATGTTACGTTACACATGTTATTCAGTCTATTGTAACAGTAACACTGATGGAGAAGATAATTTAGTTGTACAATGATTACTCAAGTTGAAGTACTTACCTTGACAAAGAGCTTTTGAAAAACAATGAATAAGTTGACAAGGGAACAGTCCCGTATAAATGGGGAGGATTTGATTCATGTTACTGTTTTATAAGCACGTTTCATGTGTTCATATAAAAGGAGGGTAACTCTCAAAAGATGTAGCAATTGAAACAAAAACAAAATATTCTATAAACTTATGGTCAAAACAAAACACTTATCACACAACTTTTCTAAGATATAGTTAACGATGTCAACATAAAACTACATCTCCTGTCGCTTGCTTATTTGATAATTGTTTTCCCATTTACAATGGAGTAAATTTAGAAGACGCGAATCGGAATAGTAAGCTTGGCTGAAATGTTTGAAAAATAATATAGACAGTCTGAGGTTGTACTAAAGCATTTGATGACATATGTCTGTGTATGTGACGAAACACTTGAACATGAACTTTCACAGAAATAAAATAGCAAGAGATTCACAGATAGTACCCATGCCAACGATTTGACTATAAACAGTACTTCCATACCGGATGAAAATGTTATCTAATGAGACTACCGATGCTTATCAAACGTTATTAAAAGTCATTGTCTAATTTGCCTTAGTAATAAAATGCTCCTATATTTTTACAAGCTTTGCATGCTGTTTTTTCTCTGGCAAGTTAAGAGCAATTATTGTATCGCTGATGAATTTGCCCGGCAAGGTGTAGACAAGGTAAAATACTTATGGCTTAACCTCGACGTTAAACTTTTCATTATACAATTTAGAACGTTTACAGAATTTGATTTTGACCGATATGGAAGGATTTCTGAGGTTTTATAAACGAACATTGTACTTAGCATGAAACAAATAGCGTTCAGTGCCGAATAGTGTATCGTAGGAATATAAACAAAGGCTCAACAACTCTGAAAGATACTATTTAAAGTAATTGTTTCGATTAACCCCTGAGGGCATCAAGTGATTGAAAGAAATTTTGAAGGGTAATATTTTACACGTATACTTCATTACGTGGTCCGATTATAAAATTGCATACCCCATCCAACCCCTTCTCCAAGAAGCGAAAACGGGGTTGATTGGGGTATGCAATAAAACCTTAATTTCGGCTTTAAAAGTTTGCATATGTAAAATTAAAACATTTAATAGGTAATTTTAAACCGGTTATCTCATTTGTTCAGTAAAAAATGTTTTTAAACGTGTTGTAAAATCCGGCAAATACAAACTTCCCTATCGCTTAATGGAATTAAAGTTGGACCACGTAATGTGACACTCGACACAAAATATGTATCATCTCACTTAAGGTTAAATATAAACACATTGTGGCTTCAAGATAACAGCAGTCCCAGTGAGCGTACATTTACCAAATTAAATTCCTTTTTTTACAATGACATTTCACCTATTTACTCTGAAAAAGATAGGTGTTTACCAACCCCAGTACAAGCATATATAAACAGTTTCATCAAAATAGGTCCAGCAGAACTCATAAGATATCTACAATTTAGACATAAAATTAACCGGAAATTGATCATAAGACCTGACACTTTATGGGACACCTTTGAAGACCCCGATGTCAAGTCCATGAAACAATACGTCTTAGTTTTTGAATATTTGATCTTAAGAATAGCATTTACATATTTGGCTTTTAGTTACAAGTTTACCATAACATAAGAAACATGCCAGAACAATTATTTTTTCAATACAGTCTGAATACGTTGTAATAATCACCTAATGATTTTTAAACTAATTTCAAAATATACGATCGTTGGTAAAATACTAGTAGTTGAATGCTTAAAATGAATTAATTATTTAAAAGTATCACGCTACATTAACAACGATAAGAATACACATGCAATTGTTAATTTACCCCCACATTATTAAACAGCAGATTCAAGGTAAGACAATTGACTTGGAGTTTTAAGGCGCACCAACACATGAAAGGTTATATGGCGCCTAACAGGAATGAATATGCCAGGCTCATCCTCCATGTACATCGAGATAAAATATGGAGAACGGGCCTAAAACCTTCTCACCCTGAACTACAGAGTTGCTGCAAATTCTACTGTAGACACTACATTTACGATAGAGCCACGTTATAATTTTTCTGCCACTGCTCTAGTGATATGAGCGAGATGGCACCTGAAACAATGCAGGGGTCATGATAAAGACCTTTAGTGAGCATGAACGAAAAAGGATAAAATGAACATGAATTTTGACGGGGGGGGGGGGGGGGGGGTGAGTCTACACCTCTGCCTCCCCTCCAACGGGATCTGCAGTGGCCCTATTCTTTGCCCCGTAACCAAACTGGGCCCCTGGAACCACACGGGGCCAAGGTAAGACAAATTGAATTCATGAAGGTAAGGCAAATTGAATGCATGACTGTAGGTAATTATTTCACCTCTAGATGTGCCTGTGTCTCTTCATGATTGTGTATTATTACTTTATTTCAGATATCAATGAGTGTGCCTCTACCCCGTGCCAAAATGGAGGTAGTTGTTCAAATCTTGTAAACTCGTATAGATGCACATGTGTCGACGGATATAAAGGCAATGTTTGTGAAACAGGTTGGTATTGGAAGTAAACTTAGGAAGATTATCGGTCGAGAGTTATTTATTAACATTATTAGAAAATGTATAAACAGAGGTTACGACCGACGTATTCTGCGGCGCACTACATGTTTAGTTGTATAACCTTCTGCAGTTTGCAATTATGCTTTCCTCTTTGCTTTGCAGCTTCAAAGTAACAATGAGATATAGGGTCCTATAGAAACCACAACGTCCAAGCGCAATGGCATTGTAGGTACGCACTGTACTACAAACAAGGAGCAAAATTTACTTAATTATGCAATGCAAAAGTCAAAATACAGCATAAAGGGTAGTGAAGACAGGGTTACCGACTTGAAACGGTCAGTAGGCAATAAGGCCTACAGGTTAGCTTGAATCGATTGCATGTGTACACAATCCTCGCTATTATCATGTCTTCAGCGCCCAAAAAGACAAGACAGTGTAAACAAAACTACATCCCATCATAAGGAATTCTCTAACAATAAAGTCCACATCCAGAGAAACTAATAAAAGAAACACTAATATTTTGTTGTAAAGCTATATAAAATACAAAATAAGAAACATCTCAGGATGTATCCAGAATTGTACTGAACCAAAACAGTTGCAACCAAAGAGAAAACCAATCTAGGGTACGATCAGAAAACCCGAGGACGAAATCTCATGCACCTACCTTCCTTGGTCGGGGTTTCAGTAGGTGCAATCATAGAGTCCCAAGCGGTTGTCCAGTCATCCATCGCACAAGAGAAACGTGAAGCGTAGTGACTGATTGTAGAGGGGTCAATCACTAAACATGCAGTGCGTTGTAATACTCAAGTGTCATACCCTTTCTGACAAACTTCCTGATTAATTTTGTAAAGTGGTCAGGAAACCCGCCAGATCTCTTTAACTTCCGAAGTTTATAGACCACATCTCCATAAAATAAGGGTTGTGATATTCCTAGTCGCAGAAGTGTTTTAAGGTTGGCGTTGTACTTCTCCAGTAGGTTTTCGTTGCGGCGGTAGAATTTTTAGAAAGATCTACGTAGTTTGTGATAACGAATATCCTGCTGAAGACGTTTACTTGCACGTTCTAATTTGATTTCAATCATTGAAGTCTATAACATCATTACTAGCGCTATCAAAACGAATGAGCTGGGAGATATAAACCCCGTATGATGTAGCACAAGGTACATCCCCATCCAGGTGTGGATAGTTGAAAGTTGAAGTTATCTCTCTTACGTAGATTTTAGTATGTATGAAATCACTGGAAATCGAGAGATGAACATCTAGGAATGCTGCTTCAGTATCCGAACTGTTGGCTTTATTCAACGTTAGCTCTGGTGGATAAATGTTAGTAACCATATGAGCAAAGAACGGATTATTAATATTGAGTATATCATCTAGATACAGTGATGTATTATTAAACACATCAATAATTTCACTCTGGCTAACAGGTGACAAACTCAACATAAAATCTCTTTCGTAGCAGTACAAAAACAAATCTGCGGCAAGTGGCGCACAGTTAGTACCCATAGGAATACCAACACATTTGCGGTAAACAGTTTTACCGTATCTTATAAAGATATTATCGAGAAGGAAAGATAAAGCTCTACAAACATCAGCACAAGTCCACAAATCATAATTATCAATATGGGCGTTTGTAAAGAAAGCCCTGACATTATTACAAGCTAGAAAATGTGTATTTTCTCTGGCAAATGTCTTCTGAATAAGCTGAAGCAAATTTATCATTGATTAGATTATGTGGTAGCCTCGGAGTATTATACAGTGTGGAGAGTTTTTGATACACCGAAACAGATTGATTCCTGAGTTTCAAAAGCCTTTCAGCAATACTTAACAATATGTTCTTTGATCGCGGAAAGTCAGGAAGTCAATAGTTTTGATATATTGGTCGTGGTACATGAACTTCGTATGGAATTTTGTGGAGTTTGGGTATCCAGTACATTGCAGGGAGCCTCGTCTGCTTACTATTTACAGAAACCTTTATAGTTTCCATAAAGGTCACATGCTGGGAAACAATGTCCTTCTCCAACAAAGGTGTGGTTAGATAAGCAGAAGTGCTAGCTAGCTCTGCATTCAAAGTATTGATATAATGTAATCGTCAGACAATAATTATATTGTTGGAAGCTTTCTCTGCAGGAACTAGAACAAATTTAGTATGCATATTCTGAATACCCTTCTTAAGGTGTCGTAAATTGTAAGTAGACGACCATGGAAGCAGGGATGGATTTGATTCGTAAAATAATATACGTAATTCAATTATTTCAGAAATAGTTTTCATCCAAGCAGTAAGTGCATGTTTATCGGCGAGTTCGCGCTTACACCACTTAGTACCGAAATCCGTTAAATAACCCGCAATTTCATTACGACAGGCATTAAAATCAATATCTGATGGGAGTCGATACTTAGGACATTTGGCAATTAATTGCCGGATCCTCTTATCCTCAATAACATCAAGAGTGCCAGTAAGAATGGGACCGGCAGGTTTATAACACAACTTAGAATGTTGGCAATTTTGACCATTAGGATTGGATGTTTAGATGTCAAGATCAGAAACTATCCTATTATAATTGAAAATAAGATGTCTAGTTGAATTCTTATACTTGTAACATATAACAGGAGTCTCAATATTCTTGAAATACAAATCAATACTCCGGCTTAATTAATGCCTTTTATGATCAGACGGCGCATCTGTATATATAGTCGATTTCTATTGATTTGACCTTCTTACATAAAATAGCCTGAACGTATACACGTGCACAATGTCCTATATATATCACTTTATTTACACTGTCCCGATAAAGCACGTTCCATGGCGTTATAAAAGTTGGTCAAGCGAAACGCTTTTACGAATTGTCAGAACTAAAACAACAAAAACTGTGTACGGCCTGAATTACAATTTTAACTTATAGATGAACAAAATCTTTTGATACGTGCCAGAAGGACCGGTTTCATACAAAGTAATATAAATAAATATAAATGCCACTTACCCCTCCCCACCCCAACACCTGCCATAAAGTTAATTTACTGGCACTTTCAAAGTAAAACTTATGTTGAATACATGAACGTAGGTAATACTTTCAACGGTCGATATTTATATTCATATGTGACTGTGTCTTATACTTTATTCAGATATCAATGAGTGTGCCTCTACCCCGTGCAAAAATGGTGGTAGATGTTCAGATCGTGTTAACTCGTATAGCTGCGCATGTGTCGACGGTTATATAGGCATTAATTGTGAAACAGGTTCGTACTGGAAGTCGTCATAAAATAATGTATTTATCGATTGACCATCTGTTAAACACGACTGACGCCCCTACCATGAACCACATTTGCAGACTCTGTCCTGAGCATCATGTGCAGTAAGATATATACAAAATATAATAACAGTATTATTCCTTCCTCACATTTCGAATTATATTAATTTATTTACAATAAGAATAATTATAATTATAATTAATACTAGTTTTTGTTAAGCTATGGTCTCTCTGGCCTTCAGATTTGATCTTCTAACCTAAAGCAACCTAAAAAGAATTGGACCATGCGTTCACAGTTTCGTGACTATGTTTTGTATATAACTTTATTTGCACTACCACAATAAAGCATCCTTCGATTGCTTTATACACATTTGTCATGCGAAATGCAATTTTAGATAGTTGACAAACCCATATCCAACTCAAATGAAAGATCACTACGACATCGGTTCGTTTAAAGTTTCATGAACATTAGTCATCAAACTCCTGAGATATTGGATCAAAGCCATTTTCTAGGTCAATTTAAAGTTCACAGTAATATTTACATTTATTCTATGACACTAACCTTTAAGAAACTAACCCGCAAAATAGCGTCAATATTACACTACAAATCTGTTTATCAAAACTCTATCCAGATGTTCAGTTCATATAATAATGTACATGTACACGTGCCACTTAAAAGTAACGATTTATTAACATGACTAACGGATTCTTAAAATAACGGTGGTTGAAATACGTACAATGTATTATGACGCTCCAGTTTTGGGGTTAGGCCTAGCTTGTTAAAGCAGTTTATTTATACTGTGTCTATTTAAAGAAATATAAAAAGATCGGACAGGGAAAGTAGCATTTAAGGAGGACAGTCAACCACAAAACACAGAAACAAACACGCAAACAGACAAACAAGAAGGCAAAAGCAATAATAAATGTAAACGACATCACAAACACAAAAGGGTTGACAATAGGGCTACCGCCTTGGAACGGTCATTGGCAAAGTAGGCCACTGGGGGTTTAAACCGGTTCTAGGGTGCACCAAACCTCACACCTACCCTACTGTAATCCCATTAAAACAGGACAGTGTAAATAAAGAAATTCCCGCCATAATCTAATCTCTAACCAACAAGGCAGCATCAATAGGCAATATAAGTAAAACACAAATATGCTCGTGTAAATATAACACAAAAAAAAAAATTGCCTAGAAAGCCACAATGAAGATACTCAATGACTTGGCAAAAGACAGAGCAACAAGAGAATAAACCATTAAGGTCACGACAAGAAAGATCATAGACAAACATCAAACGCCACCGTCCCAATGGGCTTTAGGTAGTATTTAGTTTCGTGTCTTTTTAGTTTGGATTCTCAAAATATGTAAGTATATATCACTGTCGTCAGCAGGTTTAGAAATGTGTACATATTTTGTAAAATGTGACTGATGTTGGCGGGATAGCTGCTTTAAGAGGTTTGTAAAAAAAAATTAAAAAAGGTACACAAAATTTCGCTTTGTTGGTTAATTCGCAAATAACAAATTTAGCGTACAATAAACAAGTTTCAAGAACAAATCTAAGTTCACTGTGGCATTGACCTTCCAGGGACTTATATTAAACGCAATAGGTGTGTGTTTAAATCTAGTACAAATATGTCAAACAAGTTTTATGAACATGTATTCAAATATAATTTAAAGTAACTATTTCAATGTAAATGTGTAAATTAAACTACACTTGGACGCCTTATTTTACAGCGTTGGGAACTTTTACGCGGACAGAAAGTATTGTATTCTACTAATAGTCAGAACTAAAACAATAAACTGTGTACGGCCTTATACTAGTAGATGAACAAACTTTTAAGAAACTGTTAGAAGAACTTTTTTCAAACAAACAAAACTTTTTTTCAGATATCGAAGAGAAATATGAATGCCACTTATTTCATTTTCCTCCTTAATATTTTCTAGCAGTTTTACAGTATAACTTATGTTGAATACGTGTGAGTTGTATGTAATAATGTCAACGGCCGATACGTATATCCAAATGTAGATGTGTCTTCTACTTTATTCAGATATCGATGAGTGCGCCTCTACTCCGTGCCAAAATGGAAGTGCATTCTTTATTTAACGCAAACTTACTTGGATCAGAAGATTACTATCAGATAAAAAAAAAAAAGGGCCACGATGGCCCTGAATCGATCACCTGAAGATCTTTGCAATGATAAAAAAGAGTCCTCTCGCAAATGCTGATTGACAACACTTTTAAGTCTATCCTTATGTAAGTCTATGTAAAAACATGCAAAATCTCTACATACAAAATTTGGACCTAGGGGCTGGAGCCATCTTTAAACATAGGGACTTAAAATTAGCAGTTTGATAGGCAATCAATCATTAAAGATAATAAAGAACAAAAAAACAAGAGGCCTGTGGATGCTCTACAAGCTAAAATGGCTCTTATATCAAGGGTTTCATCATTAAATTCCTTTCAATACCTTTTTACAAGTGCAAAACACAACAACACCCTCAACCGAACAACCGAAATTTAAACTCCATGCTAACAATATAAAAGAAGATTTTTAAGATTTCCCTTTATAAGTCTATGTAAAACATGCAAAATCTTTATGCATAAACGTTAGGACCCAAACAGGAAACAATAATAAAAATGAAGAATTAAAAAAAAAAGAAAAAGAAAAAAGAAGGTTTTTACCTTCAGTGGGATTTGAACACACGGCCATAGCTTCCCAGTGTACAAGAAATAATTCAACGATTGTTCTATGGTGGCCATATTGGATGTCACGTTAACGTATCTTAACAAATTTTCAAAACAATTTGAAAAACATTCACCTAAGGATCATCCATATGAAGTTTAGTCAAAATTGACCAAGCTGTTTCTGAGAAAATTTTAAAAAAGTAATCCCTATGTAATTTAAGTCTTTGTAAAACATGCGACCTTTGGGGCGGGGCCAATTATGACCCCAGGATCACCATTTCAAAAGGCTTGGTAGAGGACCATAAGCTTATAGTAAATGCAAAATATTAAACCTCTGGCTCTTGTAGTTTCAGACAAGATTTTTTTTTTTAATAGTTCCCTATAGAAGTCTTTATAAAACATGTGACCCCATCATTTGACCAAACTTGTTATAGGACCATAACCTTATAGCAAATGCAAAATATTAAACCTCCGGATCTTGCAGTTTCAGAGAAGACGATTTTTTAAGTTTTTTTCCTATACAAGTCTATGTAAAACAGGTGACCTCTAGGGCAGAGCCAAATGTGACCCAAGGGTCACCATTTGAACAAACTTGGTAACCATAAGCTTATAGTAAATTCAAAATATTAAACCTCTGGCTCTTGTAGTTTCCGAGAAGAAGATATTTTAATTGTTTTACTATATAAGTCTATGTAAAACTATGGGGCCAACTTTGACCCCAGGGTCACCATTTGAACAAACTTAGTAGAGGACCATAAGCTAATGCTACATGTAATAAATGAGAGCTTTGTGCCTTGTGGTTTTAGAGTTTATAGACGTTGGCGATTATTTTAAAAGAAAAACTGTCGAAATCTGTCAAGCGGTTCTTGAGAAGAAGATTTTTAATATTACGATTTTATA
Organism: Cyrtodaria siliqua; assembly: GCA_037043455.1. Taxonomy (NCBI): domain Eukaryota; kingdom Metazoa; phylum Mollusca; class Bivalvia; order Adapedonta; family Hiatellidae; genus Cyrtodaria; species Cyrtodaria siliqua. Next base: position 25,695 of record JAWPHD010003758.1, read on the forward strand.
TGGTATTATAATATATCGGATGTCGCGCTGAACTAATTTTAACAAATCGAACAAATCGAAAAAGCATTTATCTAAGGATCATGCATGTGAAGATTGGTCAAAATTGGCTAAGAGGTTTCTGAGGAGAAGTCGTTTGAAGCAAAAGTTAACGACGACGGACGGCGGACGAAGAGTGATCCCAATAGATCACATTGAGTCTTCGGCTCATGTGATCTAAAACCCTCTATATATTTTCAATGAATTTTATGCATGTATTTTAAACTTCTCTTTTTTTTTGGGTGCTGATTATATATCTAGACAATAAATTAAGTGCATAATCCATTCTGGAAATCTTTATCAGCTATGAACTGTTTGCATGTAGTTCAGATGCAAAAATCTTGGAGCATATTTCATTGTGGTGTCCCTTAATGGCATAATCCACATATTAAGGTCGGACAAACTTCCATTTTTTTAAGATATTGGTATTTAGGAGGAGTAACTTTCATAAATGACATTATGAACCATAACGGAAATTTATTGACAATAATAGAATTTATACAAAAATATTAACATTCAAACCATTTTTTTAGAATATGAAGGAATAGTGGTATCAGTCAGAAGTTATCTAAATAAATTTAACCTCCCCCGTGTCTCCATCAATAGTCCAACTCCTATAATATCGCTTCATATAGGAATATTTCTTGAAAAAGGATGTAGATCCATCTATGATGCACTTTTATCCAATAAACCTGCAACAGAGTTAGCAAGAAAATGGATAAATGATTTGCATATTACGCAAAATATATACTTGTCTAAATTATTTCATCTACCTTTCAAATCGACAAAAGACTAATATCTGCAATGGTTGCAATTCAGAATAAATCATAGAATTTTGGGAACAAACTATTTACCAAAAGAAATTAATATTTCTAATACAGTATTTGCTCCTTTTGCAATAAGATATTGAAACAATAAAACACCTATTCTATGAATGTAATGTAGTAAAAGATTTCTGGCAAGCACTTGTAAATTTCTTTCATAATAAATGTTAGGATATCAATACAGTATGGTTAGTAGCTAACATCATCTCTGGAAATTATAAGTATGATATTGGTTTTAATAATCTTCTCCTTACTGCAAGAAAATTTATATTCAATCAAAAATTTAAAAAACACTAATTCTACTTTAACAGTTCTTAAAAGCTATATTCAAATACTTTTTAAAGTTGGGAAATGTATAGCCTGCAAGAATATGAAACAATACATTTTTGAAAATCAATGGGAAAAATACATGACTTTATTATAAAAAAAATCTATAAAATAAAATCACACAAAAAATAAAACATAGGGTGGACAGACTTCAAATAATTTATGTATCTTAGTTGACTTGATGAATCCAACATCTGTTATTTTTTATGTATATTAAGATTCCCACTTTGTATATAAGTTCTCCATTTACTCCATTAATACACACTATGTGTCTCCCTTTTAATGTCACTTTATATGTTTTTCATTGAGTTTCTATGTTAATTTAAACATAAAAAGCTATTCCAACATGACATGCTTCTAGAATTGCAACATATAATTGTTGTAAAGCTATAAATTAATGATATTCATGTTATCTCCCCTGTATACAGGGCAATATAATGACTACGCAGACATGACTACGGAAATATTCTTTCTGATTCATATATAAGTGAACTACATCAATATACTTACTCCCTGACTACATGTCATGTAACATTGATGTATAATAGAGAAATACATTTGATATTATTCATGGAATATGTTTAATATGGTGGCATATTTCTGCCACAAGATAGCTAGATAATTACCACGATTATTTCAAGATAGTAGCATGTACTTTTCGGGATAATATTGAATTTTCGCGAAAATCTTATAAAATGTGTAAGATAAAATTATCTCAAATTCTTTAAGTTATCATGTTAAATGCCACGCTAATGCCCACTTCTGCCGTCATGATTCTGGTTTCTAGAGAATTATCACGATACCCGTATCATGCTTTCTTCGAGATAGTAATTGAATTTTCACGAACATCCCTCAGTTATCTTGTTAAATGCTGCGATACTACTGATCATGATAGTTCTGGTTTCGCGATAAATAATGTTATTGAGTTAACTATAAATATTTACGAGATAGTAAGGTGATAGTTCATGTTAATTAGTCAGAATTGTTAGGAAAACAAAATTTCAAATGTTTAAGATAATTCTTACCGCGTTACCTATTGCGCTAATTGTAATGACAGAAGTGGGCAGTATCGCAGCAAGTTTTGTTAGATAAAATTGTTGAAATTTAAAACGAAAAAGTAACATTATCGCGAAAAATACACGATAAATTATCTAGCTATCTCGTGGCAGAAATATACTACCATAGTTTAACATGGATCATTGACTAGTTTCAAATGAGTTCTCCCATTAAATTAAACCTGTATAACATATTGTTGTAATTACTCCACTACGCATAGAGACACATGGCATTATTTAAGTTTGTATGAAACTGAAATTAGGACCTATATTTTCTAATGAAGTATCACATTCCACTTTAGGCCTACTCGCATAAAAAAATATATATAGACATCTGATATATTGATTTGTATATATAAAAGGTCATTTATAGATTATATTTTCCTTCATAAAATTAGTTTTAAAAGATTTACAGTGCTCCTGATGCAATTGATAATGATACAATATTCATTTGCTTTGAAATATGAAAATGTTTGTTAATATGAAATGTGTGTAACTAAATCCTAGAAGAGGCTGCCATTTGTCATTATAAAAAAATAACAAACTGAATATAAATTATCATGGATGAATGGAATTGAAACAAATGCCCAGTATAAAATACTGAACATACACAAGTCTGATGGCAGATCATGTCAGCCATGTAAGAGTCAGTAGTGCTTTTAAATCTTACATTGAATATTATAATAGTCATTAGACAGAAACAGCTAAACAATGTCATGTTAAAATATAAAGGGCTGTTATGTCACAAATCCAATCATTAGTTGTAACCATACTAGATTCATTGTAGAATTCTAATGATAAATATACTTTCATATATTACATGGTTTAGAAACAATTAATAATACAAAAATATATTCACTAGATGCATGTATAACCCTAACACTGTTAGGAATAGAACAAAAATAAAAAGTTGCAAAAAAACCATAGTAGTTGTTGTTTGTGTTAATGCGTGGTTTTGGTTGACTGTATTCTGGGAAAGTTTCATTTCCTGTTTGACTTTTATAGCTGCGTTTATAGACATTGATCAAACAAAAAGCAAGTCGAGATATTTGACAAAACCATTTTCAATTTCAAATTTAAGTTCACTGGGAGCTTGAACTTATATTTAATTATCTAAAAATAGCTAGACATCGGAAAAATCAATATTAGTAATACTTTTAAAGTTACATGAACATAATTCATCTAACACTTGAGACAATGGGTGTAAGCCATTTCAAATGTGCATGTGGTACTTATATTTTATTTCAGATATCAATGAGTGTGTCTCTACGCCGTGCCGAAATGGAGGTACATGTTCAGATCGTGTAAACTCGTATAGCTGCGCATGTGTCGACGGTTATGTAGGCATCGATTGTGAAACAGGTTCGTAATGGAAATAAACATACAACATGTTCAATGTAAACATAATATTTATTCTATGGCTTTACCACTAGGCAAATACTAATTCCTACACTAATACTATTACATCCTGACATATTATACATTTTCTAATTAATGTTTATTAAGAGATTCTTACATAATTAAAAAAGTGCCAAACGTTGGTAAAAATTAACTGTAACTTAATGCCATTTGTATTTAGTTCCCACATAATATTTACTAGCAATTCAACATAAAAGTCATTTTGAAAGCAGGTTATAATTACAACGATCAATAAATGTAGATATAACAATCGAAAGGAAAAGCAGCATTCAAGGACGACAGTCAACAACAAACACAGGCAGAAACAAAGAACAAATGTAAAGATGAATAAAATACCAAATAAGCCATCACAAACACAAAAGGGGTTGACCGTCTTGGAACTGTCAGTGGTTAAAGAGGCCGCTGGTGGTTTAAACTAGGTTTTAGGGTGCACCAAATCTCACACTTACCCTACTATCATCCCAATAAAATGGGACAGTGTAAATAAAGAAATCCCCAACATGAACTATTCTCTAACCAACAAGGCAGTATTAGTCGGCAATATAAGTAAAACACAAATATAGATATAAAAAATCGAACAGGAAAAGTAGCATTCAAGGCGACAGTCAACCACAAACACACTCACACCCGCACACAGAAACAAAGAACAACCTAAAGATGAATAAGATGCCAAATAAGACATCACAAACACAAACGAGTTGACAATAGGACTAACGCATTGGAACGATCAGTGGATAAAAGGTCGCTGGGGGTTTAAACCAGGTACTAGGGTGCACCAAACCTCACTTTTACGCTACCGTCAACCCAATAAAACGAGACAGTGTAAATAAAGAAATCCCCGCCATGAACGATTCTCTAACCAACAAGGCAGCATAGGCAATATAGGTAAAACACAAAGATGCTCGTGTATATATAAATACAAACAAACAATAGTCCAGAAAGCCACAACGAAGGTACTCAATGACTTGGCAAAAGCCAGAGCAACATGAGAATAAACAACTGAGGGTACTACAAGACAAGTCTGCAAACAAACAACAAACGTCGCCGTCCTTTTGGGCTTTAGGTAGACGTCATCATAGGGTCCACAGCATGTCAGGTCATCGCACAATTAAAGAGGAAGGAAAGCAGGAAAGCAAAGTGGCGAACTGTAAATGGGTCCACTACCAAGCATGCAGAGCGTTGCAAAAGGATAGGGTCGTAACCTCTTTTGATAAACCTTTTAACAAGTTTAACAAAAATAGTATGAAAAGGATCATGACCAAGGATCTTACGAATTTTGTAAATCACGTCACCATAGATGTCAGGTTGGGATAGTTTTTGTCGCAGAAGAGTTCTTAAATTACTTTTATATTTGGAAAGAAGATCAGGGTTACGATAATAAAATTTTGCAAAGGTTTTACGAAATGTAGGTTAACGGTAACCCTGATGGAGTAGCGTTTTAGTTATACAAAGATTACGAATATTAAAGTCCTCAACTCGAGTTTAAGTTCTAGAAAAAGTAATAAGTTGAGACATATAGACCCCATAAGAAGTTGATCGGGGAACATCCCCATCTAAATGGGGATAATTAACAATATCAAAATTAAAATCATCTCCCTTGTCTTATATTTTGCTAATTATTTCACCATTTTCAATGGAGAGATGTAAATCAAGAAAAGAAGCGTCAGTATCAAAAATATTAGCTTAGTTAAGTTGAAGTTCCTTAGGGTATATATTATTAACCATAGTAGAAAAGAAAGGGTTGTCAATGTTTGATATGTCATCCAGATATCGAGAGGTATCATTAAAGGCCTCAATAACATCTTCCTGGGTATCTGGTGAAAGACTCAACATGAAATCTCTTTCATGGCAATATAAAAACAAATCTGCGACAAGGGGTGCACAGTTCGTACCCATAGGGATAGATACCAACAATTTGTCTATAAACGGTCGTTCCATACCTGACGAAAATAGTATCTAATAGAAGATGAGTGCTTCACAAACGTCTTGGCAAGTCCACATAGTGTAATTGTCTAAACTGCCGCTAGTACAAAACGCTTTAATATTATTACAGACCAAAACTCTAGTATTTGCCCTTGCGAATTTTTTTTTATAAATAAGAGCAATAAGCTTGTCTTTGATAAGGTGATGTTGTAAGGTTGTATATAGTGCAGAGAATTCATAAGTGCTAATATATAAAACTTGAGGTTTGTTGCTAAATTTATCAAGAATGTCTCCTGAATTTTTAATAAACGAAAACAAATTAATCCCAGAGTTTTCATAAGTTTTATCACAATATTGTTTAACGTGATCTTGTCCGGCAGTAAGACAAGAAGTTAAAAGTTTGGAGATGTTTGTGGTGGTGCAGGCACTAGAATTCGAAATAAAGCGGGCCTTATACGGATGTTTATGTAATTTAGGAATCCAGTACATAGTTGGCAGTTTGTTCAGCTTTTCGTCTAACCCAGCCTTAAAGTACTGCACCGAGTGATATGTGTGGAAACAACATCATCCTCAGTAGAATGAACTGGAGTATACGAATTATTGCTAGAGAGTTCCAGAGATAAAACGTTGAAATACTTCTAGATGTGCATGTGGTTCTTATACTTTATACTTTATTCAGATATCGATGAGTGTGCCTCTACCCCGTGCCAAAATGGAGGTACATGTTCAGATCGTGTAAACTCGTATAGCTGCGCATGTGTCCACGGTTATTTAGGTATTGAGTGTGAAATAGGTTCGTATTGGAATTCAATTTATATTAATTAAGGCTATTATAAGTACAACAACATTTCTAATAGTCTATAGTTTATGGTTTGATCACAGATTGGATTGGGTGCTTCACAGTTTATATCATAGCATATATGTATTCGTGTCCATCTTTCTCGAAACTTCGCAAAGTCATACGGTTTGAACATGTTTACATTGCGTGACACATATCCACATTAAGGTTTGCGCACATTGTTTACATATAATTTCCCCCTAAATATATCGGCCAGCATTTAATCACTTCCACATGCTCTGCATGTAATTTCCGATGTGCTTTTGAGCCAGCTTCACAATCCAACTTGTTGTCGCTGTTTTGTTACTCCGTTTCTTGTCGTCTTCTGATTACTTGTAGATTCTGCCATATAAATGAAACTCCCAAAATGGAAATTTCAACAGAAAGGGTAAATTATGTTGCATTACGTCCGAGCGAATACGCTCCTCGCAAACATTCACGCCATTAATATGTTGTCTGTACTTTTTCACAACTCCGGGACACTCCTTTAAGCAAGCCTTCTATCTTTCATCGATATACTGTGGTGTTGAAATTTGGCTCCATGCTATACAAACACTGCCATCGTTTTTTAAGTATAGATTCATATTGAACTTTAGCCGCTGCTAGGGGCGTGAGAGATATTGCCCTGATAGTACTTCTCATGAATAGACAGTAAATATAGATACAACTCGAACAGGAAAAACAGCATTCAAGGACGACAGTCAACCACAAACACATACAGAAACAAAAAACAAATTTAAAGATGTAAAAGGCCAAATAAGACATCACAAACACAAAATGGTTGACAATAGGGCTACCGCTTTGGAACGGTCAGTGGCCGAATCTGCTCCTTTTACTTCTTTACTTCTTGTTTGTGTTTGTTGCTTCCAAGCGATCCGTTTTTCAGTATGGTATTGCCATTACGCGTTTGTTTAGTGTTGTGTGGCGACCGTAAAAGGTCGCCCAGACTACAAATCAAGAGTGGTATTACATTGTACCTACTTGTCCTTTAAGATCATCAAGCCCAATATATATTGCTCTAAAGTAAAATACCACTTAAGCCGGTGCTAGGGTGCGTGAGATATGTTACACTCTATATTACCTCTCATGAACAAGCTCAGTAAAACAAATCTACTACTTTTCTTTCTTATATGTGTTTGTTGCTTTTAAGGGATTCAATTTTCCTTATTAAGTTCAATTTGTTGAACTTTATTATTGAATATTTACTGAAAAAAAGAAGAAAAAAAGATTGTTTGACGGAATTTAATAGCGGTATAAAAAGAATTACCGTTTCGTGCTTTATACGGATATGTAGATTTCCGTTTGTTCAGCTCACTCGAATGTCATCTGAAGTGCATAGAAAACGCGCGATTTCATTGGTTGAATTTAGTTGATCTTCTCATGAATATTGATCAGATGAAAGGTCGATCTGACGTGACCTCACAGGTAATGTGGTCAGATCCAATAGCGGGATAATTAGGATATGATTTTAATGAGATTGGTTCATAACTGAATAAATATCTTGGTTAATATAAGTTGCAAGAATTTGATTCGCAGTCGATGTAAATAAAACTATTTTTAAACTTAATTATCTTGGTTTCAGAAATCGACGAATGTTCCTCTACTCCCTGTGCAAATGGCATATGTTTAGATCTGGTCGACTCGTATAACTGCACATGCTACACCGGGTATGAAGGAAAGAATTGTGAAATAAGTTAGTTTTAAAATTATCCTATTGTTTTAAAATGTTAAATGTGACATAATAATGATTTGTTGAAACTTCAACATCGATCATGTTAAATCCCCATAGACAACAATGTGTAATTTCTTACTATCTGACGCGAGGAGGATATTACCGGGTGATAGCAGGGAGTACGTTATAGAGAGAAGAAACGGGTTCATAAATGCTCTAGTTTATCGATTTATGTTGTCGCGCTAGAACGCCGCCATTTACTATTGTATCGATACAGGTAAATCGATCGTAAGCGCGTTACATTTGAAAAGTTAAAATTTCAGCCAACATCTCAAATTAGGCAGTTTTTACAGCTCCTTTTTACGGCTTTCTGTTATAATCAACATCACGAAATTACATTATTGACAAAGATAAATATGTCTACTATTCACTTTTTGTTATTATTAATGCCTAATATAACCCATACTTCGTATTAAAAATTTAAAAATTTAGCTGATATCTCAAAAGGCACATTTTCATCACCTCTTTTTAGGCTTTGTCTTATAATCACCACCATGAAATTACCTTCTTTACAAAGATAAATATGTTTACTATTCACTTTTTGTTATTATTAATGCCTAAATAACCCGTAGTCTCGTATCTCGTTTGCAATAGGTATACACTGTCACCATTTTTTATTTGGCGCAGAGTGGCGCCATCTTTGTTACACGGAACCGTCTGGTATAATGTGATTTTAAACATGCAAACAAATACACGCTCTGTATCAGAGGACACAATGTAAATAAATAATACATATGTTTACATTTAGCACCTTTATTTAGTTTGTAAGTGTAATAATTTATAAGAATTTGCTGTTTTTCACACACTCGCGAAACAACCGGAAATAGTCATTTTCACGGAGTAGTGAAACACATGCGCGACAACATAAATCGGCAAAACGAGCCCGTTTCTCTTCCCTATAACGTACTCCCTGGTGATAGTAAATCGGAGGGTGATCGTAAAAAATATATCGCATGCGCAGCTTTGATGCGCGATGGTGTGCGTACTGTTCCGGTGAAATCATCGGGTCAGTATGGTGAAATTTAATGTTTTTAACTCGTCATAACTTCAAAAGTAGTTTACCGATTTCAGTAAACTACCACTCATTTTCTTAGTTAATGTATGTCCAATCCAATGTTATAACTTTCATAGCAACTGTTTAAAAGAAAATTGTTTTTGAAAAACAGTTATCCGGGGTATCTGTACTGAAAATGAATCTTATTTTGGCCAGAGGGGATTTCACTCTTCGGATATTGATAATCACTCTCGGCTCCGTGTTGGTAAACCTATACGATATGATAAACATGTACAATACAACGGATGTTTAAGAAAAGAATCAACGTTAACAAATTGTTAAAGAATATATTCAGATACAAAGACTGCTCGTATTATCATTAAAACATTATATTTTTACAAGGTCAACCGGAATCACAACAGTTTACAACCAGTCGAATTATAATAGGTGCTGTGGTCGGAGGAATTGGGATTTTGGTAATAATTGTTGTTGTTGTCATCGTGGTTAATCGTAAATGGTAAGTGTCTTTGATACTATTTCAGTAGTGTTAATAATTGATTTTGGTAATTCATATTGCAATTTATGTTGCTGAGGAACCGGAATTTTTTAATGGTTAATATTGTTTCTTAAATATATTTTATAAAACGAAAAAAATACAGACTAAAATTTAAGACATTGACGTATTTGTTTAATATGTGGTTGTTTTAAAACATATAAATACTATATAAAGCGTTCAATATATAACGATGCAACTCCGCTAGTTGATAATGCGTCTCTGTTATGCTTATAACTCAGCCCGGTTTATCCAGTTCTGTTCAAATTGTTGACTGAAGAATGAAAACGGTACTGATTCCGAAACTTTTTAATGGTATAAAATAATAATGTGTTTTACTTCAAAAACGCTTTCAAATAATAGTAAAATGAATACTTTTGTAAAGTCACAGATGAATTAATGGAACGCCTATCTGACTGTTTTGTATATAGTATTGTTTCTGATAATAGTCCCTCTTATAAAATGAAAACATAAAAAGAATACTCGATCTTATTATATATCCCAATTGCCGACTGTTTTATTAGAATGTATTTTAAAACTGCAAATATATCATATATTTGTGTTTTGTACAGTCAGCCAAACGTTAGTACTCCTATCTATGAAGATATCAAATTGGAAAACAAACAGCAAGATAGTGATATATACGATCACATTGAAGGTAAATACACTTTTAGGCAGTACTTGTTTAATGACTTTCGCATGTTTTTCCTGTTTTATTTAGTTTGTTTAACAGAAAATAATGCATAATAACAAATACATAGAGTTGTTGCTCGAATTCTCTCCCAAATGCAGTTTTGTTTTTAACTTTTAACAACAAAATCTATTTTTAAAAAATCAATTGTTTCTTCGTATTTCTTTTATAAAAAGCGTATTTTGTTATATAAGTAACATCCATTGCAATATATACTGATCGGCACCATTAGTTGTTTTATTCGCGGGGGGGGGGGGGGGGGGGGGGGGGGGGGAGATTTTAATAATTCTGTCTGACTAGTACATGCATATATTTAATAAGTTAAACATTATACTGCAGAGAAGGTTGATGGATACCGTGTTGAAGAACGGACCAATTCGGGAAGACCGGAAAACATATACGAAAATTTAAAGTTATAACAAAGCTACGTAGAAAGAACTGTTGCAGGATTGTTTAGGAACATTCAACATTCAACAAGACGTACAAATCACAATTATATTTTATATTATGAATGAATGAATGAATGAATGAACGAACGAACGAAGGAACGAATGAATGAATGAATGTCTTTATTTATAGAGGGTGACCCAATTAGTCAACACTAATCTCCATTGGGGCCCTCTGTAAAGTGATACATATACAATGCAAAACATATATAACAAAACAAAAACAGTGATATTTCCTTTAAACTAGTGTGTGTGCACACACACACACACACACCCACACACACACACACACACACATTCTTATTATATATAATTATATACATATATATACATAAACAATTATTACATTATGGTTGTGTTTTCTGCCATTTAACACAGTTAAAGAAGTACATTCTCTAATATATGAAGGAATGCTTTTCGATTTGGTCTTGGAGCTATATAATTTAATTTCTATGCATATCGTAGATTTTTCTGCGAGCAAACTGCAGGTTGAAACATCACAAATATATGACGGGACTGTATTTTTTGATACATAAGTTATGCCTTTTGAAGAAATATCGTTTGTTCGATATTAAGGGAATTTATGTTAACCAGTGCTTCATTTAGTGGTGTATATCGGTCGCCTAAAATAGTACGACATGCTCTCCGATGCAAACGTAATAAAAGTTGTTCGGGGCATAGTATTTTAGTATTTTATTAGATACTGGGACCATAAGTCGCTGGACATGGGAGAGGAAAATCTCGTATGTCCACCGCCATATGCATGCCATCTTCGGGATGGTTAAAATTATGTACTATTACTTTTATGAATATTGAGTTCTGATCAACCCGGGGATAGAGGGCGTGAGTGGTAACTAGCATATTTCACAACCGTTCATGAACAGTCTCAGTCAAACCCAGACTGCAATATTGTGTATGTGTCGTGTTCGGCCGTTTCCAAAGGTCCATTATCATACTCTTTTGTATGTTAGTTTTCTTTGTATTTCCCCATATTATACTACAATAATCTATATGAAGTTGAACATATGCCTTATACAATATTATCCGGTAATTTAAAGGAATATATGATTTTATTCTTGACAGTAGTCATATGCTGGCTGATATTTTCTTACGAATATACAGTATATGATTATCCCACTTCAAGTGTTAATTTATATGCATTTGTAGAATGTTATCACTTGTTGTAAGTTGCAGTTCATTGTTATAATATTTTAGTGGTAATTTATTATTTACAAGTCGTGAACGCTTTTGTGGTGTTGTAACTAAGAGTACTTTAGTTTTTTAAGTGTTTAAAACCATACCATTATTTAGGCACCAAGCACTGAGAGCATTTTAAAAAGTGGTTTGAAGATTTTGCTCAATTATTGCTTTTGATGTGTTAACGTCGTAGATAGTGGTATCGTCCGCATTCATGTGGGTATTAGATACAGTACCATCAAGACATATAGGAAGGTCATTTATGAATAATAAGAATAGGAGTGGTCCTAACATAGGGCCTTGTGGTACAACGCGTGTGATTATCTGTTTATCAGAGAGAATCCCCATTTATTGAAACATTTTGTTTCCTATCTGTTAGATAAGATTTAAACCACTTAACTTTACTGTCACTACATGTATAGATCTGTAATGTTTTTAAAAGAATATTATTATCCACTTAGTCAAACGCTTTTCTAAAATCAACCATTATTACCAACACATTTACCCTCATTTAATCCTTTTAACCACTTGTCAATCATATGAACTAAAGCCGTCTCGCAGCTATGACTTTTTCTAAATCCACTTTGAGATTTGCGTAGCAATTTATAATAATTTAAAACATCAATGTATGAGTTGTGTACATGTTTTCAATCAACTTGGAAAGAGTTGGTAAAATAGAAAATGGTCTGTAGTTGTTTACGTTATCAGATGCACCTGATTTGAATAAGGGCTTAGCCTTAGCTGCTTTCGAAGTATCTGGGAAAATGCCCTGTCTTATACTACAGTTAATAATATATGCAATACTTTTTGATATAACATCGGCTGATAGTTTTAGTAATTTAATACCAATTTGGTCCATTCCAGTGTATTTGGATATATCTAAACTGAGAGGCATTTTAGTGTTGTTAAAATCAAATGACTGTCAAATAGGCATCCTCCAGTATAATAAAATGTGTCTAAAGTATGGGTAGAGAAGGTATAACAAACAAAAATATTCATTTGACAGTAGACATTTTCGACTGACCTTTTTCCGTTGAACAATTTGCTGTTCTGTTTATTGGCTTTCTCCCTCTTTCGCATCGTCCAATCAGACTTCAGTAAACAATTCATTCGCACCATCTCGATCCCTTCTTTGAATTGATTTGATTGGTCTGTCGATTTCCCGTGCTTCAGGAGATAACGCGGTATTTACTGTGTTTAGTAAGTCCATAACGCAAACATTGAATTATGCCAACGAAGAGAAAACTTGCTCAAAGGAAGAAAAAAAAACAGATAATGGAAAAAGCCAGTCGAATACGCGTAATGTCTAACATTAATGTAAACAAATAGGATATACATTTATCACTTTAATAGATCAACTATACAAAATAATACAGAAACGTGTTAAAAGGTGCCAAGATTATTGCCGTAGTGTAATCAACCACATAATGGACTTCATTCGCATTGAAATTGGATTATTCCCATATTTGCTGGTATAAGAGATACTCTAGGAAATCATCAAAGTACTGTTTTTATTGAACTTCGAAAGTGTTGCAAACGTTAAATCTGAAGTTGCAAATACTGACCAAGTTACAGTACAGTACACGGAGTTCCACTTATTTCTTGTACTCTTAAATTAACAGTATTACAGTACACATCAATATATTACGCCGACGTAAATGCATTATTTTTGTTGTGTATTATCGTTTTCATTGAATATTTAAAGTCGCTATCCCGCCAACAACAGCCATATTTTGCAACGTATATACACCGTTTCTAAACCTACTGACGACAAGGTATATGTATAACTTACATATTTTGAGAATCCAAACTCTATATATACAATATAAACGGCTTTAACCAGCTAGACCAAACCCCAAAAAGTGAAACGTCGAATTAAGAGTTACCAACTCATAATTCATTTTACGCATATTCAATCACGGATATTTTAGGAACTCTTGAAAAAAAAAAATAATCAGGTGCATATACATTATTATATAACCTGAACAACTGAAAAGATTTTTGATAAACGGTTTCGTAGTGTAATTTTTATGTTATTTGGCGGGTTATTTTCTTTAATTTGCTCTTTGTTTGTGGTGCGAACATACGGCGCATTGCGTCTGGGTGCTGTGTTGTCAAGAGTGCCATTTTTCATTTCTTTTTAAATACAATCATAATCAGTGTTTAACATTTTAAATTATATTTAGTAACTTAAGTTTAATCAAATCATTTTACATTTCATATAAATTAGTCTTCATTTATCATTTATACAGCTACTTTGTTTTTGAAAGTTTCATTTAAAAGATTTGTAATTGATCAGGAAATTAAACCAGTTTAAAAGTGTGATTAAGTTTACTCTGTTTTCACCAATAGAAGATACAACAATATGTTATCATGATTATAGTAGCGTTTCATGTCCCCGAAAGGAGACATCTAGAAATCGCACCGTCCTTCTGGCCGAAACAATTAAGTCGGAAACAATCATGTCTCAGCCATAATTGTGAACGAAATGAAGTGATTTCCATGGAACTTCAAACAAATGTTAACCACAATGAGAATGTATGTCGTGTGCAAGAATCGGGTCCGTACACCAAAGGTCAAGGTCATACTTGAAGGTCTAAGGTTAAATGAATAATTCATTCATTCATTCATTCATTCATTCATTCATTCATTCATTCATTCATTCATTCATCCATTCATTCATTCTTTCTTTCTTTTAATGCAATACATTTATTTTTTGATCTATTTAATTCAATTTATTCATTCACTATACTCCATAAATATTCATTTCGTTTTTTTTCATACCAGCTGATTTTCTTTGCCTTGACGAAACGCAATTCAAGTTAAAGGACAGCAAACGCTTGCAGTTATATATTAGGGAAAAAGATGTTCCCATATAATATAATTATAATAATAATAATAATAGTAATACTGCTACTACTACTACTACTAATAATAATAATAACGGTAGCACAATAATAACAGCATGGCTTTTGCCGATTCCCTACACCTTGACAAAACGAAATTCAAGTTAAAGAGCCACGGTTATTTTCAGTCAACTGTATACAACATTTAGTTAAAATGTGCAGTATTTACCCCAAAAATAAGGAAACTGGCAAACAACCAACGAGTTGTAAATTGTAGACCTTTCTACTAAAGCATAATTGTGCATTATAGCGATAATATATAATTGATCGCTGTTTTATTTTCTAATTTTGGATTAAGACATTTTTAGATGATCTTGTATCGTACTTATGCTTTCGTGATATACTCGATCAGCCGTTGTGTTCATGTTATCAAATCATCCATATCTTCCGCGTCGGCTTCATTAATTAAGTCTTGGATGAGTCTACTGGCTTCGATAATAAAGCGGTCATTAACGTATCCCTTTTGATTGGAATTAATGAGGCTTGGTAATAACGGTTTTAGTCTCTCCGCGAAACATTTTGCGATAATCTTATAGTCTGCATTCAGTAACGTTATAGGACGCCACATTTTCAAGTTTTCTCGCTCTCCATTTTTGTATATTAGTGAGAGTATGCCTTTGCACTGAAATGCTGACAATAGTTTTACATCCAATATTTCATCAACAACTTGCACAAAATCGTTTTTTATTAGATCCCAGAAGGTCTGGCCAATTTAACTTACATGGTTCAGAGTTTCAAAATGATATTGGACGAGTTTAACAATGAGCAGAATCGATTCTTGCGCTGCATAGTTGTTGCTTTTGATTTTTATAAAATGTGCGCTTTTTAAATTGTGCACGCGTTATTTTATAACGTAACCGCTTCTTCGCCGTATGACGAGACCATTGGTTCGTTATTTACCGGGTTATAATAAGTGTTTAAACCGTTTATCTGCTAATTTATCTGCTGAATTCTGCAAGGTACTGGGTGAACAAACACGAGATACGCACTTCACCTTTATGATTTTTATAAATACAATGCTAACAAATCATTATTTGTATAGTCCTAAAATACAACATCATATTAATACATTATAACAAAAATATAACCACTATTCGAAACACAAATGTGATTTCCTTTACATCGACTATATTGATTGAATTTATATTTATATCCTTATCAGTGACATATAGAAAACTATAGAAGCGTTATGTGTCCCTTAAAGCGGAAGGCCAGCCCTAGGATCAAACCCGGGTCGTATCCTTGGCAAACCAATGTATCAATTCAATCATTTTTCCTAAAGTGTTTTTGTGTTTTTGTATATAATTTACTGATAGCAATGTTTAAAAACATATTTTGCTTTCAAGGTGTGCAACCCTCCTACCCCAACACCACACCCAAACGCGCGCACAAAAAGCCATTACACGCTTCCACAAACATATAATTTAGGAAATAATATTTCCCATTTACAACTTCGTAGACAGAAAAGATGCTCACACATGCACACTTATTATCAGAAGTTTTACGATCTTTAGATAAAGAAGATCAAGGTACATGTCTTATTTCAATGGGAACTGTTGATGTTTATTTTGTAAAACCAGGAGATGAATTTGTAACATTCGGTTGAAATAATTTCTATAATATGCATATATGGTGAACATCGTGATTTCACCTTGCTTGGTTAGCAGTTATGAGCAATTTAAGATGGAACATTACATTATCGAGTTCATCATCGGTGTAATGTATAGTTCGAAGTTCAACGCTGATTGGGTCTTCGGTATATCGGAATGAAGTGCTTTCTATTTTTGGCAATGTTTGGACAATATCTTCTAAAATGAAGACAAGAGAAAACTGTCGTGGTTCGTTGACTTCAGGCATTTAGTGCAATGAGCATCGTTTCCGTCGTTCAGAATCTTAAGTTGTTAAATATACCTGTAAAATAGACAAACCATGCAATACATTATGCGGATTATTAATCCGATTTCCTAAATATAGATATAAAAATTGAACAGGAAAAGCAGCATTCAAGGACGAAAGTCCTAAGTCTGCAAATGAAACAAATTCAGTATGTGCAAGATATGTTAAATATCTTTACAGATGAATAATGCCACATTACATACACAGTGTGCTTACTAAATAAAATATACACTATCTTTATACTAGATACTATATCATTCTATGATTGCCTTTATTAGGTTTCGCGATAGTGTTAGTATTTAATAGAGCATGAGTTTTGCACGTGTACGGGAAGATAATGCACGAGCGTTACACGTGCAAGACTCATGGTCTATTGTATTTATACCACAATAACTAACATATCCTGTGTATATCCTCGGGTATTACACGATGCATAATGTGTATTTAGGCTATTGTGGTATAATTACATTATAATGTAAGCAGTATAATAACTACTAAAAAGGGGATCCATTGGAAGCAACAAATACTGACAAGAGAGAAAAAATATTGTCTAAAATGGAAACAAAATAGGCGAATTAAATCAACTCATGACAAATGGATGGCTATATGACATATGTAAAAAAAGGGTCATATGAAATATTGCATAAAAATAACAGACGCAGTACCGGCGGTAGCCCTATTGTCAACCCTTTTGTGTTTGTGATGTTGTTTGCATTTAATATTACTTTTGCCTTCTTGTTTGCGTGTTTGTTTCTGTGTTTTGTGGTTGACTGTCCTCCTTGAAAGCTACTACATTGGCTGTGTATGTTTTTGTTTTATAGTCGACTTGTTCTTCGGTTTTGCAATCTTCTGTGATATGGTGCCACTCGGTTAAAGTTAGCATCAGAAAAAAAAAAGACAAAGAATGTAAATTAACTCAAAATACAACTGCTGCATGCGAGACGGACCACATAGGATAGTAACTGCCAAATTCAAATTCAAATTAAACTGCTTTAACATTGAAAGGCATTTTGACACAAACTGTTCGTTTGATGGATGGATGTCATTGCCACTACTTGCTGTTAAAACAATAAGAAATACATTTTGACAAAAACAGATGCGGGGTACGCACACACGTACGCACGCATCTTGATCCCAGTATATCAGGGTTGGTATCTCGTCATTTGTGGAGTTGAATCTCAAATACACTTTCAGCCTGTCTGACAGTCTGGCACGCCCACTGGGCGCTGCATAGAAGAACAATCCGGAGTAATGATGAAGGCTGAAACAACGCAAACAAATATTAAAAGATCACATTTAAATGCGACCTGTATTAATAACGAAAACTACACTTTGTTTGGAAAAAATAACGACAATTTTGATATAGGTCATGGAATTGTATGGACACGTATATAGAGTTTAATAACCAGTGTTTTTGAGGACGGGAAATATCTCCCTCGTTAGAGTAATGGCCCCGGTATAAGAACTCGTGAGAAATTGCCCCGATATAAGAACGAGTGCGGAGTACGAGTTCTTATATCGTGGCCATTTCTCTAACGAGGGAGATATTTTCAGTATCTCAAAAACACTGGTCATTAAACTATATATTACATAATTTAAAATTATATTTTATTAATATTTCTAATGATTCACGCCGTTTTACACCAATTTGCACGAGAATGCCAAGACGACGTTACGTCATACAAACAAAACAATTAGAACCGGATCTCTTCGTTAATTTCCGTAATCGTTATTCCCTAGTGGCGGAATCTGACGACGATGTCCGTAAAACAATCAGAACGTCATTTGGCTTCCCGCCACTGACGAAAAAGGCTGAGCAATGTTCCTTACTCGAAAATAGTGGGAGGTATTTCCCAGAGCAAAACGAGTAGATATAGCTTTTCTATTCCCAGTATTTCCTATACAAATCACAGACAAATATGTAATATTTAGTTATATTGTTTCAATAAACATCACGTATCATAAACACAGGTTCGTATTAAAACTTTTTCTGCTTAAAAGTCTAAACATGCCATTAACAACTTTTACACTACCATTTGCGTAGTAATCTTGAAGTCTTGGTTTGTGTCAGAGGAGATGCAATATACGAACTGTAGCCGTCACTAGCTGCGGAACCATACGTCTCTTCTAAATCATCAGATCCTAATACTCCCAAAATCAAACCTCCAGACGAACCATGAAAGAAAAATAAACTATTTGAATAATTGACACGGTTATTTTAGGGGTTTATTTTACTCTCTTAATGTCCTATTCAACGGAAGGTAAAACTTTGGACTGAACAGCTATCTATGCTATTTTAAGATCGAGTCTATGTTTTGTTAATTCTCTAGCAGAATATCCTATTCTTTCTAGTCATATAATTTTTTTACTATTTGTTATGCCTGGTGTTTTCCGGGGCAACATCATTGTTCACCCTATCCAATAAACGAACATTTTATATAAGACACGTCGCGAAATGATGGGTTACATTGGGATTCTAATTCCTTACATTTGACATACTATTATATAGACAGAAACATGCCATATAAATTATAATTTGTGTAGTTTTTTTCGATAGCAACTACATAGAGGATCTTAAACGAGTTCCCTTTTCATATAAGATTTATGAAACGAGTTATGAATTATTTTAATTTTAACGAGCCTTTTGGCGAGTTAAAATTAAAAATAATTCATAACAAGTTTCATAAATCTTATATGGAATGGGAACGAGTTTAAGATCCTTTTTATCACATAACATTGCGATCAAATTAGTAAAAAACAATTCAGATGGACATAGAACCGCCACAACGTCAGACACACTTTAGCGCCAAAACGTCATAAAATAGGTGACGTCGTAACGTCGCGTCTCACACATAACGTTGCGTATAAAAGAGTTCGTGTTTTACCTCTTTACGAAATAGCAATTTACGCCAACTTTTTAACAAACCAACAACAATGTTTTGTATAACGTGCATTATTTTTATAAGCTGTCACAAATAATACGTTTATGGGTGAATTTGTAATAAATAAAATAGTTTCAGTTAATAAACTTGCAGGTTTAACTCAGCCGATCAAAATCGTTCCATGTTGTATTACACGTGTGTCATACAATATAATATTAAATGGGTGTTCGACACTGCTAACAAGGGACGTTATATGATAATACACAATATTAGTTCTACCAATTGATATGCTTTCTTTTATACTTATTCTGCAGCTATTTTACATTACAATTCTTTAGTCCTTGGATAAGAACTATAAACTTTATAATTTTACACCCTACCCTTGACTGTGAGTGATAACTCCGTATCATTCGTCCCTACTGGCATTTCCTTTAGCTGGTTTCCAAATTTGACAAAGCTGTACACAGTCTGGTTTTCCAAGTTTATAAGGACGTCTTGTTTCCATGTAAAATAAACTGACATGTCTAAATTAGATGTTATTGTAATGGTTGTGTGCTCAAACAATGCCATTTTACAACAGTAATATCGTAGTTGTATGGCAAATACTAGTTGGACATGACATTTTATGATCGGATGTTGAAGCTTTCAAAGAGTAAGATCTAATCTAAAGCTAAAACAAGATGTACACAACTTGTAACACCCGTATGCGAGTAATTAAGTTATATTTAAAACATGATTTTTCGACTGAGCTCCTAGGGTCACAATTTGACAAACTTGGTAGAGGACCATATGCTTATAGCAAATTCAAAATATTAAACCTCTGGCTCCTGCAGTTTAAGAGAAAAATATTTTTTAAGATTTTTCCTATACAAGTCTATGTAAAACATGTGTACAGTCTATTTAAACATACTTAAGAGAGCTAAGCGACTAATGAATGTGAACTTTATGTTGCTTTTAAAAAAATTCTATTCGTGGTGTGTGTTAACTTTAACTGAAGCACAGGATAAGCTGAATGTTACTTTGTCGGTCAATATCGAAGTTTATTGCGGTCTGATATGATACTATGTTATGTTGTCCAAAATGACTTTATTCGACTGTACACTGGGCAGAAGGTATATGTACATAAAACCCAAACTAGTATACCTTGATGTTAGCCTCGTTGTATGCCGTCACTGTGACAAAGTACATTTGCCCATCAAGCAATACATCTCCTAGACCATCTACAAGTATGCTCGTTTGAAGGCCAATATTCTTCTCTTGTTGTAAAACACAGTCCCCCTCAAATGTCCCAACACAGACTGAATACCGTTGAATTTACTGATGTCTTCCTTACAATCCCAGAAAACATCGACACTGGAATTGGAATACGATAACTTCCCCTGAATTAGTTTCTACCTGGTATACTGTATTTATGTTGATGAAGTATGGATTTGTTTGTAATACGTCGAAGCCGGATGCGAAGATACGTTCCTGCCAACTTCAGTGGAAGCATTAGAAGATAATAGCAATGTAAGGTTATACAGAGCGCTATGTGAATTACCTCTAAAGGACTTTTAACATCTAAGTTGCAATCAGGATCTCATTCAGATTGACAACCATTCTTGCAGGTAAAACAGAATGTACGTTGGAGAGCGTAAGGCATTACATTTGCAGTTCAGTTTTGCGAATTTGAAACTCCTGCCCACTTCCACCATCGTAAAACGCTTGACCGTACTTGCATAGGATGTCATTTTGGCTGGGAAGTAGAACTGAAACGACCTTTATTTCTGAATAAAACGGATTAAATATATCTTCCAAATCAGGTATGAACCATTCTTTATTATAACCATGAATGTGTATACTAGAACTCTTTCCAAATTGCAGTGAGCTTGAGGAAGCCATTTCTCTGCCATGATTGAAAAGATAAATTGCCAGGTTACCGTTTCGGTTTGTTCTCTTTCTTAAGGTAAGATCGTATTTTGTTTCATGTTTTGTTGGATCAAAATCAACTCTAACTCTTACGGAGATTGTACCTGTCTACGGCCCAATACATAATGTCCACGTATGAGAATCATTCCCAAGCTGATAACCAGGTATAAAAAAGTCTGTACCATAACGCTTCTCACGTCCCGATTGGCCGACACAGTTCTGTGTAGTATAAGAATTTGTGTCATTAATATTTAAATAAGGCAGAGAATTCAATAGTATCACTAAAATATATTGGAATTGTTGACATTTCTCGTGCAATCGCCACACTTGAGATCATATGGTTTCCTCTTAAGCCTACCATTCTATACGTATAGGAACCGCCTAATATGTCCAATTCATCGGACTGTACTCCGCCTTTAGGGACCTCTGTACGTAATACTATATGGTTATCGGTTCGGACCTCTATTCCAAGTGTCTTGTCTTTGAAGGTTACACAGGCTGCAGAAAATTTATTAGTCAAGGGATGACAAACAAATGGAAGTTGTTGAGTGCTAGGCCAAACTACATTCTGGCGCTGACATAGATAGCCGTCTTCATTTCTTGCAATAAGTAGTGTTGCATGCAGTTCAGATAAAAAAATCTTGCACTGCGATTAAATCAAGCCATTCAACTCCGGTTTTGACATTACCAATGGCTGGTTCTGTGTCATCAATAAATATGGCAGCAGTGGTAGTTGACGAATTGAAATTCGCTTTATTGACTGCTGTCAGTATTCCGAAGTATTTGGCACCAACTTCTAAACGATAAAATGTAACTTTAGTTATATTTACAGTTTGTTCTTGGATTATATCTAAGTAATGGTTCCCCAGTCTCGTCTGACACCCTTGTCCTTTTATTAATTGAACATGGTAGCATAAAATTCCACTTTCATGATCTGAAAAGTCCATCCATGATATGTCCATTCGTTGTGAGGAAGTTATGAAGTTATAACGCTTTCCCGCTTTAACATTGTTGATAAAAAGGCCGCCGATTTCAGGTTTTGTTGTATCAAGAAGTATCGGACCAGAACTGGCCGAAGTGCATGAGCCTGTTTCATATTCTGCAAGGTTATTACGAAATAGGCTTTACCTGACAGTAGATATAGCCTTGTTAGTCTTGCAAACGTGTTCATTCCAACATTTTGTAATGGTTGAATATCAACTGCCTTGAATTTCATTTAGGTGGGAAACGAAATCCTCGTCTGAAGATGTATCTCTATTACGGAAAGTTTTGAGGAGGGGCTAACAACTACTTTGTCCGAAACATGAGTGTTGTACAAGTTGACTTAGTTGAATACCATAAATGAGGCGAATACAGATGTGCAAGGTATGAGTTGCAGACCATCGATGAAGATATCATCGTCGGTGTCGAACTTGGTATATTTCAAGATGTCAATCTCTCCTTGACTACTTCCTAATCCCATCCCATACCTGTAAATGTTCAGTACAAAAAGAAAAAGTCATACGTTAAAACAAATGAGACAACATATATCATACAATACATGCTTTAAGGTTCAATTGGTTTGCATTGTTTCCCAGTTTTTAAGGGTGTATGTCTAGATATTCATATTTCTCATGTGCACATATACATATTTGTTCAATGTATTTTTTATAAACATTTTTTCTTCATTTCATTTAGTTTAAACTTATTTATTTTACATCGATTGTAACGAAAGCTCTATGAACTTATTTGAATCACTCTCGATGTCTTCCTGGGTAGAACCAGTACTAAGCAATACAGATAAAGTATCTTGCTCAGGGACACAACGCATATGGTAATGGCGGGCATCGAACTTGCGACTTTTCGGTCATGGGTCTAACGCTCTACCACTAGACCACAGCGCTCCACAATTTCACTTTTACTTCCACTCTGTCACTACATACGCTTATATGTAGTTTTGACATGTAACATACCAATTCATTTTATATCATTTTATTATTAAGTGAAATATTTACCTGTCAATTCCTGATTCATTATCCTTAAATCCTACAGCTTTTATTTTAACATAATCATTCGCAGTTTGACATCGCTTTTTAGTTGAGCTGAGGCAGGCGAATCCCGAGTGACATATATTACTTCGACACCAACCGGAGCCGTTTCATCGACTTGAGGGGTTTATTTTATTACATTATCCGCTGTATTTCGGACACGTAGGGACATGTAGACTTTAGATTTCGTAAACTCCGTGATGAAGACACCAACATCTGTTTCCAGCTTGTCTTTTCAGTAGAAATGACAGTGAAATTCAAAATATTAAGTCCGAGTGGTGTCGATCCAATTCCAAATGAAATTGATATGATAAGGCTTGCATTGTCTGTCAGCAATGACCATTCAACCCAATACTGCTTTTGACATCTGATATAAATTTTGTACATGAATAGTCTTTTACTAATGGCACAATGTTATCAACAATTATTGCTGGACTCACAAGCGTTGACGTTATGCCGGTCTTGTCTGTTGCAAGGAGTTTAACGAAGTTTGAAGCAGCACCCGGATTCAAAGACAAAATCTCAAGAATAGTGTTGCCTTTAGCTAAAGCCGTGTTATGTGTATTTGAAAAACCCGGAAGGATAAGTCAATTGTCTCTGTCGACTTCTGAAAAACGTGATTGTTTCTTGCTGATTGTACGTCTGGTTTATAAGGTTCAGCGTGATCTCGGGTCCCTTGGTATCGAGTGTGATTCCATTTGATGCTGACAATATAAACTGTTGTTTACACATTTCACCTGTTCTTGCTCTGACTGTGGCATAGTATGTTTGTGATTCATATAACTCTAGGTGGATATGTGCTTGTCCCTGTGATTCGTTTAGCATGACGATACCATAATCTGTAAACGGTAGAAAATCTGTAAGAAAAGGTTCAGACCCAATAGCCCACTCGTATCCAACGATGTTACAAGTCTCACTCTCATAACCTGCAAACGATATACGTAAGGAAGTCTTGTCTCTTGTAAGGTCCGTGTCTCGTAACTGATCCCGTCCATCATATACTGTTCCTGGGACGTTGATTGGTTTAGAGGACTCTTGGAAAGACTCAGTGCCGGCCTTGTTGACAGCTTTTACTGAGACATAATTGTCCCCATTTAAAGGACTATCACAACCTGACTTCTATGGTGATGTGATTTATAAACTTTGTAAGATTCTTGATCATGATCACTTTCATAATATCTTTGTTAAACTTGTTAAAAAGTGTATCAAAAGAGGTTATGACCCTATCATTTTGCAACGTACTGCATGCTTGATGGTGGACCCTTTTACAGTTCGCAGCTATGCTTTCCTCTTTAATTGTACGATGACCGGACAGGCTGTGGACCCTATGATGACGCCTACCTAAAGTCCATTGGTATGGTGGCGTTTGATGTTTGTCTATGATCTTTCTTGTCGTGCCCTTAATGGTTTATTCTCTTGTTGCTCTGGCTTCTGCCAAGTCATTGAGTACCTTCATTGTGGCTTTCTAGGCTATTGTTTTTTTGTATTATATTTACATGAGCATATTTGTGTTTTACTTATATAACCTATTGATGCTGCCTAGCTGGTTAGAGATTAGATCATGGCGGGGATTTCTTTATTTACACTGTCCTGTTTTAATGGGATGAAGTAGGGTAAGTGTGAGGTTTGGTGCACCCTAGAACCGGTTTAAACTCCCAGGGGCCTACTTTGCCACTGACCGTTCCAAGGCGGTAGCCCTATTATCAACCCTTTTGTGTTTGTGATGTCGTTTTCATTTATTATAAATTTTGCCTTCTTGTTTGTCTGTTTGCGTGTTGGTTTCTGTGTTTTGTGGTTGACTGTCCTCCTTGAATGCTACTTTCCCTGTCCGATATTTTTATATTTCTAAGCCGTTTGTAACAGAGGTATCCCCAATACTGATACCAACCCCTACGTGTATTGTTTCTATATCACTTTCGGAATCTCTCGCTAACCAGCTAACAGTGATGCTTTCCGGTCCAGCAAGAAGGACATACAAATCTGTTTCATCTACCTTCTTCTTCTTTTGGCATTGCAATTTTTACCTGTAATGTTTAAAAGAAACACAAATCAGATGTAGAGATGAATGAAAGAGAAAAATACAGTATGAATCACCTAAATACAATCCAAAACGAGGTCAGAGAATACAGCTTTCTACTTGAATGATTACATTTACAGGTGGTCAATGCAAACTATCTGAATTTTCCAAAGAGCGTCCAAATTCATGCATGTTTACTACTAAAGAGGTGAAATGTTTTGCGTGTCATTCAGTTGATTGTAGCAATTTACTTTCACGTTTGGCAAAATATACATAAGGTTTACCCAAAAAAGTATGAAAGGAGAAATTTGGATATCGTCGAACACGATAAATACAAAAAAATGTTGCAGTCTCGGTTTGTTTGAGACTGTTCATGAACAGTAGTGGAAAGTGCTTGTTACCATCCACATTTAAAATGCCGATATTACAGCTCAATATTTAAAATGCCGAAGATGTTATGCATATGACGGTGAACATGGAACCTTCAATGCGGTAATTAAACAGAAAGCATTTGTAATCACTGCAACTCTAACAAAACAAAGTTATTTATATCGGCTTAAAACAACAACAATGTTGTATAATATTTTACTTACACTGAATTGACTAGTCACAAATAAAGTCAGGTTAGTGCAACATTAAACTTGAAATATAATTATATATATATATATATATATACTGTTACATGTAAGTAATGATGTGTGAAAACATAACATTAAAATAAAACGTTTGTATATCCTAACTTCAAGTTTTGCATTTATATATAAATGAATATATTCAATTGATTTTGGTCTTCAAAAAATAGTGAGATATGGTACGATACCCTCGAAACTGAGTAGTTGTGTCCACCACAACTATATTATAATGAATTACATTTTATAACAAAATTAATAACATTTGTCTAAAAGCATGCATATCGATGCTGTGATTGAAGAACACATTGTTATGTCGAGTATTTTGGTAGTTTACGTATATCTAACATTTTATGAAAATGATATGGATTTTTTAAATTACCTTTAATCAAATTTACCATGAATTTGTTTCTGTTTAAGATTAAAATTATTTAGTCATACTTACCCCCATTAGATGATGCATTACTACGTTCTGAGTTGAGAGCGTCATTCAATGTAATCACAGAAGAGTAGTAGGTGACATTATGATGTAGACTTGATCTTTCACATGCCTCATGTTCGAATCTTGATATGTTTTGGAAGGAAACTACATCATCATGAAGCCCTGGCTGTGTTCCAACTTCCCATATAAATCTATTTTTACATGTTTACTCTCTCTTCATAACTAAATGTCAGGGTACATTTCTACCCTCATCCAACCAGATATGTTCTTTTATTAGTATCACATTTGGCTCAAGAGTGGCTATTCAAACACTGCCAAAAGATAAGTTTTTTTTTAAAGAGTTTTCTTTAAACTGCCGTGTATTTTAGTGTTTTAGCTCTACTGGTCAGAGATCAGCAGAGCTTATGCCGTGGTGCGGCGTCCGTCGTCCGTCTGTCCGTCCGTCCGTCTGTCCGTCTGTCTGTCCGTAAACTTTTAATTGTAGCGACAACTCCTCTGAAACTACTGGATGGATATTCATGAAACTTTACAGAAATGTTGCCCATAAAGTCTTGTTGATCCTAGCAAATATTCATGTTGATGTGAAATCCAAGATGGCCGCCAAAGCTAAAAATAGAGTTTTAAAAAACAAGTTTGTAGCGACTACTTCTTGAAAACTATAAGTGATATTGATATGGGACCTTTCTAAAATGATCAGTATGATATGATGTTGATCCTTGTCAAAAATCGTTTTGATTCAACGTTAAACATGGCTGCCAGCGGCCATCTTTGTTTACATAGAGTTATATAGTAAAAACTTGTAGCGACTACTCCTCTGAAACTACTTGACGGATTGTCATGAAACTTTACACGAATGTTGCTCTTGATGTCTAATTGATCCTAGCAAAATTTCAGATCTGCCAGAAATTCAAGATGGCCGTCACAGCTAAAATAGATTTTTAAAAAATAAGTTTGTAGCGACTACTTCTTGAAAACTATAAGTGATATTGATATGGGACTTTTTCTAAAATGATCAGCATGACATGATGTTGATCCTTGTGGAAAATTATTTTGATTCGACGTTAAACATGGCTGCCAGTGGCCATCTTTGGTTACATAGAGTTATATAGTAAAAACTTGTAGCGACTACTCCTCTGAAACTACTTGACGGATGTTCATGAAACTTCACAGGAATGTTGTTCTTGATGTCTAGTTGATCCTAGAAAAATGTCAGGTCGGCTGGAAATTCAAGATGGCCGCCACAGCTAGAAATAGATTTAAAATAAATAAGTTTGTAGCGACTACTTCTTCAAAACTATAATAGATATTGATATGGGACTTTTTCTAAAATGATCAGTATGACATGATGTTGGTCCTTGTCGAAAATCGTTTTGATTTGACGTTAAACATGGCTACCAGCGGCCATCTTTGTTTACATAGAGTTATATAATGAAAACTTGTAGCGACTACTCCTCTGAAACTACTTGACGGATTTTCATGAAACTTCACAGGAATGTTGCTCTTAATGTCTAATTGATCCTAGCAAAATTTCGGGTTGGCCGGAAATTCAAGATGGCCGCCACGGTTAAAAATAGATTTTCAAAAAACAAGTCTGTAGCGACTAATTCCTGAAATCAAAATCAATCAGTAGAGCTTCAAGGTCATTGAACTCTTGTTTGTTTCGTATTTGTTATTTTCGTGTTTGTGTACTCCTGATGAAGGCGTTAGCCGAAAGCGTTTGAGTTTTTATAAACTGTAGCACTGTATAAATGTTTTTCCCCATCTATATATATATATATATACATGATTATTTGTGTGTTATTCTTATCTTGCCTGTTAATGCTGCCTAGTTTGTTAGAGGCAACAGCCTGGCGTGGATTTCTTTATTTACAGTGTCGCGTTTAATTGGGATGAAACTAGAATAAGAGTGAGGTTTGTACCATAGAACCTGGTTTAAACAACAGCTACATTTTGCCACCGACCGTTTCGAGGCGGTACTCCTATTGTCAACTGTAATATCATACCAGTGCCATGTCTTATCACGAATATATTATAATTATGCAAGAGAGCATGTTATAACAGGTTCTAGCCTTTTTTCGGTATTCGCCTAATACACCTGGTAGTAAAGACATTGACATAGTAGAGGCATATCTTTTAGCTTAATTTGTAGACAAACACTTCTTTGAACTGTTCTTTTGTTTATGTCTATTCAATTACATTTTTAATATGTATTGCTGACCTACCGCTTGTTCTCAACGTCTGATTCCTGTCTGTTTTCCAAAACAATATTGTCCTCAGCTTCAACACTCTGAACTGTCCCCCGGTTGTCCAAATTCATTATCTATTTACACATCCGAAGCTATAATATCCATAGTGCAAGATACTTCCGGTAAATATTTAAAAAACGGCGGTCACCCATCGTCCACAGACGATAACTCTGGACAGAGAGCAGTGTGTTTTTTCGTCAATCAATACAGAAATGCATAAGTAAATTGAATTAAAACGGCGAGGGTTTACAGAATATGATGATATTTCGTGGAAAAGGACGGAGATGTTAAAAAATGAGTGCAAGTCAGACAGAAAGTTCAATTAGTGGCAGGGATTTAGGTGGAAAATGAAGAGAGCTTCCAATGTTGATTGAGAAGCATACTCAATGACTTATGCACGCGGGCATGAATACTCTGTTGCCTAGAGGTTGTCCAGCGCATACCTTCTGGTGTATTCGCTCAACGTTTTCTACGCTTCGATGGTAGCGTCGCAGTTGTATCCCGACCTCTGTCCGAGTGCTTGTGTACTCATGAGACAAGGTTCCTAAAAAATAAAGCTTTTAGATAAATAGCATTTTATTTATTCTCTACATGTGCCCTTCTATATATGGAGCTCACCGATTCAATAATAAAATTGTGAGAACATTAGTTTTTTAAGGTAACTGTGTTTTGAACTGTTTTACAGCAAAATCATTTGTATCAAACTTATACCTAAGTGGTCACTTTCTTTACTTGTGTATGTCCACTGGCTATCATACTTGACCAGCAAAATAACAGAAAATGTTCTTCTATAGACAACGCGTATTTATACCAGGCACGGGCCTATTCATTTTGACATGTACACATTTTAAATGCCATGCTTTTTTATCCAGAAGAATATTGCTGCTAAACAGCGAACTAAAATCTACAAATAATCCTTGTTATCGAAGAATGACGTACCATGACGGTGACTGAACATGTGCTGCTGATGACTTTCTTCAGAGAGGACACCTCTGTTTCTTCGTCTGGATGTACATGAACCAGGTACACAATACGATTTGGAGAGATCGTGAACAGAAACCTTGGACCAGCAATAACCAGTTAAAATCCTTATATTCGCATCATTTGTTTTTTCCAGTGGAAAATTTACCATTTATAGGCCCAAATCGGATCTGTTATTTTCTGTTACCAAATTGTATTACCATTTATTTATAGGCAATCAGGTTTCAAGTAAAAATGTTACTGAACTATACATCGAGATGTAATTATATTGCTTGATAAATTACCGCGAGTCATTTCTAAAGATGAGTGTAAGATAAAACGTATTACATATGGAAAGTATAACACTTACGGTCTTGTCAAATTCCAATTCAAATGATTTTCTGCATCTGGAAAGAATATGCAGCAGAGTTGTGTTTCAGTGCAAATAACTTGTAAAAGCTAGTTGAGCCATCATTCAACAAGGAATGGCAACGTCTAACGTTGGCGCCAAATGGATGAATTTAATCAATATTTTTTTCAGTATTCAACATTTTTGCAATTTAAAAAGTACAAACAAAACAAATTGGTTATTTATGACAAATATCAGAAACACAAAACGTTGTCCATCGAAATGAACATACGGCTGCAGAACAATTCAGCGTGTGGTTGTTTAATCTACGGCATTATTGGTGATGTTATTGCAAACTAGTCTCCAGACAACAGCGTTAGAGCCGATAACTCAAAGATTAGTTATTACATTTCATACAAAAAATATAAAAAAAAGCGATATAGTTTTTTCAGCAATATAATATATTAAATCAATATTGTAAATCAATTATTGTAAATAACTCGTACACTAAGTTCGCTTTCATTGCCCTGCCTGTGTAAACTGCACAAAGGAATCGAGTCACAATGCGTTCAAGTGGTCACCATATTCTGTCCTATTCTCACGACGAATATGAAACTGTTAGTCAGAGGAAAGAAACACGTGAACATAACGTGTTAAAATATTATTACTATATTCTTAATATGTTCAAAGCTTACTTAAATAGAATTTGCCGTTTGCAATATTAACAATAATGATGTTGATAAAATAATAATGTTGATAATTATGATGAAATAAAATATAATAAAATAAAATGATAATTAAAATAAAATATCAAATAATGTCTATGTACTGTAATAGGGAAATGTATCTCAGAGTGAGAAAAAACTAAATGTTAATTGTAAACTGAACATAAATCGTTTTAGCACGATTTTTTAGGGACATAGATTAAACATACGTTAATAATTATTTGAAGATATTACAAATGTTAGGTAAGGATGTGATTTTCAAAGTATTGTGTTATTTTATTATTTCAAAGCGAAGTTCGTAATTACTTCCCATATATTCAATACAGTTTATTTCATTATACAAATGTATTGCCTTGAATAAATATAATGTTTGGCATAGGCAAGAAATGCCCATTCCGTCTTTCATTGTTTAAAGAAACGCTGAAATATATTTACAAACGATTGTTATTCTCAAACAAAAACATTCCAAATTTCGTAATTTTAAAATTACCTCCCTTTTCATTGAATTGAGATCGATTTTCGATAACCTATAAAAGTGTGTTCCTACCATATTTGTTTTATCACCAACTTTGTTTACAAATGACTTTATAGCATTATTATTGGTCATATCTATGTAATTTTTACCAATGATCCCGAACATACACGGCTTTGAATGTCGTCTAAGGAAATGACATGCATTTTATGTGCTAAGTATATATTGCTCATAATATAGTATACTAGACATGATTTATAGCATAACAAATTAAACGTTTATGCCAAACTTAAAAGTTGAGTGTTGTTTAAAATAATTAAAATATTAAAAAGAAAACCAATTACTGATGGTGTTTTAAGTGTTTCTAATTAAACAGTATACTGACTATATTACAGCAACATAAGAAATATTCAACGACGTTTAACATTAAATGTCGGTATTTATCAATATGACTCAAATAAAATATTGTAAATAAATAAATCACAAACGCACACGTAAGGATATATACGCACGCAAACACGCACGCACGGACGCACGCACTCATTAAATTGACAGATAAATCATATCAGCTTGAAAATACCTTCATTATAGTCTTGACATTGTGCGTTCCTAGGAAGAAGGATAAAAATATCGGACAGGGAAAGCAGCATTCAAGGACGACAGTCAACCATAAAACACAAAAACAAACACGCAAACAGACAAACGAAAAGGCAAAAGTAGTAAAAAAATGCAAACGACATCACAAACACAAAAGGGTTGAAAATAGGGCTACCGCCTTGGAACGGTCAGTGGCAATGTAGGCCACTGGGGGTTTAAACCGGTTCTAGGGTGCACCAAACCTCACACTTACCCTACTGTCATCCCATTAAAACAGGACAGTGTAAATAAAGAAATCCCCGCCATGATCTAATCTCTAACCAACAAGGCAGCATCAATAGGCAATATAAGTAAAACACAAATATGCTCGTGTAAATATAATACAAAAAAATAATAGCCTAGAAAGCCACAATGAAGGTACTCAATGACTTGGCAGAAGCCAGAACAGTAAGAGAATACACCATTAAGGGCACGACAAGAAAGATCATGGACAAACATCAAGCGCCACCGTCCCAATGGGCTTTAGGTAGGCGTCATCATAGGGTCCACAGCCTGTCCGGTCATCGTACAATTAAAGAGGAAAGCATAGTGGCGAACTGTAAAAGGGTCCACCACCAAGCATGCAGTACGTTGCAAAATGATAGGGTCTTAACCTCTTTTGATAAACTTTTTAACAAGTTTAACAAAATAGTATGAAAATGATCATGACCAAGAATCTTACGAAGTTTATAAATCACATCACCATAGAAGTCGGGTTGTGATAGTCCGACTCGCTTTGTAAACCTAATGATGATCAAATCGTCTTGGAAAAATTAAGATCAGCAAATTTCTACAAAGGCTAACGTTAACGCAAACCTAAAGAAGAGAAGCGCCGACATCTTTCATTAATGTTTAGCTGTTAGCCACAACCTAGCCACAGTAACGAATAAGGACGACGATGTAATAAGTCTATAAAAGGGTAAAAAATGGACTACTTTTCATCGCGAAGTTGGACACAGCTGTAAATAGGCGGAAGTCTTGATAGCTAATAAGCTTTCTGTCCACTCACAGACAAGTAGATAGTTGAATGGTAAATATATGAAAACATAGAGATTGTAGACATCTAAAACTGATGGATTTATTTTGACATACATCTTCTTCGGATAGTATTAAATAATCCCCCCAACTACGCGTTTTGGTGCCCATTTGCGTTTCCCTGCAATAACAGTTTGAGACATGTTAAAGGAAAGCTTAAGATTTTCCCTTGAGTAAATGAATGTGTTCTTTGAAATAAATTATTGAAATAAAAACTTAGGATTAATATTGTACTCTTTTCTCTTAATATAATGAGGTGAGTCGTAGATTTGTTTATCTGAGAGCTAAATATACACTTCACGCCATTAAAAGTGCTAGTTTGTTTATTTTGTGTTTATTTTTAATTAAAATGTCTCCAAGATCGATTGCATAATTCCGATTGTACGTCTTTCAATACATGAATTTGATTTGATTTAATTTCTACCATGTACATAACACTACAATCGATCTTGGAAATAAAAACAAAATAAAAGAACGTGCACTTTTGATGGCGTTAAGTATAGTTAAAACTTAAAAGTAAAGCAAAAACAAAA
The DNA here is from genome assembly GCA_037043455.1 of Cyrtodaria siliqua. Taxonomy (NCBI): domain Eukaryota; kingdom Metazoa; phylum Mollusca; class Bivalvia; order Adapedonta; family Hiatellidae; genus Cyrtodaria; species Cyrtodaria siliqua. The sequence goes on from JAWPHD010003758.1 coordinate 59,393, forward strand.
AAAGGATTCCCATAACTCCTCAGATTATTTTACAGTTTGTCTTTTATTTTTTGTCAGTATGATTACTATCCTTATTTCTTAAATCATTGTTTATTATAAAATTGTATTTTTTATTGCAGTAGTATATTCACCTTTTTATATTTTGAGGAAAATTAAGAAATGGTATTATTTTAACACACAATTTAAAGATTATAAAATCATAAGTAGTTTGCTCCTAAATGTTGAACACTTTTAACATGGTATGCAACAACCCTCTTATCTTAATAGATTGTCGATTCGTGAGAGTCTTTCTGATCCATATCTTAAACATCTCTTCAGATCTTAAATCTGGATAATCATCTAAATAAGTCCATTAAAAATACTTGAAAGCACCCAAACACCACTAAATAAGCCTGTAGATAAACCCAGCGTAGTGATACTCTAGACAAAATACGACAAAACTGGATGCATTTTACGAGTACACAGTCATATTTGATTAGGCCTTTATCGCAGCGACAAAACAAGGCATTGCTGATCGAATAGTTTTGCTTTTAGATCCAATGAAGTACTCACGTATTGAATCTGAATGCCCATATAACGTATATAATGAATGTTAAAATGAAGCTGCTTGCGTTTTATATTATTTTAACATGTATTGCTCAAACAGTTCTGAGTCTGACAAATTCTTGGAGTTTTTGGAGTTCGTGCAGTTCGTTGTGTGGTGGGGGATACGCATCGAGAACAAAATTACTCGAGCATGACTATAGATCGTGCGGTGAGACTTGTTACAATCATGGAGGTTTCACCCGTATCTCCAACAACCATGACAATTATGGACATTGCGCCTGCCAAGCTGGATATACTGGACGATGCTGCGAAGACGGTAAGTACAATTTTAAAATTCCAAATCCATCAATTAACAAGATGCACTGTATTGAGCTATGGAGATACACAGTTAACTATTATACTATTCATGAACTGAACTCAATTTGTCTATTTTAAGTCTACTTTTGCAGTCATATCTGTCATACAGCCATATCACTTATTATTTGTGCTTCAAAGCTTCAGACGTATGTCCCCATGTGTACGATTTCTGGTTGTGGTGTGCCAGGTGGAACTGTGTATAGTTCATCTCGAATCCCTCTGAAAATGCTGTTAATAAACAAGAGCACATTCCCTAAACTTGACTTGAAATATCATTTATTAAATTCGATTTTGATTTGAAGCAAATATTTCTCTTGGATTTGAAAATCTTAGGAACCAAATATATAAACTTAATTAAGACTATATTTCTTCACTGTTGATACCAGAACGTGTCATACGAAAGCAGATGAAATGGACTGACATAACTGTTTATTCTTCTAAGGCATAGGCATGCAAAAAATAAGAATACATGTATTGTCAGAAAGTACTCATATGGAAGATTAAATAGAACTCTTAACAGGATTAAAATTACCAATGATATTACGTGATGATACTTCACAGAACCTAAGACGATTTTTTATGAGATTTCATACGATGGCGTATAGAGATGTATTAATTAATTTGAGCTTGTGTTAATATATTTTACTAAAATACGACTAAATTGTATTCATAACTCATCAAAGTTAGAGTTGTATTATATTTACAAAATCGTACACATGGGAGACATACGTCTGAAACTATCTTGTTTTTATGAACTCTTGCTTTATCGTAGAGTCCGCGTTCTTATGAGGAAAACCTTCCTTGTGGTATTGATCGTATGCGCAGCTCATGTGGAGTGGTTATGTCTTATTGTTTGGGGCGCTTGTTTCAGCCAAAGGCTTTTTTAACATTTCAGACAAAAAATCTCGTACCTAAACAAATTGTATATCAGTGAAACAGACATTTTTAGTGGTAATAAAAAAAAACTTACTTTTTAAAATCGATTGAGAAAGAAAACTTTCATGTGCGAAATCTGTTTTTGATGGGGACATTGAAAGACATTGAGAGACATTTTCAATGCAAAATTCTGATGCATGAACACTATTTTTCTTTAGATTGTTTATCCAAAAATGTTTTTAAATTGTTTGATATTCGTAAATAAAGACACCCTGAAAATGTTACAGCAAAATATGAAGGCTAACTGAAGTTACATGATATTTCTTAATTTTCTGCTGTCCCACCAATAAGGAATTTACATGGGAAAAGCCCCATCAAAAAATCATTTGGTCTGTAAAATATTTGTTTCTTAACAGATTTTCAAAACTAAGGTATTTGTATTTACCACTAAAAATACCAGTTTTAGTGATATATAATTGATGTACGTATTATTTAAATCACAAACACAAAAGGGTTGACAATAGGGCTATCGCCTTGGAACGGTCAGTGGCAAAGTAGGCCACCGGGGGTTCAAACCGGTTCTAGAGTGCACCAAACCTCACACTTACCCTACTGTCATCCCATTAAAACAGGACAGTGTAAATAAAGAAATCCCCGCCATGATCTAATCTCTAACCAACAAGGCAGCATCAATAGGCAATATAAGTCAAACACAAATATGCTCGTGTAAATATAATACAAAAGAACAATAGCCTAGAAAGCCACAATGAAGGTACTCAATGACTTGGCAGAAGCCAGAGCAACAAGAAAATAAACCATTAAGGGCACGACAGGAAAGATCATAGGCAAACATCAAACGCCACCGTCCCAATGGGCTTTAGGTAGGCGTCATCATAGGGTCCACAGCCTGTCCGGTCATCGTACAATTAAAGAGGAAAGCATAGTGGCGAACTGTAAAAGGGTCCACCACCAAACATGCAGTACGTTGCAAAATGATAGGGTCATAGCCTCTTTTGATAAACTTTAGAAACAAGTTTAACAAAGATACTATACAAGTGATCATGACCAAGAATCTTACGAAGTTTATAAATCACATTACTATAGAAGTCAGGTTGTGATAGTCCTTTTCGCAGAAGAGTCCTTAAATTACTTTTATATTTGGAAAGAAGATCAGGGTTACGATAATGATTTTTTGCAAAGGTTTTACGAAGTTTATGGTAGTTGATTTTGATTCTCATTTTTTTGTACCGTTTTCTGGTTTCCGTTCACTGGTTTTTAGTTCCGGATTCATACCGAATATGAACTGAAAAATACGACATTGCAAATATCACTGTATGGTGGAAAACGGTATATGATGCATGCAATAGGGAAAATAATATATATATTTACAAATATGGAAATTTGCATTTTCCAATCGTTAATGCATGATCTCAAAACAATTAACATTGTTTTAACATATGCAATACCCAGTTCAGTATTCGTATCTACCTGGAACCAGAGATCGGGCATTGGTCCCTAGTTCCTGCTTCCCAATATGAATATAAGATTAGTGAACTGGTTCCTGGTTCTAGGTTCCTCCTGGTTCCCCTTATAGTTTCCGATCTATGGTTTCAAGATTCGTACCGAATAAGATTTAATTTGACGTTGATATTTTCTATTTAAATATCACTGTATCTCGGAAAACGCTATTCGATGCAAAAGAATCGGCAAAATATAAAATGGATGCTCGTGAGTATTTTGTTTGTTCAAATGGACACCAACCCCAGTGATCACATCTCTTACAGACGTATGTAGGGAAAAACCTTAACATATGTTCTTCTCTAAAACCAAAGTTATACACTTACAGAGTATGAACAGACGGCTACAACCATCTAACAAGCGTCGGTCCCTGGATAAAGTTGCAACCGCTGAGATGCCCACCCTGTAACCATATATATATACATTTACTGGGCATGAACAGACGGATGCAACCATCCAACTAGCATCGGCCCTGGGATATCTACTCACCCCTGGGAACATAACCTCCGTGACCATGGTGTCATAACATGGAAACTGCGCAGATCCCATCCTAGAACCATATATACACTTACTGGGAATGAACAGACGGAAACAGCCATTCATCTAGCGTCGGCCCTGTGGTTCGTCCCCGACCTTGGGGATATGGCCCATGGGTCATAACTTGGAAACTGTTGAGATCCCACCCTATAACCATATATATATATATACTTACTGTGCACGAACAGACGGCCTCGGAATCCGTCCCCATCCAGTCAGCATCGGGCCCAGGGTCTGTCTCCAACCCTGGGGAAAGAATTGTTGAGATCTCTTCCGTATAATCATATAAACACTATTTTGGACATGAAGAGACGTATGGAACCATCTGCCCTGGGGTCTATCCCCATCCCTTGGGACTTAACCCCTGGGTCATGACCGTTGAGATCCCAACCTATAATCATATATTGACTTACTGGGCCTGAACACTTTAAGGCGGGTTCGAGTATTTGCGATGACAAGCCATCTGCGTTATCTCATTGGGTTTTAAAATTATAAGCTTGTTTGGCAAATTTTTCAGCTTTGCAAAGATCATCAGCTGAGCGATTCAATGCCATTTTGGCCTTCTTATTCAGAGCATGGAAGCTTTATTTTTCACTTGAATTCCAGCAAATATGTATAGCCAGTAGAGCGATACTGGCTATCTTGTTAAGTAATGTTTTCAAAAATGTTCGCATAACTTTACATAGAGTACCTCAGGCTTTGTAGCTAAATTTGTTTTATCAAATAAAAAGCCATAAAATAAGTAAAACGTGTCCCCGCGCTTGCAATCAGGACTGTTATTCATTCGATCTTTCGAGATCGCCGAGCCCGACACTTATAATTAGTTAACATTTTCAAATGCTTTTGTTTTCACTTAATTTTCGATTCGGTGGTTCCACTGCTCCGTTCGATAATAGGCTCTGGGTATTGTTTAACCACTCAAAGGATATGTTGTCTGCTTTTTAATTTAGTTTTTTGGATGTTACTTGTGATATGCAGACTTCATAACCGCTGCTCCAAACTAAATACCATTTATGAATATTGAGTTCTGCTCAACCCGGAGCTAGAGGGCGTAAGCGCTAGCTAGCATATTTCACTACCGTTCATGAACAGGCTCAATCAAACCGAGACTGCAATATTTTGTATGTGTCGTGTTTGGCCGTTTCCAAAGGTCCATTATCATCTTTTTTATATAGCACAAGGGCGTTGCTTGTGCAGTGTGGCGGCAGTAAAACGTCTCCCCGTGCTTGCAATCAGGACTGTTAAGTGATATTGCAAATTACGACGTCAATATTGAAATCAATAACGAACCTTCTAAAACTGTCCACATGTCAGCTGCTACATCCTTAGATGATCACTCATTTACCTTAAAACATATGGATTTCATCACTGTAAAGGTATCAGCTTCTAACGGAGCAACATTGAGCACAACTTCACTATCAAACGGGTTCCTTATTGATCACACTCCACCAAACGTCAACTATAGTCATGATGCTAAGAATGGAAACAGGTTTCAGGCTGATAATTCCAGATTATCACTGGAATGGGACTTTACAGATCCAGAATCTAATATAGGGGAGTATAGATATCAAGTAAATGAACTGAATGAAGGTGTGAAAACAACAATATTTAAAAGCGACAGAGATTTCCAAATGATTGATCCTAAAGGGACATCAAAGTTTTCTGTTGAACTTGAGGATTTGCATCTGAAGGATGGAGCACTATACAAGTTGCACATTATAGCGATAAATAAAGCTCGTCTGTCATCTTCACATGATTCAGATGGCGTCGTTGTTGATTTAACTCCGCCTGTTATAGTAAATGTAAGTTTAAGAAACTGTATTATCCATAATTTTCTCTGTGAAATGTTTAGATAGCAAATCTCATTATTTGTTGAAGACCAAAATCAATTATTTTTGACAATGGAGTATATAATGATAACTCTTTATTTATATATGAATGCAAAAGAGGAAGTTAGAAAATTTGAAATAAATTTAATTTGACTTGTTTCACGCAACATTACTTAACAGTATATATTTCAGTTTCATTGTTATACCAACATGCTATTATGTGTAACTGTTCAAGAAAATGTAGCTGAATTAGTATACAACTCTGTTTTCCTTGTAAGGACCTATTTCCAGCCTATTGTATTTAGGTGGGGGCGAAAAGTTGCATAGGTAACTGTTAATCACAGTTAGACATACAATTGCATGAGAAAATTGTGTTATTCAATTAAGTATCAGGTTATGATACCCTCCCAATACAGCTTATATGTGAATACAAGATTTTAAAGCATAAAAGCAGATGTTTCATTAATTATGTTTTGGCTTTATTATTGTTCTAAAAACAATGAATTATCAGCAACGTTTTGTATTTAGTACAGTTAACTGGTTAATTATTTGTTTTAGATTAGAACAATGATATTTAAAGAAAACACATTACTCGTGCCTCAATTAATACGTCTGAGCTAATAGGCCATGTAGCATGTTTGCAGTAAATAAGCAAGCTTTCCATGTTTTTTCTATGACCATTTAGCTTTGGAAAATAGGTCCTTAATCCGATAAATAATGTCGGTGTTTATTAATTATCTTTGTTTATTTTATTAGTAAACTTGAACGTAAATCGTGTTTGACAGTTTGACAGGCTCAACATTTCACCTCTTCAGTACTAAACATTAATCAACAAGTTAATTTGAACGCTCTTTGGAAATATCAGATCGTTTACATTGACCCCCTTTGGCATATGTCCTACTTGCTGGACCCGAAAGCATCACAGTTAGCTGGTTAGCGAGAGACTCCGAAAGTGATATTGAAAGCATACACGTAGGGGTTGGTATCAGTAGTGGGGACACCTCAATTACAAACGGCTTTAAAGTTTTAAATGGGGACAATTCATACACTTATTTTGGAGGTTTGAATCTGCAATATTACACTGAAAAATCACCTGTTTTGTATTACGTCTCAGTAAAAGCTGTCAACGAAGCCGGCATTTAGTCTTCCCTAGAGTCCTCCAAACCAATCAAGGTTTTGCACGAAAACGTCCCAGGAACAGTATACGACGGACGGGATAAGTTACAAGACACAGACTTTACAAGAGACAAGACTTCCTTAGGTATATCGTGTGAAGGGTTTGAGAGCGAGACTGGTAACGTCGTTGGATACGAGTGGGCTATTGGGTCAGAACCATTTCTTACAGATTTTCTACCGTTTACGGATTACGGTATCGTCATGCTAAACGAATCATAAGGTCAAGCACAGATCCACCTGGAGTTATATGAATCACAAACATACTATGCCACAGTCAGAGCAAGAACAGGTGAGATGTGTAAACAGCAGTTTATATTGTCAGCATCAAATGGAATCACTCTCGACACAAAAGGACCCGACATCACACTCAACCTAAGAAACCAAACATACAACCAGCAAGAAACGGTAACTGTCAAGGAAACCGTTTTTCAGCAGTCGACAGAGACAATTGACTTATCTTGGTATGTTTCAGACGTTTCTTGAGTACAAGATGTGACATGGAGCATTGGAAGTCTTCCGGGAAATTCAAATACCCGCAATACATCTTTAGCTAAAGGCAATACTATTCCTGAAATGTTATCTTTGAAACCGGGTACTTCAAACTTCGTTTAACTCCGGGCAACAGACAAGACCGGCATAACATCAACGCTTTTGAGTCCAGCAATAATTGTTGATAACACTGTACCATTAGTAAAAGCTTATTCATGCACAAAATTTATATCAGACATCAAAAGTATTATTGGATGTAAATGGTCATTGCTGACAGACAATGAATGCCCCATCATATCAGTTTCATTTGGAATAAGTTCGACACCATTAGGTCTTGATATTTTGAATTTCAATTGAAACGACAAGCTGGAAAAATGGCGTTGGCGCCTTCATCACGAAGTTTACGAAACCCACAGTCTACATGTCCCTACGGGTCCTGAATGCAGCCGATAAAGAATGTGTGATAGAAGAAACAGCTATAGTCGATAATACAGCCCCTGTTGGCGGAGAAGTAATATTTGTGACGCGTGATTCGCCTTTCTCAGCTACAACTAAAAAGCTATGCCAAACACCAAAATATTATGTTGAAATAAAAGCTGTAGGTTTTGAGGACAATGAATCAGGACTTAAAAGGTACATGTTAAACTTATTATTTAAATTATTTAAATTATTAAATATAATATTTGCAAACTATATGTGGATGAAGGAACTGGAGTTTCGGGATAGAGTCGAAGGAAAACGAAGTGAAGAGAAATTATGTTTAAAAGAAACTGGACACTTTGAAAATTTTGCTTTACACCCTATCTTCTTTATCAAGCGACAGTCCCTTAATGATTCGACCTATTGAAAAACAAATGACAACATGATATTGGCAATGGAATGATAAAATCTTTGGTACCAAACAAGGCATATTCATTTTGGAATTTGTCAATTTAATTCTAAACAACTTTATACTATTAAATCTTAACAAAACTCAGTGGCAACTTTCTTTTGAAACTGAGTATATATCTAGACATAAGAAATATAAGAAATATAACCATGTAGACATACTCATTAAAGAATGGAAAACAATTCAAACACAATTAGTCTTTCATTGTGTGTTTATGTCTGGTATTTTAACTTTTATCTAAGCTGTTTTAAGAAATAATTGTTACACTTGATAAATAATTAGCGCTTTGTACTGAACATTTTACAGATATGAGCTGGGCTTAGGAAGCAGTAAAGGAGAGTTTGACATCTTGCAATATACAAGATTCGACACCGACGGTGATATCTTCATCGATGGTCTGCAACTGATAACCGGCACATCTGTATTCGCCTCAGTTATGGTCTTCAACAAAGTCAACTTGTACAGCACTTTTTTTTCAGACAAAGTAGTTGTTAGCCCCTCTCCAAAACTTTCCATAACAGATGGGGATAAATCTTCAGATATGAATTTCGTTTCCCGTCTAAATGAAATTCAAGGTAGTTGGAAATATTCAGATCCATGTCCTGTACATTTAGCCGAATGGGCGGTAGAAGATCTGAAAGGAAATCTCATACAGGATTTCCAACCTCTTCCAAATGCTAATACACATTTCTACAATGATGAACTAAAAACAGAAAATGGTCAAACATATGTCAATATAATACGCAGTGTAGATACCCTAAATAGGACACGTATAACAAAATCAGATGGGGTTACCGTTCGCATCCAGCCACCAAATCCTGATTATGTTAGAGACGGTTTGGAAAAAGAAGACATCAACTATCAAAGGTCGATAACAGAGCTTTCCGGAAATTGGGATGATTTTGGTAACACGCATGAACAAATTCCGTCACAAAAGATTATTCGGTATGAAGTTGCTTTTGGAAATGACAGGCGCTTTCCAAATACAAGAACAAATATTCACACTTTTATTGACGTGGGATTGTACAATTCATTTACAGTTACACACTTAAATCTAACAGCAAAAAGCGTGCGATACTACTTCGCCTATAGTGCAGCTGGGAGTTTTGTAGAAGGTTATTCTAATGGAATTAGAGTTGGTTACAAGGAAATCATCAAACCTGGGGAATTAGATTATCAGGAATTCCAGTCCTCTACAGATAGTATCGAAATTGGATGGTCAAGCTTTATCTCAGACTACGGCATTCGCCATTACGAAACAGCGATCAGCACATCAGCCTATAACTTAACGAAAGACACCATTGAATGTAGGTTATATAAACAGAACTTTGCGACATTCGATATTCAACCATTACAAAACGTTGGAATGAACACGTTTGCAAGACTAACCGGGCTATCCCTACAGCCAGGAAAAGCATATTTCGTAACAATCCTTGCAGAAGATGAATCAGGCTCATGTACTTCGGCCAGTTCTGGTCCAATACTTGTGGATACAACAAAACCTGAAGTTGGCAGCCTTTTTATCAACAAAGCTAAAGCGGGAAAGCGTTACACCTTCATAACTTCCTCACAACGAGTGGACATATCGTGGAATAACTTTTCCGATCGTGAAAGTGGAATTTTATGCTACCATGTTCAGCTATTAGAAGGAGAAGGCTGCCAAACGGGACTTCGGATCCACGACTTTGAAATAATACAAGAACAAACAGTAAATATAACTGAAATTACATTTTATCGTTTAGAGGCTGGTGCCAAATACTTCATAAAACTGACAGCAATCAATAAAGCCAACTTAAACTGTACCACTACAACTGCTGCCATATTTATTGATGAAACAGAACCAGCCATTGGTAAAGTTAAAACCGGAGTAGAATGGCTTGATGAAATCGCAGTGCAAGATTCTTTATCTGAACTGCATGCAACACTACTTATTGCACGAAATGAAGAGGGATATATATGTCCGCTCCAGAATGTAGTATGGCCTAGCACTCAACAACTTCCATCTGTTTGGCATCCCTTGACTAATGAATTTTCTCCAGCCTGTGTAACCTTTAAAAACAAGACGCTTGGTATAGAGGTCCGGACCGATGACCATATACTAACAGAGGTCGTGAAGGGCGGGGTGCAGTCAGGTGAAACGGACATATTAGACGGTACTTATACGTTTAGAATGGTAGGCTTAAGAGGGAACCATATGGTCTCAAGTGTGGCGATTGCAATAGACATGTCAACAATTCCAGTCGAGTTTAGTGAAACCATTGAAGTCATCAATTTGCCTTATTTAAATGTTAGTGACACAAATGATGACACTACACAAAACGGAGTCGGTCAATCGGGAAGTGAGAAGCGTTATGGTACAGGGTTTTTTATACCTGTTTATCAGCTTGGGAATGATTCTCATAAGTGGTATATTCTCTATTGGGCCGCAGACAGGTACAATCTTCGTAAAGAGTGGATTGAAATTGATTTTGATCCAACAACACACGAAGCAATATACGATCTTGCTTTAAGTAAAGATAATGAAACCGAATTGGTAACATGGCAAGTTATATTTTCGATCAATGACAGAGAAATGGCTTCTTCGAGCTCATTACAATTCGGAAAGAGTTCTAGTATATACATACACGGTTACAATAAAGGAAGGTTCATACCCGATGTTGAAGATATATTTAATCCGTTTTATTCAGAAATAAAGGTCGATTCAGTTCTACTTCCCAGCCAGAATGACATCTTATGTAAGTACGGTCGTGCCTTTTACGATGGTGAAAGTGGACTACGTGAGATATGGGCGGGAGTTTCAAATTCACAAAATGAAACTGAAAATATAATGCCTTATTCTCTCCAACGTACATTCTGTTTGACATGCAAAGATAGGTGTTCATCTGAATGCGATCCTGATTGTAACCTGGATGTCAAAAGTCCTTTAGAAATAATACACATAGCTCTATATAACCTTACATTGCTGTCATCGTCTAATGCTTCAACTGAAGTAAACAGGAACATATCTTCGGAATCCGGCTTCGATGCATTGCAAACAAATGCATACTTCATAAACATAAAGATAGTAGACTTTGCAGGGCACCAGGTAGAAACCACTTCAGGGGCACTTATCGTAGATGATACTCCACCAATGTTTGTTCAGCTTTCGTGTGTAGATCCAGGTCATTCGATGGAAGAACCAGCACTCTTCCAAGGGACCAATTCCAGTGTCGGTGCTTTCTGGGATTGTAAAGAAGACATCAGTAAAATTAAACAGTATACGGTATGTGTTGGGACAGCTGAGGGGGTCTGTGACATACAACAAGAAAAGAGTATTGGACTTCAAACGAGCGTATTTGTCGATGGGCTAGGAGATGCATTGCTTGATGGTAAAATGTACTTTGTCACAGTGACGGCATACAACGAGGCTAAAATGAAGGTACGGTAGTTATGGTTATATATATATATATACACCTTCTACCCAAAGTGTAATTTTGAAAATAGATGGCATCTCACCATTATAAAACTTCAATTCAAAATATAATGAAATGGCTCCTACATGTTGATACAAAGATGACATGAACTAGTATCGTGTCTTGTTGCAAAAATAAATGTCGATAATGACCAATAATGGGCCAATCAGTGTAGCATGTGCTTCAATTAAAATTAACGTAAACAAATAAATAAGAGTTAACGTTAAATTAGCAATATAAAGCTCACATTCGTTTGTCACTTTGCGCTCAAAATTAATTATGCATAAATAAACTGTAGTTGCACATACAATTTAAAAAATATGGACTGTGCTTTACTTTACCCGTACTAGGCAAGTGAATCGTGCAACATAACAGTAGAGTTGGCGTCCCCGATGACGAAAGAGGCAGAAGTCACAGAAATGTTCAGTGCGACTGTTGAAGATGCGCCCCCAGATGTGTCTTTCTCAGATCGGGCAGACAGGCTAGGCATACAGTGGGATAACAACAACAATGATACAGAGTTCTACGGTATCTAATAAACAGTCGCCTTACATCTTTCTTGACATTGGGGAAAAACTGACATTGCCACTATCAGCATATGTAGCCATTGTGTGTTTCTCAAAAAGTTAACTATTATACCACAAGGAATTACCATTATTTTACAACCTTCGTTTATATTACAACAATTAATACATCTAGATCATATTGAGCGTGTTTCAGTCCCATTAGAACCAATACGTTAATGCATTTTAAGATATGAACCAGCTAGGCTATCTATCGGACGTCTGTTTCCTTTGTAACAAAAATTGGTTAAATAATAAGCATTCAGTTGTTTTATGTAAGTGCAAATACTTTTGCCGGAATAAAAAAATGTATAGAAATTGTTACTGTAGAAAGGTAATTATATTTACAGAATGGGAAATAGGCAGCACCTCTACATCTGCAGATATCTTTCCGAGAGTTAAGGTTGGAACCAAGAATTCCAAAAAAGCGGCGGTCATTGATGGTCATATATGGCTGGATGACATCAATATAAACACCACAGTGAAGGAATATGTACTTACTAATTGGACAGAGGAGAACATAGCGGAAGCTAAGTCACAAGGGGGATTCTTTAACTTCGAGCCAGGACGATGTGTCCATGTTAACCTGTTTGCTGTCAACCGAGCCCATATATCAAGCAAGATACATGTGAAACCAATTTGTATCAAACGTAAATATAAAAAACACATTTTAAATTGTGACATGGCAGTTCAGGCAAATTTATAATTGCTCAATACATTTATCCCGTATGGCTCAAACGTTTACATGTTCAGACTGTGTGTATGTTAATTCCGGCGTAGGAGAACTCGGTCGAAAAATCATATGTTTAATACTCATATATGGTTGTTATAAGTAGTGTTTATACTTTAATTTAATTTAACCTTATTAATTTTACATCGATTATAATGAAGCTCTCTGAACTTATTTTAATCACTCTCGATGTGTTCCTGGGTAGAACCAATGCAGATAAAGTGTCTTGCTCAGGGACACAACACATATGATCATGGCGGGGATCTAACCCACAACTTTTCGAGCATGGGTCCAATGCTCTACCACTAGACCACAACGCTATACTGTTTATCCTTTGTTAGTTGAAGCTTAAATTTAACATTGTGAAAGCTTCAAAGTCGACGTCCAATCATACAATATAACGTTCACCTTGTATTTGCCGGACAATTATCTACGACATTTCTATAAAAGAAATTGCCTCGTTTGATACATGGCTACTGCAATAATTTTTCATTTGGGCATGTCAATGTATTTTACAGGAAAACAAGATGTCCTACTAAACCTGGAAAACAAGACTGTGCAAAGCATTGTCAAATTTGGAAGCCAGCTAAAGGAAATGCCATTAGGGACGAATGATACGGAGTTATCACTTACAGTCAATGGTAGGGTTTTAAGTTATAAAGTATATAGTAATATATTTAAGGATTGAAAAATGGTAATGTAAAATAGGGTTTGAATAAGCATAAAAAACAATGGATACAACGTATGCACATGATGTAATAGTTGCTATCAAAAACTACACAAATTACAAGAGGTGTTCAACTTATAACGTAACGTTTTTGTTTAATTTGTTATTTTTCAGCGTGATTATCATACAAATACGTGGTTTAATTATGTGAAACTGTCATTTAGAACGTATGCATTTAAAACTAATCTTCAATTTCACGCGGTTCGCTTTAAATTATATTTTTGAATTAGTGCAGGTTATTTTCCAATTTTAAACCTAAATGTTTCTATTAAGGTAGAGTTTTACCTTAAACCACATAATTCCACTAAATGCATATCATAATTGTTTAAAACTGTGCTTGCAATTTAAATATGATCGTATGTTTTATTATAAGACAAAAATATAAATGTTGAATTAAAAGCTCGAATGTTATCGCAATATTAAGAAACTGATAGATAATAGGACAGTTTGCTCGTATGTTACCGATGATTTTATAAATTAACCAAAATAAGCATTTTATTCATATGTTATTGTATGTCTGCTCTGAATTCCAAAACATCGACACGATCTTGAAATGGCTTAAATAGTTTTGACTCTCCGTTTAATCCCAATTCTTACCTTCGTTTGAATGGAACATTAAGAGAGTAAAATAAAAGTCTTAAATGTCCGTGTCAGTTATTTCAAGTAGTATGTCTTTCTCCCAAGGTTCGTCTGGAGGTTTGATTTTGGGAGTATTAGGATCTGATGATTTGGAAGGGATGTATGGTTCCGCAGCCAGTGACGACTACAGTCCGTATATTGCATCACCGCTGACACAAACCAAGACTTCAAGATTACTACGCAAACGGTAGTATAATAACTGATAATTGAACCTGTTTTTATGATACGTCTTATTATGAAACGATTTAACTAAATACGTGTCTTTGACATATATAATTCCATTACCTATATCAAATGTGTCGTTATACCATAAACAAAGTGTACTGTTTGATTGTTGAAATAAGTTGAATTTAAATAAAATCTCATAACATGGGTTTATTGTGGTGTTTCAGCTTTCATCATTACTCAGGACTGTCCTTCTATGCAGCGCCTACTGGACATGTCAGACTGTCAGATAGGCTGCAAGTGTCTTTGAGATTCCACTCCACAGATAACGAGACAGTACCAACCCTGATATATTGGGATCAAGGTCTGTGTCCATGATTGCGTACGTGTGTGCGTAAACCTCAACTGCATTGTGTCCAAGTTTATTTCTTATTGCTTTAACAGCAGGTAGTTGCAATAACATGCATCTATCAAACGCACAGTTTGTATCAGAATCACCTTTCAATGGTAAAGCAGTTTAATTTTAATTTGACAGTTACTCTCAGATTTGGTCCGTCTCGCATGCAGGGGTAGTGAGTTCGATCCCCGGACGTATCACACCAAAGGCTTCATTTAAGTGATACTATATAAATATCACATTCCTGAGAGGGTGATAGTAAGAATGTTCACCCTGAAGATATGATTATCGCCCGAGGTGCAGCCGAGGGTGATAATCAATATCCGAAGGGTTAACATTCTTACTATCACTCTCTCGTGAATGTGATACTTATTTTATTATACCGAAATCCGCTCGTGCCAAAATCAGGTTCATTTTCAGTACAGATTTCACTTTGCCGGTTGTTGTTTTTTTTTTATTTTTTTTTTCAAAAAATACTTTTTTTCAAAATGTGTCTATGAAAGTTAAAGAGTTGGCTCGTAAATAACGTAACTAAGAAAATGAGTGGTAGTTTATTAAAATCAGTAAAGTACTTTTGAAGTTATGATGAATTAAAAATAGCATGTCACCATACTGAGCCGATGACGTCACCGAAACAGTACGCACTCCAATGCGCATCAAAGCTGCGCATGTGATATTTTTTTACTATCACCCTGCGATTTACTATCACCCTGTACTATCACCCTCACGTGAGATAGTAAGAAATTACACATTGTTGTCTACGGGGGTTTAGCATGGGCGTTTTATGTGAGGTATAATAAAAGAAGTTAACTTGTTTGACGATAAGCATATATAAGGGTAGGGCTAGGACTGGTTATCCCGGTGTCAATATATTATTACTGGGTGGTGTATCACATCATGTGTCTACGGTTTGGTATTTCAGTGTGGCAGCACTATACACCTGCGTATTGAGGTCAGCACCGTGATCTGTTAAATCACATACATACCATCCGATTTGATCGGTTATGGGATTATTTTCTAATACTTATACAGTCCCCTCCCCCGATATTCCTTATTATTGCATGCGCATTTACAAGCTCAATGTAACAGGAAACGTCAATATTCTCTCATATTGACGTGTAGTAAAGTCATATTGGGTGTGCAATGTATACTCGTTTGTGATTGGTGCAATGTTATGTTCATGTCAAAGAAACTATGTCACGTGATGTAAACAATGTTGATTTCATTGTGAAAATTCCCACGATGTAACGACAATATGGTTGATTCAAATAAAAAAAATGAAGAAAATTAAATGTTAAAACCTATTATTTTATTCTAATTATTCGCTTATATATTAAAAATGCGTATGCAATAAAAACGTTATTAGATTTGGATTGGGATATATACACTCGTTATTCTGCATATACATATTGCGCTCCTAAGTCGCGCAATCTTGATACGCGGAAGAACTCGTGCAAATATCCCAATCCGAATCTAATAACCTATAATTACAGACTGTTTACTTGATGACATTATAGACTAAGGAGACGTTGTCATTTCCTTTTGTTTGTTTGATGCTAGCTTCAACGGAATGGCGTCATATCACAGAAGACTGCAAAACCGGAGAACACGTTGACTACATCACGAAAACATACACAGCCAAGGTAGACCTATGTTCTTGTTTATATTTCTGACTAGTATGAGGTTTCCATTAACTAAATCCATTTACTTACTAAAGAATAGTGCACGTTCTATAGCACTATAATCTGAAATGAAATCAAATTTACGATGATACTCAAAAATGACACCTATTTTAAAAAATATTTGTATAGGATATCTTAGTTTTTGTTATCACCAATTTCACAAGACAATGTGATATGTAATGATTATCCGGTGCATGGTTTTGCTTTTATAATGGTTACATCATAAGGTAATAACTTTAATTCTAGAACTAATAAATGCAATTAGAAAATGATATCCTCTCTATAAAGATAGTTTTTATATTTAGGAAAGCCAGTTCGTAATGTGGCTGCCTTGTCAGTAAAGATCTATAACAAACAATGCACATATTTAGTTTGTTTCTATTGACAACTTCGGATTTCTTAATGGAATGCATGGTTTGTCTGTTCTACAGGTGTTTTTACCAACTAAAGATTCTGCAGGACGGAAACGGTGCTCATTGCACGTAAGGTCTGAAGTCGATGGACCACGCCAGTTTGCTCTTGTCTTCATCTTAAAAGATATTGTCCAAACATTACCAAAAATCGAAACCACAGCTCTCAGATATACTGAAGACCCAATCAGCGTTGAACTTCGCAAAATACATTACACCGATGCCGAACTCGATAATGTAACGTTCCATCTGATTGGTCAACCGATCCACGGCTATGCCAATATCACTGCAGATGGACAACTGTATTACAAGCCAAATAAAGACTTTGCTGGTTCAGACGAAGTTCGGATCGAGTGCATAGAGACTTCCCTACCCAGTGGACACGTGCCGCAACCAGTTCAGACTACCCTGAACATATTTGTAACTGAGGTTAATGACGCACCTGATTTGATTTTCATTCGAGACAATAACACGTTTATTGGTGCAAGAAATCACAAAATTGTTCTTCCCTTGGAGTCTAATATCACTAACTACTTTATCGGAACATTTTTGGTTAGCGACATCGACTGTAACGATACCCTTAAGGAAAACATTTACACTACCAATACTACACATGCTAACTTCACTCTTACAAATATCGAAGATCACGACATTCTTCAGCGATTGATCTCTGGCCAAAACAAGATAGGAGAAACACATAAAGGGTTTGAGCTACAGCTAACTATGTCAAACGACTTTTTCGGTGTCTTAGAGTATGGCTTAATGGCTTATGATCGCGCAGGTCATTGGAGCTTACCGGTAACCTTAGCAATTGGTATCCTGTACAACCCATGCGTATACGGCACGTGTGAACCGCGTCACGGTATACCGTGCACAGATCTTGCGCGAGCACAAGCATTCAAACATTACCGTTGCAAATGCCAACTAGGTTACGAAGGAGAATGGTGTGAAACAGAGACGAACGAATGTAGTCCCCAGCCCTGCGCGCTGATGTTCGACTGTGAAGACCTTATAGCGGGGTACCAATGTAACATTAACATCTCCAAGCTGATGGCTATACTTATCTGTTCAGTTTTGGCTATTTGTCTGATATGGTTCATCCTCTGCAGGAAGAAGATGCGCTTAAAGAAAAGGATGACGGTGTCGCAAATGTAGTAAGTATTTCTATTCATATATGCTGATGTTTACGCACATTTGCTACTCGTTTCAGTAATATGTAGAAATTGGGAGTTCATACATTCTAAACGACAATGTGAAATTATCAATGTTCATCATGTTTTCTGATTCTTATAGAAATTATTTCAACGAATGTTACGAATTCAACAAACTCTTTTACAGAATAAACATGAACAGTTGTAACCATTGAGGACGACATGTACCTGGATCCTCTCTGTCTAAAGTGTGCATAACTTCAGATTGTGTTTGTTTGTTTGTTTGTTTGTTGTTTGTTTGTTGCTTGTTTGTTTGATTGCTTGTTGGAAGCGCGTGTTACGTCATTTTAGCACATTTTAGGCCAAATGTGACGGTCGATTTTTATGTGCACGTATGAACATCTTCTGTCGAAGATGTAAATGGGATTATTTCCTAAATTCAAATGTGTGTGGGCGCACACTTTGGAAATAAAATAATATTTTACAGATTGCTGTCGATATAATCGATATTATATATATATAACTTTGAAATTATACAAATGTTGAACATGCGCATTACTCGTTTGTCAACGACGCGACCGGGTTCGATCCTCGGGCTGGCCTCCCGCTTTAATGATCACATAACGCTTCATAGTTCCGTATGTGTCATCGATAAGTATAACAATAAGTTCAATCAATATAGTCCGATATAGGTAATACAATTCAAAACATACCTTTTTCAGCCTGAATGACCTTTCCGGAAAGCAGAACTCGTATGAGCCGTCGTCCAGCGCAGAGACATCTATGGCAGGCGACTTTAAACCTCTTCAATCAGACGACCCCATTACTGAACCCGAATATGAATCTAAAAATGTCTCATTGTATGATGTAAAAGCAGATGACGTCATACAGGGATTTGTGCTTCCTTCCGCTGGTACCTTTAGGCCTCCTCATCACGGGGAGGCAATTTACAAAAAGATTAAGGGAACCAACATAACGCCGATAGACGTCTAGACTGTATTCGGTCTGGCGTTCGCGTTGTTAGTGCATCTGAGTTTTGGTCATACTTTTTGTATATAAAGTATAATAGTATATCTACTTTTCTGATAACGTTTAATCTCGCAGTCCTCAGCTAAAGTTAGAGCTGTATCTAGCAATCAGATGACATATTAAAATGTGTTTAAAAGAAGAAAAAATAGTAGTAGTAGTATTAATAGTAGTAATAGTAGTAGTAGTAGTAGTAGTAGTAGGCGGATACTGTAGGGGACGTAACCTTTTGGAAAAAAAACACAATAAAAGTCGTAGAAAAAGCATACATTTCCGGTTCCACGTCCACCCACCATGAATCTTCTGTCTGTTTTTGAAGATTCAATTTGAAATTACAGGAAACGAATAACATGTTGATCTAATATGTTCATTGTTTCAAACTACGTATTTCAATGAACAAAGCCCTTTTCTTAAGCTTTGTCAAAAATACGGATTTATCTACAATTTTCAATTTTTGTTAATTTTCACTTTTCCATGGGTCGCCATATATATAAGATGTTTACATTGTTAATGGTTAGCATTACTTATTTATAGATATAGTGTATTTAAAGATATTCGTACTTTGTTTTAGATATATATTATGCATTGTTTTATAGTCATAATTTATGTATGGATATCTATAATTCAGTTATGGATATCATTATTTCACCACCATATATGGATATCTTATAGTCGATTTAAAAATAACTATATCTATATTTCTTTAAAGAATTGAATTGAATGTTGTTTAATAATAGGTTATTTAGAGCCGCCCCAGAGAGAGGAGAAGGATACATAGGAATCCGGGAACCGAGCCCTACTCTTATTATCGAATAGATTCCTATGTTCTTTAACCGATACACGGGACCGCCCGGTTTACGTCCCCATCCGACGGACGAGGCTAATGGAAAGTGTCTTGCCTTTTTTAAAGAAATAAATCGAAATAAACCAATCGAATGTTATATTAGTTTTAACTAAAGTGTGAATATCCGTACATGATCGTGGATTAATGATACATGTATCTATAATTAATTTCATTTACATGCTGTTGTGTTGCATGGACTGGTTCCCCGTCTTGTGTAACTTACATTACATATATTACTGTGGTACTGCATATGGTGGTACTGCATATGGCGTGACATTTTCTCTTTAGTGAATTCATTGTCAACGATGATTTATGGATATCCATAATTCGACGTGATTTTACAATATTTTCATAAATGATATAGAATCAGTTATTCGAAAATGGGATATCATTAATTCGATAGTATGTTGTATATATAATAGAGAAAATCATACAATTAACAAAACACCTTTCACAAACACTCTATCCAGAAAGGATACTAAATGATGGATTAATTTTGTTAAATACAATGTGGAAAATTATCATTTAACCGTGCTTTAAAAATAAAAAATAAAAAACACTCTTAGCTAACGTGCATACTATCTAAAATAGATATTACATCTACCACATGATATTGTATATATATATATATATATATATTATGAGTATCCATAAAGATTCGAGTTATGGATAAGCATAATTCATTTATGGATATATATAAATAGTGAATAGTGAAATTTAAGCATTTTAAGGTCATATCTTTGATGGAAATTAAATGTTAAAACCTATTGTTTTAATCCAATTATTCGTTTATATATTAAAAATGTGTATGCAATAAAAAGGTTATTGGATTTGTAATGGGATGTATGCACTCGTTCTTCTGCGTATACATATTGCGCTCCTATATAAAGTCGCGCAATATTGTTACGCGGAAGAACTCGCGCATATATCCCAATACAAATCTAATAACCTATACATATTTGATGTGTATAATCAAATGACTTGACAGTGTATGCTTAGAATGTAAATACTACTTGCGTATGCATGGAAAGGCGTTCCTCCAAAATTGAACCAACCAATCAATGAACTAGATCTAATAATTATCCATAAAGTGACAAAAATGATACTATTCCATTCCACTGATATCACTCATGCCTGACACTACAGATGCCTGACATTATAGTGCGTTTTCGTTATTTGCAGGCTGTGTACTTTGTAATCCAGATCGCTTCTAGTCCATTTAAAGTGTGAACAGATATGACTTCACGCAAATTCTGTGTGCTTAAAAAGTAATATTTCTTCTACCTATATCTTGTGTTTGAATGAGCTTTACTTTTTTAAATCAGGAATTGTTAATATTGCTCTTGTAGAATGTATACATTTTGCTTTATTCTGCTAAATAAATCAGAGTTACTGATCGTACCTGTTGTTATTTCATTTCGTTTTTGTGCGTGTTTGTAACATTGAAATATCCTAACTTTTCACACATTTTTTTTAAATAATAATGAGTCTGCTGACCCCGACTATTTCAAATGCATAAGAGGATATGATTAACAACTCCGATTCCATAATCTTCCTTGGGCATATATTAAAGTGTCTGCTTTGTTCTTGTCATTTCTTGAAAGAAGATAACGTTAAAATAATCTCCTTAGAACAATTATAATTAATGAACAAATAAAATAAACTACCTGGAAACGCTCGCCAAAAGGCCTTGTGTCAAAGGGCGAGCAAAAATAAAAACTTATAGTAGTAGCTCCGAGTCTCTGTCTGCCAAAAAAAAAATAACAATGATATATTACTATCCCGACGCTTTAAAAGGCGTTAGCGCCTCCATTTGTTCATCCGTCCGTTTGTACTTTTCCATATCTCCTCGTGATAGTGTATGACTTCCACACATGGTAACGATGAGCAAGAGTAACATTAATTTTGGCTCCGCACCAAGGGGCCCTAAAGGTGTGTGTGTGTGTGTGTATGGTGGGGAGGGAGGTGAAAACACTAAACATTCAATTACACTGTCGTGTTCCCATATGCTTGCACCCAATTTGGTATATATACGTTGTCTATGAAAGATAAACAACATACCAACTGTTTTTAATATCGAACTCGGACGTCTGCCCATGGGTTGGTGGATATGGGGTCATTTCTTGTTTAATTGTGTCTCAAATAAAAAGTTAAGATGATTGAATTACATTGTATTCGTTTCCCGTGGAGCCCATGGAGCCCAGGAGAGGGGAGTCAAAAATTCAAATTCACTAAAAATTCAATTACACTGTTACTTTTCCATATTTTTCACAAATACAACAAGACGTGTAGGAGGAGTAGCGTAGACAATATATTTATGACGGACGGGTCATGGTGAACTTGACCTTTGACCTACTGATCTCAAAATCAATAAAAGTAATTTATTCTAGAAATCATGTAGGTACTTCCCACAAAGTTTCATGAAAATCGAATAAAAATGTAGAAGGAGTTGCCCGTAAACGCTCTATACTTGAAACAATCAAAATCGTGTGATTTCGTAAAAAGTCTTTCAACCGGAAATTTCATTAAAATCGGGTGAAAAAATGTAGGATGAGTTGAGCTAAAGCGCTTTAAGATTGAACAGTAATCCCACTTAATCTATCAACCAAAATATATGCCCTAAAGTCATCATACTGATATGATCTGCCAAGTTTCATGAATATTAAATGGAAAATGTCCAAAAAGTTGAGCGAAAAAACTTTTCGCCTGGAAAGCATCAAAATGCCGTGGTCCCGACAAAGATCATCAAACCAGAACGCACTGCCAATATGCGCTACAGTCCATCATACTGATACTTCCTATCAAGTTTCATTAAAATCGGATCGAAAATATAGGAGAAGTTGAGTGGAAACGCTTTACTCTGGAAACATTTCAAAATCCTGAGCTTCCGGCATTAACCATTCACGGAACTCAACACATTCAAAAAGACGCAAGTAAAACAACATGGATATTGAGGAAGACACGAACGATAACTTTACGTCACGTGACGGGACTAGGATATGGATAAGTAGAAGCGTAGTAAGCGACGTCACATAAATGGTTGACACTAGGGATACCCACTTGGAACGGTCAGTGACTAAAGGACCTCTATGGGGACATAAATGGTTGACACTATGGCTACCCACTTGGAACGGTCAGTGACTAAAGGACCTCTATGGGGACATAAATGGTTGACACTAGGGATACCCACTTGGAACGGTCAGTGACTAAAGGACCTCTAGGGGGACATAAATGGTGGACATAAATGGTTGACACTAGGGATATCCACTAGGAACGGTCAGTGACTAAAGGACCTCTAGGGGGACATAAATGGTGGACATAAATGGTTGACACTAGGGATACCCACTTGGAACGGTCAGTGACTAAAGGACCTCTAGGGAGTTAAAAGGACACACGGCAATCTTTATTTTAAAAAAAAACTCACGGCGTCCCGCTAGTTTTTCTGCATAACTTGCATTTGTTCAGTCATTAATATTAATTATAAGAATAATATTAAGCAATTTGTTTTTTTCATACTATCAATTTTTGATATCATTGCACAAATAATATATTAAAACTTATAGTATAATAAGACGAAATAGTGAATACTTCAAATTTGATTTATTTAAATATAAACAGGGTAAAAATAAAAATGATACTGGATATGATATATAAATCGATACACCCATTTCAAACACTTCAAGATTGCCGTGTGTCCCTTTAAACTACATGTTGGGCTGAACCAAACCTCACTCTTAACATATTGTCATCCCCACTAAAATTAGTGC
Source organism: Cyrtodaria siliqua (assembly GCA_037043455.1). Classification (NCBI taxonomy): domain Eukaryota; kingdom Metazoa; phylum Mollusca; class Bivalvia; order Adapedonta; family Hiatellidae; genus Cyrtodaria; species Cyrtodaria siliqua. The sequence goes on from JAWPHD010003758.1 coordinate 83,163, forward strand.
AAATAAAAAAATCCAAGCAAGGCTATATCCTCTAACAAACCAATCAGTATGTATAGGAAGCAAAAGGAAAAAAACAAAAATGGTCTTGTATATATTGATATAAAAAAGAGCCTAGGAAGTACTCAATGACTTAACAGAAGCCATAGCAACAAGACATAAACGTTAATGGAACGACAACGCAAGATTTAAAACAAACATCAGGAGTTGGGCAGACGTCATTATAGGCTCCAAAATCGTTCGGTGCATCCCCTCACCAAAACCCTCCTTCCACCCCAAATACCGCTGGGACAATGTCCTCGAGTTTAAGATAATAAAATCGTTTAATATGTTGTTTATCTTTCATAGATGAGTATACATATGCAACCTGCGGGAAAATGACGCTGTGTGCGTGGCCACAAAAAGGTTGCTTTTACGTTTACATTATTTTTAATTACTACTTCATTCTTTCATAATTCATCGGTTTTTGCACACAATATGACCTATTTATGTGTCGACGTGCCATAAAACACCAGTCATTCATTCATTCATTCTAGCTTTCCGTTATCATGTGTGGAAGTTATACACTAATTTGGTTTAATTCCGCTCAATGGTTTAGAATGAGAAATGTAACGGATGGGAGGGAGGGTGGACGGACGGATGGATGGATGGATAGATGGACAGATGGCCAGACGAACAAACGGAGACTTTAAATGATATGCCCTTACGATTTTTTATAGTGTGGGAATAAATATACAATAACAATGACGGAAACATAATATTGTTTAACTTCGCGATTAGATGGTTCGTTTTATCCGTGCAACTTGGTATACTCACGGTCAATGAAAACGCACCACAAAACAAATTATTTAAAAAAGTTAGAATTTGAGGCATTTTGGACAATATATGATATAATCCATATAACGAGTCGACATTTAGCAATATTTTGTCAGGAATTTAGTACATGCCATCCACATTATTTTTATGAAATGCACGTTCTTTATTTACATTGCACAAAGAAATCATTTTCTCGGAAACATTCATTTCATAATTCTGCCAGATGTCAAACAATAAGAAGGCCAGTAAATTCCGAGACAGATTAATGCAGCTTGGAATTTAGTGAATCAGTTTTCTTTTTTATGATTATCCATAGTAAACAATGGTTCATGACCAGGTAAATAACTGCGTAACTGCCTGTCATAAAAGCCTACCAATAAACAAGTTAGACATGTTAGATATCAAGATTCAATACCTAAAATTTAAAAAGTATTGGTTCAGCAGTTGTATTCCAAATGGTGTGCGAATAATCCAACAGCATAAACTGGTGCGTTTTCATTGTCAGTATATAATAAACATAATTACGGTAAAGCTCGACTTGTAAGTGCGGAAGCGTCGATTCTTACGGATGGCGGGGTGTGTACAGTACTAGTGGGTGGAAATGTGGATGGTCTGCCTCCACCACAAACAAATCGACCGTCATAAATAACATGTGTTGAAAATGACGTAAAACACCTCACAAACAAACAAACACATAATTACGGTAAAAATCTGACTCGACGCAACAAACACCCGTTGGAAGTCCAAGACTGTATTTGTATTTTTAGTGATTCCGGCTTTTTACTACAGGAGATCGTCTGACCCTAAAACGCCAATACAAATAAGGACAGCATTAATAGTGTACCTAAGTGATACACAAAGACGATCATGTATACAAAAATATGAAAAACAAAGGCCTATTTAAAAAACAAAGTGTCTGCAATGACATGGCAGTAGCCAGAGCAGCTTGCGAATAAGCCATTATATGCCATTATTTGCGGGGTGGTTGGGGTGGAAGGGGTAGGGGGTCTCATAAGAACTTCAGATTAAGAATCAGCGAGAAGAGGCTTCAGGATTAAGAATCAGCGAGCAGACGTAAACACCATTGTGTCGTAGAAAGCATCGGACTCCCTCTACTAGGAAAAACTACATACTGTATTCGTTTGATACAGATTTACTTCCTCTGAGACTTTGTGTGATTTTGCTTTTTAATTTGAAATCAATTGCATAATAAATTTGTTTTAGAACCTGCTGATAAAGCAGCTAGCTAATAATGTTATATTGTTTGACGCCTACATTACGTCAAAGTTTTATTTTTGAAACTATGGACCATTTATTCGTATAGTTTAGTTCAGTCTACTAAGACTGATGTTGTTTCCCTTGCATATAACTCAGTGCACCGTTTTCAAGGTAGGGTAGACGAAATGCAAAACAAACCACCAACTGGATTATAGGCGACTGCTTAAACAATTTCACAAATAGATCAACAATGTAATACGAACCTAACATATCACACTAAACAAGTGAAAATGACTTTTTGTTTTTGCACAAAAAAAAAAGAAGCATTTACTGGACGCCAATATACCTGACACTTCCTGTGCTGCATTGTGTGTACTACCCCACGACGACACTACCCCACGACGACACTTCCTGTGTTGCAATGAACGGAACAGAACAGAACAGATATTTTATTTCGACTTATACATTTAGTATCACTTCATCTAAATATAATATACACAGTTTAATTAAACACATGACAGGCACGCACGCATGCAGCCCAACACTCACACACACTCTGGCACAACTCTCCCGCACACGCACACACGCACGTACTCTCTCTCTCTCTCTCTCTCTCTCTCTCTCTCTCATGCAATTACATAAACGATTTAATTGTTGAAACAATACATAATACCTGAGGATAAAACGTTACATATATATATATGTACACAACTACGTATAATTAAATGTGTTAGTATAATAAATGCTTCTTTTACAAACTTGGCTACATTATGAATCTCTTTATGATTCTTACTTTGCATCAATTCTATAAATTTAAATGACACTGGGGTTTCGATAATAATACGCCTTAATATACAGTTTGCGAATATGTTCATAGACAGACAAATTAAAATAATTGATATTCGTCTTCTACGTCAATAGAATTACAAATATTACAATATCGTTGACCTGTATCAGTTCAATTTTGTGTGTATCTGCCGGTTTCGACTCTGAGGGAATGCGAAGATAATCGTATTCTTGACATTGCCGTTCTTAGTTTAAATGGCAACATATCTAGATAAGATTCGTATTTAAACATGTTAAAGACAGTCTTGAAATCTTTATATAACACCAGAACACGGTTATTTTCAATATCACTATGCCACTTCTGTACAAAACAATCAATTAATCTTTGTTTGAATAATACATGAAAATGTTTCAAATTAATATTCTGAGGCTCATTCTATACATAGGTAAATCCAAAATCATTTAAAAGAGTCTTAACTTTACTTGCCCATTTTTACAGCCTCTCTCACAATCTCTCATTGATTCTTCATACATAGTAGATATTAATATATTGTTCGTACTTAAAGCCTTCCTCCAGTACTTAATTATTTTAAAATATATTGATATACAATGGATATCTACCTAACTCCCGATATACTCCTTCATTACTACTACATGTTTTAGGTTTGAAATTATATATACCTTTTTATATTTGCGATTAGGACATTTAACGCCTTTAAACTTTTACCTGCAAGTGTATACTGATTTAGATTAAAAGTCCCAGTATAGTTAAAAACATTTCCTAAATACTTCAAATCATTTACCACTTCTAACTTCTTTCCATTATATACCCAAGTTTCATTTTCCCTTAATCGACCTCTTTTTCTAAACGTCATCACTTTCGTTTTCTCAATATTTACCTCTCACCCCCATTTATCACAATCCCCATTTATCACAATATACTTTAAATTGAACATTCGAAAAAAATGGAGAATGAATTACAGCTTCGCACACACGGCAATGGGTGTACTACCCCAGGACGACACTTCCTGTGCTGCAGTGGGTGTGTTACCCCAGGACGACACTTCCTGTGATGCTATGGGTGTACTACAACAGGACGACACTTCCTGTCCTGCCATGGGTGTACTACCCCCAGGACGACACTTCCTGTGCTGCCATGTGTATACTACCCAAGAAAGACACTTCCTTTGCTGCCATGGGTGTACTACCCAGGACGACACTTCCTGTGCTGCATTGGGTGTACTACTCCAGGACAACACTTCCTGTGCTGCAATGGGTGTACTACCCCAGGTCGACACTTCCTGTACTGCAATGGGTGTACCCCAACCGCAGGACGACACTTCCTGTGCTGCCATGTGTATACTACCCCAGGACGACACTTCCTGTGCTGCCATGGGTGTACTACCCCAGGTCGACACTTCCTGTACTGCAATGGTAGTACTACCCCAGGACGACACTTCCTGTGCTGCAATGTGTGTACTACCCCAACCTCAGGACGACACTTCCTGTGCTGCCATGTGTATACTACCCCAGGACGACACTTCCTGTGCTGCAATGGGTGTACTACCCCAGGATGACACTTCCAGTGCTGCAATGGGTGTACTACCCCAGGAAGACACTTCCTGTGATGCCATGGGTGTACTACCCCGGGACGACACTTCCTGTGCTGCCGTGATGCGATATACCTTTCAATGAGAATAGTCCGAAATAAACGCGCGTTATACTCAAACTGCACACAAAAATAAGGTATTGAAAACAATACCTCGTTTGATGACAACCATCTCAGTGTGAATGCAATTAATTAAAATGATATTTTAAAATATTTTATTATTATTATTTTAATGATATTTCCAGTTGTATTAAAAATATGATGGAAAGACAGTAATCTGGTAGATACTTTACCCCCAAAAGTCATAAAAGCGGGGAGTAAGTCACTCTGTCTTTCCCCACGGGACATAGCTAATTCTATACTAGAACGAGGTAAGTTTTAAGCAAGCTTTAAACTTGCGCAAGGCACCCCTGTATTTAAGAAAGATGATCCATTTAATGAAAAAACCTAGAGACCATAAAGCATACTATCAAGTCTGTCAAAACTTTGTTGAGGGAGCAGTTGGTAACCAAATATAGTACAGTTTGAAGTTAGTTTCATCCTTTCGTGGTTTGCGACTGTCGCACTGCTCTTTTGCGCCTTGCTGAAGAATGGAAAAAGACCCTGCGGAGGATGGACGATAATCTATATATTGGTGAATTTTAATGGAGTTTATTAAAAGCGTTCGATTGCTTACACGTGGACCTGATTTTTAAAACAACCCGGTTTATCTGAGCATTTGAAAAATCTTAACGAGTATCTTTATATACAGACATGATAATAATCGGATATGAAACTTCGTCTCTAAACTAAACTAAATCAGTAAAGTAGCTAAATTAAGTATATGTAGTTACGCAATCATGCTTCATTGCAATGAAGAGTCACTTGTATAACATAAAAGGATAAAGGACTCGCATATACGTTTGATTTTGACATGGTGCCAGTTGTTGGATCATAGCGGTACCGGTTGTCGATTCCTATATAACGTTTCGGTTGATCGTAGGGCAGGATTTCCGGATTCATATGTATCCCACCCTCTGGGCGGTTCTAAGCACTAGCCAAGTGTTCAGATCATATAATAATATATATATGTTGACTAAAATAATAGATTTGTTCACTAGTTCTTAAAATACCCGTGATTGAATATGCGTTAAATGAATTATGAGTTGGTAACTCTTAATTCGACCCTCCAGTTTTGGGGATTTGACCTGGCCGGTTAAAGACGTTTAAATTGTGTTTATAGAATTTCGATTTTCAAAATAGGTAAATTATATATATAATTATATATAACGTCGTCAGTAGTTATAGAAACGGTGTACATATGTTGTAAAATTTGGTTGTTTTGGCGGGATAGCTACTTTAAATAACAGTATAGTTCTTGTAAATATTGGTGACTCCGGCAGTACAGTTTTTATTGTGTTACGTGTTACTGGACTGATGTCAATATCCATTTCTTTCTTTCTTTCTCTCGTTCTTTCTTTCGTATACGCTCCCTAGTCAGCGGACATATATATTTACCACTGCGTTTCTATGGTACGTTTCAAATACATGTACAGACTATTACATAGTAATTTATCATGTTATATAACCGATGCAAAGGAGGGTATTTTTTTCGATACTGCCCAATCTGTGGTGGCTTAATTACAACTTAAATCTACAAAATAAAATAACCCCTTCAAGAGATGTACTTCTTAGATCTCGTGTACTTCTTACGTCTCTGCCTCTTCTAAGCCACATATAAACTATATAGACGAGTATGATTGCTAGAGCTATTAAGTGTACAGGCTGCCATAACGATAGTATACCACTGCAGGATAGAGAGAAGAAGAGATAGTGTTATAGTATATGCATATTGTAAAGAGACTTTGTTCCGAGAGCTATTAAGTGAGCATGCTGCCATGACGATCGCATACCCTTGAATGATAGAAAGACGAAGCGATAGTGTTATAGTATATGCATATAGTAAAGAGGCCTGGTTCCAAGAGCTATTAAGTGAACAGGCTGCCATAACGATAGTATTCCATTGAAGGATAGAGAGAAGAAGAGATAGTGTTATAGTATATGCATATAGCAAAGAGACCTTGTTCCATGGCACTAACCACAAGTTGTTTCTAGGTTTGATACTCCGAAATGAACACTCATATTAGTCCAATCAACATTACCTCCAATGCGAACCCCCGGGTATTTTTGGATGTTGGATATAATTCGTCTAACGGAGGCATTTAAAAAATGTTAGTTGCATAAATCCGGTCAACCTTGTCCGGGGTCTGTAGAAGAAACAAAGATAGAGGGTTTGCCAACCTACATATCTGGCTTGGTCAATGCCATCTCTCACTGAGTCTGTGTGAACACTTACGTGTTTTTGCACAACCCAAGCCTTTTTGAATCTATTAAACTCCTTACCACTTTCTAAAAAATAAGGTTGATCCATATGTCACCACCAGGCATCTGCCATGTTGTTGTTGTTGCGTGGAGGAAACCATATGTTCTATGTTCCTCTCTCGAAACCTCCTTGAAAGGAGAACCGTCTGTCGACGTAGTATAATTCCTCCACCCGAATATATACGAATAATGGAACAGTCCAATCCACCACCGAGAATACGCTACGCTAATATTTACACAGCTGTTTATATTATGATTGTGTTTAACACCACAATTAATGCATTCACTCAGTGGTTACTGTCCCACTCTATGTGTTTAAAACAATTTTTAACAGTCTGTATCGGGTTATATGCAAGCTGTATAGCAACCTTCTAACTTGAAACTCAAAGTTTTGTAACAGGGGGGGTGCAATGGATCTCAGGGATGGGAAGTTTGTGTAGTCCAAAAGTAACTGTATCTTCTGCTTGGCACACAGTACATTGAAGTCGGAAAATCCTAATTCTTCAAGTTCATGACTGATATCACATACAATTTGTTGTCTGAGACTGTGCAAGGCACCACAGTTCAGAATAAAATGTTCCAGTGTTTCGTCTTCTAACCAACACAACCGACATGTAGCGTCAACTTGGTTTTGGTTAAACCTAGCCCTGGAATCCTGAAGAATATAGCCTCCACACAAGAGTTTTAACTGTATAGGAATCCTCAGCATATCTTTGGACGACTTCAGAGGTACTCTCAGTATCCGATGAGGTTTCCCCGGTAGATATTCCGGGTTCAAGTATTGAAGACTTTTGTAATATTGCACTCTAGTTTCGATTTTATGATGACCACAACTTCAACTTGGTCGGGAATAGTATCTACAAGTAGATATAACATATATCATTTTCCCATCCTTTTGGGTCCTATCGCCAAAGTCACATGACACACAAAATGGCGGATACCCTTCAACAAAGTTCTACATGTCACTCGGTGTTTTAGATTAGATAACATTTGAGCTGGGGTTTTGTATGTAATACACATAGGTGCTGTATATATTTATGGTATTTATACCTGTTAGGTAATAGTTTAAAGTATGATCAGAAGAAATCTAAATTGAAACCCGGTAGTGTAACAGTGGTATTTTTTTTTTAATTTAATAAGGAGTCAATCAAGCACGGCATTTAGTATCCGGTTTCTCATTCAAGTACAATTTAGGAAGATGGAAGTAACACAATAATAATTTAGTCGGTTAACTTTTCTACACACACACTTCATATTTCATATGCAGGTTTGTTTTTTACTTTTCTACGTATTTTTGTTTTATCTATGATGATGGGTATTCACTGTTGTACACATTATAAGCCAGAGAGTACAGCGAAGTTTAGCTGATTTAGTGTCCATGCAGTGCCAATCCAGGAGTTTCATTTGGGGCCTGCGTCATGACTGCAATGGAGACATTGCAGTATTATGAACAAATCCTGAGTGTATAAAGATAGAATCTTAACCACATATTCCATAAATGACTTTCAGTGGGATACATGCACTTGCGTTATTAATCTGAGCTTTCTATGACATAAATGCCTATTTTTAATTTTTTTTTTATTGTTTTGATAATTGACAATATTATTTGTTAAGATTATTAAATCACAGAGTGAGACCATTTAAACTATGAGGACACGTCCTTTTATGAGAGAAATATCTCAATTTCTCAGCCTATGATTGACTTTGCAATTTGCATAAACCGCCGTTCTCAACATTGTCTGTATCTGGCTAGTTTATGCAACTTTGGAAGCCTGGAAGGTTGATCAGATGCCTACAGATGTTAGATCATTTAATCAATATGCAAGGTTACATTGAACTAAATCTTGTCTTAAAGGGACTGGAGTCAATCTGGAAGAGAGGTTGGGGTCAATCCAAATACATATGAAAACCATCCTAATGTGCTTCAAGTTTAAATGAAATGTGCGTATCCATTAAATTGAGTCGCTTTTACCTTTGGGTTTATTAATATTTTTGTTTATGAAAATGTTTGGTCTGGAAAACTTGGTCTCATTCCATTTAAAAACAGCTCCTGGAAAATATCTTACCTGTACATTTATGAGTTCATGGTGTATTAAAACTAAAAGGCCTGAAGATTAATCTTTAGCTTGTAAGTATACATTTTCTCCAGATGCTACAATGCTAATGATTTGATATAGAAAGAAAACATAATCATGGCTACAAATGTGATAGCTGAGGATGGTGATGTTATACACAGTATGAGCACTCCGAGACAGACGTCAGTGGTCCACAGACTGCGGAGAGTGCTGGGAAAGTCAGGGACAGTTGTTAAAGAGCCGCCTACAGATGATGTCACACCTATAGTCGCTGATGATGAATACAGTTTCCTGGCAGCCGTAAGTCCTCTCACAAAAACAAATGGGTTTTTTTCAGTTGAAATCTCATTGAACATTCTCGTCAAAGGTTGACAAGTTATCTCCACTTTAATAATCCATACAATTCTTTTATAATTGTGTCGCCTGCGTAGAATGGCAGATACTTAGGGATCACTTTACCCACTGTCCGTCACACTTTAATCTGCAACCTTACTTTTGCCATAACTTTGACCTATGTTCATGAAACTTCACACACATGTTCATCTTAACTCAAGGAATATTGTTAAATCTGTCCAATAACTCTGAATTTCATTTTGGCAGAGTTTTCATAAAACTTTAGTTAGAGCTGAAATTAGCACACGGCAGGTGACACTAGTGTTCCATTCTAGTTCTTATAAAGCAAGCCATCTGATCATTACTGAGCTTTACCTATATTTCGGACATTTCTGTTAATAGAAAATGTAAACATAATAACATATTGATAACCACTCCACTATTCCTATTAAAAATGAGCCACGGTTATCATGGTTATAAAACTATAACATTTTACAGTAAGCTCATATCTATCAAACCACAAAAAGGAATTCAGTGGCGGTGTCTACTTGTAGCTATGCGATAAAGAGGTTATTTGTTTTATAAGACCTATTTTACTCTTCTCTGTGGTGGTATATTAATATATGTTTGACTATACTAAGACTGATGTCAGTGTTCGGCAGTTGGCAGGCAAGATATCTGTATTCATAACTTTCACATGATATAATCAAAATAATTTGTCCAATCAGTGAAAAATGAAATAACCTCAACATTCTGGTACGGGGTAAACTTGGTGTTTATCGATGATGCTCAACTGATTTTAGCTCCTTTTTACAAAACTAATTTGTAGAGAGAATGATATAATCAGCTTTATTTTTTTGAGTACAGCTATGTATCTTCTTTTGATGCTGTCTGATTTTAAAATACCAATATGGATACATTTGATTTAAATTTTGGTTTAATAGTTTGATTTTTCATACAGAGAGTGAGGATAAAGTCCATGTAAACTCCTTTCACCTACTGAATACCTCAACATCTCGGATATTTGTAATTTATGACGGGATGTGAAGGTTATGAATTAGCTGATATCAGGCCCGTTAGGTCAGCATGTTGCCAAGGTATACAGCTCTAGGCAATCACAGCAGGTGAAGGTGAGAGGTCACAATACAGCTGATTTGTACTATGATTTCAGGGTAGAGATTTCGAACCGTTGAACACCACCCATAAGTACACGGAACAAGAGCGACAAACTCTTGCCGCCTATGAGAGTTTGGATTATCTGCCCTCACACAGTGAAATCTATAAAAAATGGGTCAGAAAACAGAAGATTACAAGGTACTGCGGATTCAAATTCTTTGTAAATTATTGTTTGGGGCGCTTGTTTCAGCCAAAGGTTTTTCTGCAATAACGTGAGCAATTAAAATAATACGTACATCAGTTATATTTCATTAGAACTGGCATTTTTAGTGGTAAATAAAACTACTTTACTTTTGAAAATCGGTTGAGAAATACATATTTTACAGCCAAAATGATTTTTTGATGCGGCTTTTCCTATGTAAATTCCTTGTTGGTGGGACAGGAGAAAATTAATAAATTTCAAATAACTTCAGTAATCCTTGGTATTTTGCTATAAAAATTTCAGAGTGTCTTAATTTACTAATATCCAACAATTTAAAACTATTTTTGGATAAAAATTCTAAAAAAAATGTTTTTCAAATTTTTCATGCAGCAGAATTTTGCATTGAAAATGACCCATCAAAAACAGCTTTTGCACATGAAATTTTTATTTCTCAACTGATTTTGAAAAGTAAGGTATTTTTATTTACCACTAAAAATGTCTGTTTCACTGATATACAACTTATTGATGTAGTAGATGAATTTTGTCTGAAAAGTCCAAAAAACCTTTGGCTGAAACAAGCGCCCCAAACAATAGACTAAACATGTTTATTAATACAGCAACAAGAGAAATATACATATAAATAAATTCAATATTAAACGGGCTCTCATGTAACATCTTCTTGTAAATTGTTGGGTTAAATATTTACATTTGATTTATTTTAGACACTTATTTGAAAAAGAACATCTACTTCTTTGTACAGATCCTTCTAAAGGGGTTGATGTTTCTAGTTAAAAATGCCTTTTGTTGCCTGCCATAGCTTTCTGTTATACAGCGTTGTTGTTACAGTTTTCAGTTTGATATCTGGGCGATGATGGGGTTGATAGGCTTTACCATCGGTTTCATAGGCTTCCTTCTTCATCAGCTCATCGAGAAAATTGCTCATGTGAAATGGGAGATCACTCAGAAATATATTGAGGTCAGATTTTAGTGTTTATATGCAGTGTTTTGGGGAATAGAGAATCATCGGTAGTAAAGAATCATTTTCTGTTTAAATTATTTTTTCTCAGCTTAATTATTTTAGATCGTTTTAAAATGTTCCAGGCTTGAAGATATATCATATAACAATACATTTATATAGCAGTGCAATGGTTTGGTGCATGTTTCCATGTAAAATGTATCATTAAATGCAACACCTCTCAGAAAAAAGTGTGTTTTTGAAACAAAAATATCATACTGTCACAATAAACTGAGATATAAATATTTGCTGTTATAATAAATGGTAGGGACAAAAGTCGAAGTGTAATCATCAAATAAGTTAACTTGTTAAGGGTTTGCACTTCTTGAAATATTGGTGCAAAACACACTTCCGGTATTTAAAAAATCACAATTATAGGACAATAATTTCAGAAACTTTGCTATCGTATAACTAAAAGTGTAAATCTAAATCAAAGTCTAAATAGTCATTTTCCTTTCATATTAAATTTAGACGTTTAACTCAAGTGATTCTATACCAACCAACCCACTGTATATATATATAGCCTCCCTGAATTAGAATGCATGTAAAGTTACAATTCTCAGTATTCTTTATAGAAGTGGTAAGTTTTTGTTCGAATCGACCTTTGTTAAGTACACTGATTTAATTGAAATATTGAAATTCACTCGGTTGGATTAATTAAGAAGTCTAATAATTATTTGAAAAAAATATCTAAAAGTATGTTTTTCTTGAGATCATATGCAAATAAAATTGCCATAAAATGTTTACAATGGTGTTGTGAGCATGCTTGTTTCTTTTCCAGGATGGTGATTTTTTAATAGCTTGTTTGTTTGCCACTGGATACAGCGTGGCTTTTATACTGTTTAGTGCAGGAATTGTTATTGTAAGTATGCATATATGATAAATAGTGACAAGTTATATTATTATATCCCACGTTAACGCTCCTGTATACATTTCCTATACTCTAGTGTGAAACATTTTATACTGTTTCCCGATTGTGATGTCAAGCGATCAACAGTAAGTGCTGTCTCATGTTGTGACGTCACAGCAAGGCAATTGGGATTTCTCACGTTGAACTGCGGAAGCGTAAACAAATTTTGTTTTGTTTAAACGTGTGATAACACATTTCTTAACAGTAGTATTCTTGTTTTTGTTGACTATAACTTGTTGCTTAAATCAAAACTGGTTAAAATATATATATTGATCTAACAAAGATTAAAATAAAATAAATATTGCATCCCAATGAGGGTGACAGTGGATATTGTCACCCTTCGGAAAAATAATTTCAACCTCAGCTTCGTCTCGGTCACCCTCACTGGGATGCAGTATTTATATACTGTTCTGTGATTGTGGTTAATACAACATCATTAGTCTCCAACATTGAAGCAGTGTTTGACATACAGTTCACACTCGATTTCTTTGAAGTTCTGCTGACGTCAAATTTCAGTCACGGTCCCAATGTTATTCCTTCTGTTTTCATGTAATTTGACTTCTTTGAAATCGTTCACCAAGTCCAAATTCAGCTATTCCAGCCTTTTTTTTCGGTCTTTAATGTAACTTTTGACTGTATTTTACCCCCGTTTAATCAGTGTTCAATTTCAAGTGCCAAAGGCAAGTTGATAAAATGCAAGCTGCGTCAAAGTCGAGTATGAAACAAACAAAAGGTGACAATTGCCGACATGATTTGAACATGTGACATTACCGTAATCAACATTGTTTGTGACTTGCCTGTTAAATCAGTGTCTTTTTATCTAATATATAATGCCTGTAATGAGAAAGTTTTTTTCCGTTTATAAAAACAGAGGTCATTGATTGGGTTAAACCAATTATAAAAATTATAAAGTTGTAAATATTGTGCCACTGAATATATTTGATGGTGTTTTTTTTTTAATAAAATCTTAAAACAAAAATATTTTGCTAATTTTCTTTTTATACATAACATCATTTCAGTACCTCCGTCCATGTGCTGGTGGTTCTGGTATCCCAGAAGTTACTGGGTTTCTCAACGGCACAAATGTGCGACATATCTTCAATATTAAGACGATGTTTGTGAAGTTTTTTTCCTGTGTAGCATGTGTGGGGTGTGGACTTCCTGTTGGTCCTGAGGGTCCAATGATCCATCTGGGGTGAGTAGAGCATATCATGTACCCTGAGGGGGTAGTGGTGCACTGTATTCTATAGTACTATGAAATACCGTATTCTATAGAGGTATTAAATACCGTATTCTATAGTGATATGAAATACCTTATTCTATAGTGATATGAAATACCCTATTCTATAGCGATATGAAATACATGTACTGTATTCTATAGTGATATGAAATATCGCATTTTATAACGATATGAAATACCATATTCTATAGTGATATGAAATACCGTATTTTATAGCGATATGAAATACCATATTCTATAGTGATATGAAATACCGTATTCTATAGCGATATGAAATACCATATTTTATAGTGATATGAAATACCATATTCTAAAATGTTGTTATACCATATTCTATAGGGATGTTATACAAATTCTATAGTGATATTATACCATATCCCTTTAGCGATGTTATACTATATTCTATAGAGATGTTATACCATATTCTATAGTGATAATATACCATATTCTTATTATACCATATTCTACAGAGATGTTATACCATATCCCTTTCGCGATGTTTTACCATATTCTATAGAGATGTTATACCATATTCTATAGTGATATTATACCATATTCTATAGAGCTGTTATACCATATTCTATAGAGATGTTATACCATATTCTATAGTGATATTATACCATATTCTATAGAGATGTTATACCATATTCTATAGTGATATTATACCATATTCTATAGAGATGTTATACCATATTCTATAGTGATATTATACCATATTCTATAGAGATGTTATACCATATTCTATAGTGATATTATACCATATTCTATAGAGCTGTTATACCATATTCTATAGTGATATTATACCATATTCTATAGAGATGTTATACCATATTCTAAAGTGATATTATACCATATCCCTTTAGCGATGTTATACCATATTCTTTAGTTATTTGTAATATCATATTCTTTAGCGATATGAAATACTGTATTCCGAAGCGATATGTGAAATAAACAAAACAAAAAGTTTAAATAAGCAAGATGGCTAGTTAAGAATATGATGGTATAGCATGTTGGTCTGCCTTGAGCCCTTGTTTTCCCTTTGTTGTGATATCCTTTGTTTTGATTTGCATGCCATGGGCGCTACATACATTATGTGGTCCGAGTATTAATTTTCATACCCCATCCAACCCCTTCTCCAATAAGCGAAAATGGGGTTGGCTGGGGTATCAAATAAAACCTTAATTTGGCTTTTAAAAATGTATGTTGTAAAATAAAAACATTTAATAGGTGCTTTTAAACAGGCTATCACATTTTTTTCAGTAAAAAACGTATTTAAATGTCTTTTATTGTCGAAATGTCCGTTATAAAATCCTGCTAATATAAGCTTTCCCATCGCTTAATGGAATTAAGGCGGAACCACGTAATGTTTATTGTTGTTATATGACTATGTATTTTAACATCATGTTGTAATGTCTTGTGCAGCTGTGTTAATCTTTTACTGAAATATATCTATCTATGCCATAGGCCCAGTCAGAGAATTTCCATTTAAACATACGTGGGATCCCAGGAAGGCACCCAGTCATAGTTTGAAGAACCAAATTTCAGTAAATAGGGTTCACCCATAGATGTTTATTAAATTGCCTTCCTGGGGTTCTGTATATGTTTTAATGGAATAGCCCTCAGTTACAAGATTTATGTACCCATTGTTTATGTTACGTTTTATTTTCAGAGCTCTTGTTGGAGCTGGTCTCAGTCAACTTAAGTCAGAAACACTCGGGTTGAAAATTCCCATGCTTGAAAAATTCAGGACATCGGAAGCCAGGTTTGTAAATATTCAAAAATTGGTCCGATAACAAACTCTCTATTTCAAGCTCAAACTTGGATTGTCGTAAGCAATAGCAGGTATGTTTTTGATTTATTAATATGCCTTTAATATTATGTCTAGTCACATTTTAAAGAAATAAAAAGTATAAATCAGTATCCATTCTTTTAGGGAGGGGCATATAGTAATTGCACTGTCTGTCCGTCCACTTGTCCATCCGAAACAATCATGTCTCAACCATAACTTCGTAATTTCATTGCAGGAATTTCATGAAACTTCACAAAAATGTTAATCACAATTAGAAGGTGTCTTGTCTTACATGCAAGAAACAGGTCATTATCTCAAAGTTTAAGGTCACACTTCGACCTCACGGGTCAAATGAACTTCAGTGGCATTGTCACTGACTGGTGACGTTTCTTATTAGTGTTTATACATTGAATCTTGATACGTGTACCTCTGGTTACTGTCTTCTTCTAATGGTATCAAGCCAACATCAATCTGTTGAAGATACCTCCAGTTTGAGATTAGTGCAAAAAACGAAAGAGCAAAAAACAAGTGTTTGATTTTAAAGGGAGACACGGCAATCTTGATCCCGTTAGTTTTTCTCGTAACTTGCATTCGTTCAATCATTAATATTAATTGTTAGAATAGTTCCAAGCAAATTGTTTTTAAATATTACTGACTTTTGATAATAATGCACCAATAATATATTTAAAAAATATGTAGAATAATGAAGGAAATAGAATTCTCAATTTTTTATTTAACTGTATGCAAGCAGTTTTAAAGTCAAAATGATACAGGATTAATAAATCACTGTTCTAATTGTAATGCCTGATATAAAAATCAAGATTGCCATGTGTCCCTTTAAATATAATTATTACACTAATACTGAGAAAAGTAATTGTTTTAACGAAAAAAAGTCCCTAGTATCAAATTAGGCATATTTCGAGAACATTATCGGGCTGTGTGCAAAACTTAGAACTGCATTCTCAGATTATTTTTTTTTATCAAGGAAAATGTTAAACAACTCGCCAAACATTGCATTGTCTTTTGAGTTACTTTGTTAGAACAATTCGAGTATTTTAGAATTTTCTTGTTAAAGACATTTTTTGATACCAAATGGGTTGAAGTCTCTGATTGTGATGAATATTATTTTATAATACAGAAGAAGTGTTCAATTTATAAACTATATTTTTAAAGTCCGTTTGGGGAGGTGGGTGGGGCAATATATTAATCGCACCATCTGTTCATTCGTCTTTCAACCATAACTTTGAAAGTACTGAAGGAAATTCCATGTAACTTTAAAAAATTGTTAATTACACGGTGTGCCATGCCCATGCATCAGGTCCGTACCTCAGTCGCGGTAACACTTGCAGGTCAAACGTCAAATGATTTTGGGGGCATTGATCACTTTCCATGACATTTCTTGTTTATTCTTTTACATTAATTACAAAACAATCTACACAAATCATTCTTTTCACCGTTAGCATAGTCTTGATGTGGAAGGTAACAGAGAACCCTTGGAAAACAATGTTCTCATAATAAATGGACACCCTTTCCTTTTTAATAGTAAACAAAATGTGTAAAATACAAGAGCTATACTGTCAGGCGCGTTGCGTGCCATATTCATTTACTCACGTGAGTAAACTTTCAAACTTTTCAAACGAAGGCTCAAAAAATAAAAACTCGAAAACTGCAATAAAAAGGTGAGCCTAAGAGGGGGTACATGCTGAGTCTTCGATATTGATTCTGATGTCAGACTCAGATATCAGCACGATGCGTAGTTTTTACCTAAAATGTACCAGAAGTCACATACGAGCATTTTTTTTTTTTATAATTTCCCGGGGGAGGCCTCCCCGCACCTACCCCCGTGAGTAATTGAGATTTTGGTCACGCTACACCCCTGACTGTATCCTTTAGTCAGATTCAGATTGATACAACATGAGTTACATCTCTGACGGTCAATAACTAATATTAAATTTTGTATAAATTTCAGGAGAAATTTCATATCAGCAGGCGCTGCAGCAGGGGTAGCATCAGCTTTTGGGGCGCCAGTTGGGGGATTGTTGTTCTCCATGGAGGAGGTGTCTTCCTTCTGGACGGTGACGCTGTCCTGGCAGATCTTCTTCTGCTGCATCATAGCAGTGTTTACGACGGACTTGTTCAATTCTGCCTTCATGGATTTTGCCTATACTGGCAGCTTTGGACAGTTCAAGACTAACAGATACATACTGTTCGAGGTAAGAATAATATTTCTGACATTAAATCAGTTTTACTCACCATTGACAGAATGAGCTTATGTACAATATATAGTCCAACCATTAGGACAAAAGTCATGAAAAGAGTCAAAATATGAAAGCAGCCAAACTATCAAAAATTATAACAATGCCATAAAGGGAGACAACTTTTCCTTTCAAACTGCATTACAAAAAGCAGTTACAGGGCCTCTCTTGTCATAGACAATGGAAAATATGGTTACAGGTAGGGTAAATGTTTTTGATAACTCCTGTTATTATCAAGTGACAACATCCAAAGTGAGACTACTGACTATAAAATAGAGATTTGGTTAGAACAAAGAAATTTTTAATACGTTTATTTGAATCAGTGTTGTCATTCTTGTTTCCTATAAAGCAAATACAAATTTTTAGCAAAAGCCTCCTACATGTATGTATGATTGAAATACCAGAATTGTTAAAGGGTGTTTGAACACCACTAAGAAGGTTCCGATTCGGTTAAATTTTGGTGGGGAAAAAGAGAAAGATGAGATGAAGGGTAAAGTTTCCCATCACACATGCCTCCGCCAGGGAGCAAACCCACGCGGGGCAGAGGCAGGGCTCGAAATTAGCACTAGTCTGGTAGCACCAGGCCAGCAAAAATGCTGCCGGGCTACCAAGTGTTTGTGTCTGGGTAGTCCGATGGGCTAGTAAAAAATGTGTTCAAAATAAATTATAAATCGATAGGTTATGTGGTGACAGTACTTTGTAACCTAATTTTAAAAAAAAGCTATTTCCTTAGGTTCCTATAGGGCATTATTAACAATTGCCCCAGTAATAAAAATGAGTGTTTTAGCAAAGTCTTGATCGAGATGCTTTTGTGTGCTTCGATAACCTTGCATACATAAGAAATGTGGAGGTACTTTCAAAATGCATTTAAAACTCATGAAAAGAAACCGAAACTCGAATTAAAATAAGGCTTTTCTATAGAATATTATATTGGGCTAGTAAATTTTCAGCAGGTCTAGTGATTTAACCCATCTACTAGACCTGTAGCTTAAAGCACAAGACCCTATCCATTCAAGCCCAAGTTACACGTGTTTTGATTGGAGCCAAGATTTTCTGATTTAACATTTTTGTAAGGGTTGGAATTTACCTATCTGAACCAGCTGCCCATTATTGATTCTTTTTCTTGCTATTACCTTTGACATTTTGGGTTTTGAATCGCCATCAATCAGCGGTTTGTACTCTACGATTATCTATACAATGATGCCATGCCAATGTGTCAAAATCATCATCGTTTTTATCTACCCTGCCTCCTCACCCCCGCTTACCACTACCTCACCCCTTCTTACTCCGCTCACAACAGACTGTTTCTCCACTGCCCCACCCAATTATAAGGGTAAAGTTATATCATTCAGTAAATATAGATAGATATATATACATCCTATCTGGTATGACAGGAAAGGAAATATATACTACTCAAAATTTGCTAAGGATCACTTTTTTGTTGTCTAAATTTCTAGCTGAAATAAATAGCATTATTTCTATTTTACATGGAGTTATATAGGGCAGTGTATGGTCATGTGATCTCATGACTTGATTGAAATTGTGGAATTGTTGAAGTATCAATGAAATTAATATTGTTATTGTTAATTAATTTCTAATAAAATTATATGGAAGAATAAAAGTGATCCTTAGCAAATTTTGAGAGAATTTCATACTTCCGTAGTGTTTCTATGCACTTGTATTTGATTTGTGTTTTTTTCTCAGATAGATGAAGGTGTGGACGTGAACATCCTAATGTTTATACCTACGATGATTATAGGGATCCTCGGGGGACTTCTGGGGGCTGCTTTCACCATACTCAATCTCAAAATCACACGATTCAGGAAAAACATGCTATGTAAAATAAAGAAGGAATGGATTCAGAAGTTGATTAGATTATTAGAGCCATGTTTGATCATGGTAAGTTGTTATATTATCTTAATTTTGCAGAAGGTTATTTAAAGAGGTCTGTCAGTCTGTCCGACTCCATCCATCCGTTTTGTTACACTTTTGTTTCTGGAGCATTACTCCAAACACGTTAGAAATATTTCAAAAACGTTATAAACATAATTATCATTCCAGTGATCTAGATTTATATATTTAAAAAAAAAACATTTAAAAAATATTAATGATTGCTGTAAACAGTTCATTGGTTGGGCTGTTTGTCATGGGTCTCAATACGTTATTAAACCTTCCAGTATGTTTCAGTATGTGTATTTCAGGTAATCGTGACTGTATTCTCCATTCTGATCCCGGCAGCCTTCAGTTGCACACCATTTACGTGTATAGAGGGTGAGATGGGAGTGTCAACGTAAGTATTCTCCACTGTCAGGCGCATCCTTTGTTTATTGTAAAATGTATTAAAAAAGAAAACTCCATTAAAGGGAAACAGGGCAAGTTTTTATCAAGCACTGAACTTTGCACCTCAATTTATTAATATGGTATCACTTTGAATTTAAAGCTGCTTGCAATAATTAACTGGTAACAAATTTGGAGTTTTCAAGTTTACTTTGTTATTTTATTTTACTGTAGTTTTATATATATTCCTGGTGCAATATAAATAGAGGATCTTAGATGAGTGACTGTGTATTATTGATTTTAATAAACGAGTTTGATAAAATTATAGGATATGAGGCTCTGTTGAGTATCCTACCTTTTTATCCAACGATTCCGTTTATCACGTAGCACACCTTTGACGTGATAGTTTCACTTTAATGTTGTCAGTTTACCTTATACTAGAAAACGGCGGCAATTTGTAAGAGAAATTGTTTTGTTGTTTAAATAACGTTGTTACGTTACGCGGCTGTAAATGCGTTCACCCTACAAATAATGCGACAAACCAAATTTAACGTTAATTACATGCATTTTATGAAGTAAGATTTTAAATAATGATAAATAGTTAAGTATGATATACCATGGAAACAATTGGGATTAAATGTTTTACTGTACACCAACATAGTTATTCGGTCCTCATTTGCATCTGTAATACACTAGTGTATTACGGGAAATAAGTCATGGCTTTATTACATTCCCAGAAGCCATTGTATGTGATAATCAACATTTAGTAATATGCACAACCAATTTGCAATGAACTGCTTAAACAACAGCACTGTGGTGGTAGAGCGTCGGACCCAGTATCGAAGGGCCATGGGTTCGATCCCCGCCATGACCATATATGTTGTGTTCTTGGCAAGAAACTTGATCTGCATTTGTTTAGTACTGGTTCTACTCAGGAAGACATCAAGGGCGATAAAATAAGTTCAGAGAGCTTTCGTTGCGATCGATATAAAAATAAATAAGTTAAACTATACAATTATTATCATTTGCAAATATGCAGAAAAACTAACAGGAGGCCGTGAGTTTTTAAATACCGTAAATCAGTATTGCCATGTGTCCCTTTAGTGTGTAACGCTTTATTGATAATGTCATGTATTAACACATTTGTGGGGGAAAATTAGGTATGACTTTAATTTTGCAGGGAAGGATGTTTTAATGACACACGTAATATGATGCACGTGGATGCATTTGTGGTTACATACAACTGCCCCAAGGGAAGTGTATGGAAAGTTAACCAGACAACATACCTCACTAATGGAACATACAATGAAGGTGAATTTTGATTTACTGTTTACATGGTTTTGATTTTGGACTGGTTTTTTTCCTCATATTTAAAATTTAGTTGTTAGTTGTTTAAAATTTTTTTGGCCCACATCTGCTCCCACAATCACCCTTAGATCCCATGAAAGTCCAAAGCCCTGTTACAAAAATGGAAAACTAGGATAAACATTGCCTGAGTGTAATAACTGAGTTGCTATCCAAACCAAGAAACCTAAATGATTGACATACAATGATATAGCCTCCAGGGTCGGGATAATAAAGACGCTGCGTCTAAAATGTTCTCGCCTCTCACCGCTGCGGGTTCAAGTCCCCCTGGGAGCTCAACTTGTCAAGTGAGAAGGTTTTGATTCTTATGGATGGCGGGAGGTATACAGTACTGGTTCTACCCATGAAAAATGGAATGGTCTAAAAAAAATAATATCGACTGTCATATATGGCCTTACATGTGGTAAAAATGACGTAAAACACCATTTAAAACTTATATATTTAATATAATTATAGATAATGTACATTCTTGTATACCTTAATATTCTTTTTGCAACATACAAGTGCAGACGACAGGAAGCATGTGACATCGCACACGTTACTGCGCAGGTGTGCTGTAATTCCATTACAACATACCTAGACTAAAAGCTAGTCCATTTTGTAATGAAACTAAAACATGATCTGAATCTTTGAATGCCAGATTAAACATGAATTATTGTTTATTACAGCATGTCTGTCATGTTGGTTGGCCTGATGGGTATTCCAATAAATATCGACCGAGGTTCCGATTAAAACATTAATACCGAGAGTTTGAATTTCGTATCTGAACTGAATACCCATGATTGATTTTTTTCTTGCATATCATGGACATTTTGTGCATTGTCAACTACGGGTGTCAACATTTTGTATGTTTGTTTAACCTTTAACCCGCTAAGCACAACTATAATAGCCTCTGCGTCCATTGTAAACCCAGATCAGCCTTCGAGTCACTCGCTGATCAGTCATTTCCCCGAAAACACCCCTTTGTCACATAAATGGAATTCAAAGAAAGAACAGTCCATTATATATATGTCGCGGGTTAAGGGTTAAACAATTATTTCATGCAACTGTTGATGTTATGATGCGTGTTCCTTTTATCCACCCCCATGTGAATGATCAGATTTGCCAGTGCCCATATGGATATCCTTATTTGGCATGCAAGAATACTATTAGTTATTTGGATTCTTGACAGGGGACGTGGGCTCACATTCCCTGCCTGGAAATTATATTTACCCAAGCCGTCAGGTGAGGGAATGCGTGCCCATGTCCCCTGTTAAAAATCCAAATTACAAATTTGTCATACTTCAAAGTTGTTACAACTTTTATTAAAAAACGAACAACTTTAAACATGCTTTCTTTTTTATTCAGCCCATTAACCCGCAACATGCCTCTATTTCATTTCTAACAAGTGATGGTGCGAAATGTTTACATTTATGATGTTGACGCTCTAAACGTTGCCAAATTTGGCGGATTTAATAAAAAACAAACTCATTGTTTGTCACAATGTTGATGTTTTATTGTATTTAAAATGGCAAACAACTCTCTTTTACTATTATGTCAGACTTCCACCTACAATGGAAGTGCAGAAAAACGGTAAGAAAGAAAGAGTCTTCGGTTTACACAACGAATCGGCAGCATAATCTCTGCCATTTAGTTTTTGTATATTGAAGGTATGGGGCACCCATGCGGAAATCGTCAATTATTCACATTGCGATCGGGAGATGTAAACATGGGCTCATGTCTACGGTGCATTCGGACCAATGAAACCCCCGAGAACTTTCTTTGCAGTATGACAATGTCTATTATTTTGGAAGAATAAACACTGACCACAGCAAGTTTTAAGACCCACAACATGCCAAATTACCGGGAGAATAAATGGGTCACCGCACTGGTGACTGAAAAAAAAAAAGTTTTAAGGATTATAAAAAAAAATTACCTTACAACAGCTATGTTAAACAATATATTCAGCACCATAATATATGTTATTTCAGTTGCCTCCCTTTTGTTTGGCACGCTGGAGGATGCAGTCACATTTCTGTTCTCGCGGGACACACACCTCGAGTTCAACTATGCGTCTCTGTTTGCTGTCTTGCCGTTCTACTTCATAGCTGTCTCCTGGGCCTGCAGTACTGCTGTAGCATGTGGGGCTCTTGTACCCATGTTGTAAGTAAATATTTAATATCAGTAGAGTGGGGCTCTTGTACTCTGACATGTAGAAAGTAAATATTTACTGACATAAGACTGGGGCTTTGGTACCCATGTTTTAAGTAAATAGTTTCTGTCAGTAATGTGTGGGGCTCTTGTACTGTTGTTTACTATCAGTAGAGTTTGGGGCTCTTGTACCCATGTTATAAGTAAATATTTACAATCGGTAGAGTAGGGCTCTTGTACCCATGTTTTAAGTAAATATAATTATAATGTCACTAGAGTGGGACTCTTGTACCCATGCTGTAATTAAATAACTATCAGAAGATTGAGTCTCTTGTACCCATGGTGTAAGCAAATATTAACTGTCAGTAGAGTGGGGCTGCAGTACCCATGTTGCATGTAAATATTTGCCCTCAGTAGAGGCTCTTGTACTATTGTTGGAAGTAAATATTAACTGTTAGAGGAGAATTTTGTAACCATGTTTACTGTCAAAAGAGTCGCTTGTACCCATGTTGTAATTAAATAACTATCAGTAGAGTGGGGTTCTTGATGTTTGGTGTGTACCTAGATTTGTTCTTTATATCACAGAATGGTTGGTGCCATATATGGTCGTATTGTTGGCCGTCTTCTAGTCACGATGTTTGGCGTGTTCCAGACAGGCTACTGGGAGTGGATGGATCCCGGTGCATTTGCCCTGATAGGGGCCGCATCATTCTTTGGAGGGGTTACTCGCCTGACACTAGCTACCACGGTTATAATGGTATGTACATGCACATTATTAATGATCTAAATTTTTGCATTTTATGGATAATTACACAAGTACTTGACAATACTGTAACGAAAAAATTAGTGACCCCTGTTGTTACTTTTGTGAAGCTCTTTTGGTTAACACTTTTAAATTATAATCAGTTCACATGTTCACACCTCTTCATCCCATCCCACTTTTAGTGATTGAATTTTAAAATTATCTTTTTGGCTCTCGCTTGAATCATTTGCATGTTGTTTTTGAGAATTGCATGCTAATTACCTCTCTGCATCCTATGAGAATAAATTAAAAACAAATATGGGTGTGCACAATTGATTGACTACACGCTTGTTGCCCAGGAAAAATTAGCATAAATCATAATTGAGAAGTTTTTCAAAAGTTGTGACTTGAGGATTCAACTTGGTAGTTACAAACAGAGATGTCTAACCTACACATCTTACTTCCCAGCCTGACCATCTTGATGGGAACCAGGCAGTAGGGGAAGGAAGTTCTGCTTTTGATTTCAAAAGATATAACTAAAATACAATGAATCCTAATTTTGGTTATGGCTTTCAGATGGAGTTGACCAATGACGTGCAAGTGTTACTGCCTGTCATGGCCGCTGTGATGGTGGCTAAGTGGGTGGGGGATTTCTTCACCCATCCTGTGTACCACGCCCTCCTGGAACTCAAGTGTATACCCTTCCTGGACCCAGAACCGAAGGTCACTATAGATAAGAAACTGTAAGTCACTTAAACATAACACGGTATATAAAAGCGGATTGATCTTAAAAAAACCTGTCAACACTCATATTTGAGCTGTACAGAAGTCAGACAGCTGATCAAGGATTTTAGATGGAGATTGGTGTCGGGGAGGAGAGAATGCAATTTTCAAGAGAAGAAAAATGATTTGCAAGCAAGAAAAAGTGTCCAGCCTATTTTAAACAATTTCAAGGTTGGCTATTTTCAGAGCAAAACACTTTTTTATGTGTATGAACATAAATCAGGATCAGGGTCTTATTTTGGCAGAATTATTTATGAATTCACAAATCAATAAAACTACATTTGATATTTAAAACTTGATCGTTTCCTAATTCAAAGGTCACTAACGCCCTGATTGTGTGTGCTCAATTTTACCTGGGTAGATAGAGTGAGTTAAATATCTGTGTTGCCAGTATGTTGTTTGATTTAATAGTAAATGTTTGTGTTTGCAGTGTATAAAGTGTCAGATGTCTTAACTCATTATTTGAGATATTGAGAGTGCAATTACATTACGTGGTCAGAGTATTAACTTTCCTACCGCATCCAACCCTTTCTGTTAGAAGCGAAAACGGGGTTGGTTGGGGTATGAAATAAAACCTTGATTTCGGCTTAAAAAGTTTGCACTCACATTGTTTTTAAATTAGTAAAATATGTTTTAAAACATGTTTTATTATCTGTTATAAAATTCTGCTATATAAGCTTTCCCATCGCTTTGTATAATGGAATTAAGGCAGGGCCACGTAATTAATATAACATAGAAATAGGTTGAACAATCTGCAAAATGAGTTACTTAAAGGGAATGTAGCGCCACAGCCAAACCATCTTTATTATTGAGAGTTCTGAAATACTTGAATAAGGGTGAAAGAATTATCAAAATCGGATGATAAACAAAGAAGATATGATCATTTGAAGTTTCTGTTAAAACGGATATGGAAGCGGCCATTTTGAGAGCTATGACATCACAGTTCTAAATGACCATATATGGAATATTTATAAATATGAAAATTTACTGATTTATAGGGAAAAAATGACAGCAACTGTATGAAAAATATGCAAATCTTGAAGGCAATAATGATTTATATCACCAGTAAAAAAAATCATTCATTTGCAGTGATTTTCTTTGTTTTAAATGATATTTATCAATATTCCATATATGGTAATATGGAACTATGACGTCATAGTTCTAAAAATGGCGGCTCCCATATTTGTTTTAAAACAACCTTTAAATGGTCATATCTTTTTTGTTTATCATCCGATTTTGATAATTCTTTAACCTTTTTCAAAGTTTTTCAGAACTCTCAGTAATAGAGTTGTTTGGCTGTGTCGCTACATTCCTTTTAAAATAAAAAATTATAATAAAAAAAAGAATTCAATAGTGTTCGGTAAAATAAATGAGCTTTCAAGACTCGATGCTTTCATCGAATTTTATTTGAATCAGCAAAATATCACATATTGGCAAACTTTATGAATTAAACATTCTGTTATGCTTTATGAAACATGTTGAACAAGTCTCATATTCATTGGATGTTAACTCTTATTTTAACACGACCTCCGCAGTCTTTCATATACACAAAGAAGAGAGATAGCTGTGTGTTATTCTACGATAAAATACAGCTATTCCATTAATTCCCCCGTGTATATTTCATCCGTTGGAAGCGCCACGTTACATGACGTCACTTGGTAAATATACATCATGAAGACAACTCAACAGTAATTTTAATGAAATGTTAATTACAACAAACTTGCCATGCTCCCAAACCGTGCACACCCCCGATATAAACCCATCATATGCACCAGTACATATAACATTAATAAGCATCTTGAACAAGCTGAGAGCGTTTGACGTCATACAGCGCATGCTATATGACGTCAGCAATGACTTAATTGTTTGTCACGTGACTACTAGTGTATTGAAACGCAGAACTTTGCATAAGGGGCGCCCAATGGAACAACCTGTAAACATAGCAGCCTGATTACCTTGACCTCCGAGATAATATATAGTGTCCCAACAATAACAATGGGGTTATTGTTGTGTTAGAATCAAAATAATAAATACGTACCTGTATTTTATCGGTGAATAAAATACAGTTAGGAGTTCGGATGCGTAGTAATTAAATCACGAGTGCGTTTAAACATTTACCGTATTACCCATAATAAAACTGCCCCCTCTAATAGTAGATAGTAGCACTCCCTACCAGCCCACAACAAAAAAATAAATATATATATATATATAAAAGATCTTCAAAATGCAAAACATTTTCAATTTTTTGTGTCCAAAAATCCCATGGAAAAAAAGTCAAATTTCAAAAAAAAAATAAAAAAATAGTTTTATAATAGCGCCCCTTTGGCATTTTTCGTAGCATCCAAGCGCTACTATTACGGGAAGTATGGTACCAGTAATCCACCCAAGTGCTACTATTATGGGAAGTATGGTGCCAGTTATCCACGATTATCCACAATGACTTGTTTAATCACTGAAGCCCGCAATGTTCTTATCAAATCACTCAATCCCACAATGTTCAATAATAGCATGATTATTAAATATTAACAACTGAAACTAGCAATGTTGATGTGATATGTATTTTATAAAAATGCAACATTTTCAGATACCCAGAGGATAAAGGGCATCTGTAAGTTTATTCCTGATTCTATGCTACTCTGTATTTCTCTATTTTGTGTATTCAGAAATCATGTAAATCAAGACTTCTTTTCTATGCTTGAATGCTTCCATTTTAAAGTAAAGCAAACTGCCAAATAGTTTACATCAAAGCTTTTAAACCATACTATAGGTATTGCATATGTGATGCATTTGCATACGATACCTAAATTGCACAAAACATGCGAGTATCAACAACTCAGAGAGCGATATCGCTATCAGAAATGTAGTGAGTGTGTAAATTCTTGTTGACGTATTGTGACGGTTAATAACTCTTCCTGAATTGCAGTGAGGGCAATAACTCTTGCTGAAATATAGTAAGGGTTATAACTCTTGCGGAAATGTTGTGAGGGGTTATAACTCTTGCTGAAATTCTATGAGAGCAGTAACTCTTGTTGACACATGGTGAGTGGTAATTACTCCTGCTGAAATGCAAATGAGGGCAATAACTCTTGCTGAAATATAATGGGGGGTTATAACTCTTGCTGAAATTCAATGAAGGCAATAACTCTTGTTGACACATGGTGAGGGGTTATAACTTGCCGAAATTCAGTGAGGGCAATAACTCTTGTTGACACATGGTGAGGGGTTATAACTCTTGCTGCAATACAGTGAGAGCAATAACTCTTGCTGAAATATAATGGGGGGGATTATAACTCTTGCTGAAATTCAATGAGGCAATAACTCTTGTTGACACATGGTTATGGGTAATAACTCTTGCTGAAATGCAGTGAGGGCAATAACTCTTGCTGAAATATAATGGGGGGTTATAACTCTTGCTGAAATTCAATGAAAGCAATAACTCTTGTTGACACATGGCGAGGGGTTATAACTTGCCGAAATTCAATGAGGGCAATAACTCTTGTTGACACATGGTGAGGGGTTATAACTCTTGCTGCAATACAGTGAGGGCAATAACTCTTGCTGAAATATAATGGGGGGGATTATAACTCTTGCTGAAATTCAATGAGGCAATAACTCTTGTTGACACATGGTTATGGGTTATAACTCCTGCTGAAATGCAGTGAGGTCAATAACTCTTGCTGAAATATAATGGGGGGTTATAACTCTTGCTGAAATTCAATGAAAGCAATAACTCTTGTTGACACATGGCGAGGGTTATAACTTGCCGAAATTCAATGAGGGCAATAACTCTTGTTGACACATGGTGAGGGGTTATAACTCTAGCTGCAATACAGTGAGGGCAATAACTCTTGCTGAAATATAATGGGGGGATTATAACTCTTGCTGAAATTCAATGAGGCAATAACTCTTGTTGACACATGGTTATGGGTAATAACTCCTGCTGAAATGCAGTGAGGGCAATAACTCTTGCTGAAATATAATGGGGGGTTATAACTCTTGCTGAAATTCAATGAAGGCATAACTCTTGTTGACACATGGTGAGGGGTTATAACTTGCCGAAATTCAGTGAGGGCAATAACTCTTGTTGACACATGGTGAGGGGTTATAACTCTTGCTGCAATACAGTGAGGGCAATAACTCTTGCTGAAATATAATGGTGGGGGGGGGGGGTTATAACTCTTGCTGAAATTCAATGAGGGCAATAACTCTTGTTGACACATGGTTAGGTGTAATAACTCCTGCTGAAATGCAGTGAGGTCAATAACTCTTGCTGAAATATAATGGGGGGTTATAACTCTTGCTGAAATTCAATGAGGCAATAACTCTTGTTGACACATGGTTATGGGTAATAACTCTTGCTGAAATGCAGTGAGGGCAATAACTCTTGCTGAAATATAATGGGGGGTTATAACTCTTGCTGAAATTCAATGAAAGCAATAACTCTTGTTGACACATGGCGAGGGGTTATAACTTGCCGAAATTCAATGAGGGCAATAACTCTTGTTGACACATGGTGAGGGGTTATAACTCTTGCTGCAATACAGTGAGGGCAATAACTCTTGCTGAAATATAATGGGGGGGATTATAACTCTTGCTGAAATTCAATGAGGCAATAACTCTTGTTGACACATGGTTATGGGTTATAACTCCTGCTGAAATGCAGTGAGGGCAATAACTCTTGCTGAAATATAATGGGGGGTTATAACTCTTGCTGAAATTCAATGAAAGCAATAACTCTTGTTGACACATGGCGAGGGTTATAACTTGCCGAAATTCAATGAGGGCAATAACTCTTGTTGACACATGGTGAGGGGTTATAACTCTAGCTGCAATACAGTGAGGGCAATAACTCTTGCTGAAATATAATGGGGGGATTATAACTCTTGCTGAAATTCAATGAGGCAATAACTCTTGTTGACACATGGTTATGGGTAATAACTCCTGCTGAAATGCAGTGAGGGCAATAACTCTTGCTGAAATATAATGGGGGGTTATAACTCTTGCTGAAATTCAATGAAGGCATAACTCTTGTTGACACATGGTGAGGGGTTATAACTTGCCGAAATTCAGTGAGGGCAATAACTCTTGTTGACACATGGTGAGGGGTTATAACTCTTGCTGCAATACAGTGAGGGCAATAACTCTTGCTGAAATATAATGGTGGGGGGGGGGGGGGGGTTATAACTCTTGCTGAAATTCAATGAGGGCAATAACTCTTGTTGACACATGGTTAGGTGTAATAACTCCTGCTGAAATGCAGTGAGGTCAATAGTTTTGCTGAATTTGGGAGTGTTTGTGAGATCTGATGTAGGATAGAAAAGAAGTCATGAGTCAGATTCTTATTTGATGGTGGATGTTTGCATGCATATTTAGTCATTTCAGTTTATTTTATTATTTACATTTTAGTAATTATGTTGGCACGTAGAATAGTTCTTTTGTTCTTGGTAGAGGGTATTTTAAGTTAATTTTCTCTCTTTAAAGATATTTAACTAATATTAATTATGACCATGTCTCAGACAATGTTTTTAGGGGAAAAAAAACACATCTTAAACAGTTTTGTTTGTAGCACATTTTTAAACTGTAAAAGATAATTTA
The DNA here is from genome assembly GCA_037043455.1 of Cyrtodaria siliqua. Classification (NCBI taxonomy): domain Eukaryota; kingdom Metazoa; phylum Mollusca; class Bivalvia; order Adapedonta; family Hiatellidae; genus Cyrtodaria; species Cyrtodaria siliqua. The sequence goes on from JAWPHD010003758.1 coordinate 113,777, forward strand.
AATAAAAAAATAATTAAATTGCTTTACAAGCTTTAAATTGTAAAGAAATAAGGTGAAATATTTGAAATAAAAATCCAAATTAATTCAAAAAGTGCTCCGACAAAAACACTATCAACTCATTATTTTGGAAAATGAAAATCACCGTATTATATGTCATGGCATTGTATGATTGTTTTGCTAGGAGCACTCACAAAAGTACTAGGTTAGTTTTCACTTTCCATACTATAACATATGTATTGCATGCAGCCAAATTATTCTTATATCTGTTCCCTGCTTGTCATCTGTGAATTCAACAGTCGAGGCTAATTGTGAATGAACAACTTGTATTCACGGTTATATTTATTCTTTTGCTTTTATTCTTACATGTACATATGGTTTTATACTTGGATCCCGAAATTTCAGCTTTCCATTCCGATACAGATGCAGCGGTGTAAACATAGCATAAAGAAACGTAGGGTTGATTTTGATTAAATGAAACACAAATAACTAAAGATTTATAATTAGATAAAGATTATACTAAAAAAGGAAACCAATAACTATTCACTACCCTCCATTGGTTGGAATTGTAATGTAAGAGAGACAACTCAATAGCATGAACTCCGAATCTAGATCACGGATTCGAGTCTCTCTGGCACCACTGGGTTTCTTGAGTGTGTCCTTAGGCAAGACACTCCCTTAGCCTTGCTTGGGGTGTAAACTGGGTGGTAGGAATCCATTTGATAGTAAGAGTAGGTCCTGGTTCTCGGATTCCTGTGTATCCTTCTCCACTCTCAGGGGGGCTCAAAATAACCTAAATAATGTGTTGATGGGCTGTTAACCAAAAATTCAGTTTCCATTCATATCTATCTATCGGCCGATATTCCCAAACCCCTGCTGGGAACCGAGGGGATGGAGCGTCTTTTCTGACAAAGACATAAAAGACACAGTAAAACCGTAAGAAAAGTATCGGTAGTGACAGTTGGTTAGCAATGTTTGAAATAAACCTTTATTATATACTTTCCAGTGAAATAGTGGATTTTATGATTAAATTAAAACCTTATATTTGCATGTTTATATTTCATGCAACTGTTGACGTTGTTTACGTTGTTGACGTTATTGACGTCATTGTTTTGGCGCATTATGTTTTCTGCATAAATTTCCAGGTTGTGAATAGATTCTATATAATATTTAGAATATTTGTTAGTTTGTTGTGAATATAGGATTTATTTTCATCTCGAAGCGAGAAAACTCAAATATTTTTTTCACTTCTCGATGAAAATATCCTATATTCACTCAAAACAAACAAATATCCTCTATATATTTGGGACCACTTTAGGTGTGCCATGTTTGACACTGTTAAGTGCAAAGTTTTTTCAGGAAGGGTATGGATATCTGTGGGTAGGGCATATTACAGTGGAATATTGTTGTGTAATATATGCCAGAAATTTTTTTCCCCTACTTATATGTATACAGAAGTTTAGTATACACACGTTATGATTGCACAGTTTATTTTATTGCAACCATTTTGTGTCGCCTGCGTAGCATGGCGGACAATTAGGGACTTTGTCATCGTCCGCCGTTGGTCTGTCACACTTTAACCTGCAACCTAATTACCTTGGCCATAACTTGAAAAATAACTTGTTCGTAAAACTTCACACAAATTTTCATCTTACCCCAAGGAATGTCTTTACACATGTCCAATAACTTTCATTTTGGCAGCCAACAATTAAAACATAATTTTAAAAAATCTGCTTCATATATCATGAAGGATTGCAACCCCTGTCTTCAGACTTTATAGTTAAAGTTTCCTTTTTCCTTGCTGAAAAAATTATGTGGCAGGCAACACAGTTGTTCCTTGGTTCCCTTCTAGTTAATACACACATGTACTTATTGCGAGCTTTATACCTCCAATGCTTTATAGTATCGCTAAGTCCACTTTTAATACACACAAGTAATTACTGATGCTTTATTTTGTCCCCACGCTTCACTGAGGCCTTTTCACTCTGCACATATAAATATTGCGCACATGTTATTATTGTGCACGTGTAATTATTGCACACGTGTAATTATTGCTACTTATTTTTCGCATGTGCATTTTTAAACTTAAAAAAAATAATTGGCCAACAAATTGAAGTTCAAGTGTTTATCAGTATCTCAATATGAGTTGTATTTTTGAAAGATGAAATGTCAATTTAAATTTAATAAAACACTGAAAAATGTGTATTTTCAAATATTAATTAGAAAATATGTTTTACAAACTATTGTGTAGTAACGAGAAGACTGAAAAGCATTTCTAACTTCATATTTCACACATACCATTTTATTAGCTTTCAGTAAGCATGATAAGAGTTCAAATTGTCCCAATGGAAACATGGTAGAAAATAACAAGATTTTTGTATTAAGCTAGTAGTATGGAAACCAGAAATACATGAAAGAAATTGTTGATTTCAAGTTATATTGTTTTGGAGAAAGGTTTTAGTAGATTTTAAATGACAGACAGGTCGACCGCCTATTTATTTTCTTGTATGTTGACGAATTGCAGATTTCTGGGCTTAGTATACACACGTATAATTCTTGCAAATTCTGTTGGAGATTTTGCAGGTATGCTCAATTATTTCCGAGAGTTGCATGTCCCTATCTTAAACATGGTAGTCATAGATCAACACTTCCAGCAGGGATATATTTTCCAGCAGATAGAAACTTAAAAACAAAATTGAAAGTAATATCATTTTGTCCCTGGATTAACATTTGATTATAACAACCTGTCGTACATATATCACAAATCTTTTTACAGAATCAACTTGGAGTTATTCACCGCGGGTGACATCATGTCTCATCCAGTGATCACCGTGGAGACCACGGAACTGGTACAGGTGCTTTCCAAGTTGCTAGTCGAAACGTCACATGGGGGATTCCCAGTCATCAAGCAGGGGCCGAATGAGGAAGAGAAACATTTCTATGGAATGATTACTAGGTGAGAGCTTACATGTTTTGTCACTGAAAAAAACTACATCCTGGTTCGAAATCCTACTGGGAGCTTGACTTGTCAAGTGAGAAAGTGTCGATTCTTACGGATGGCAGGGCTTATACTGTACTGGTTCTACCCGGGAAAATGGGATGTTCTCCCTGTACCACAATAAATCGACCGTCGTATTATGGCCTGTGCTTTGTTTGTATGGTGTTTTACAGCATTTTCAAAATATGTAAAGATATATGACGGTCGATTTTTTGCAGACCAACCCACTTTTCCTGGGTAGAACCAGTACTGTACACCTCCCGCCATCCGTAAGAATCGATATTTCCTAACTTACAAGTCGAGCTCCCAGTGGGATTCAAACCTGCAGCGGTGAGAGGCGAATGGTTACAGCGCAACATCGTTAACCATTCGACCTCGAAAAATGACATAAAACATCATTCAAACAATTCTTTCAGGAATCTAGATTTCCTGGTAAGGTCAAGGATATTTTGTAAAAGAAATAACATCCACAGATTCTAAATTAAATGGATGGTAAGCTTGGGGAAATTACATTTTCTAACTTGTGGCTGTTTATTTTCCTTCAATTGACATGTTAAAATATTTACAAATTGGTCAAACGGTTTAAGTAGTATGTGGAAATGGACAGTAATGGTTAACAGGCAGAGAAAAATCATTTTATTCTTTTAATCAGATAAGGTTGTTATTATATAGAGATTATTTATCTGCTGGGATCGATAATAGGGAAATCCTTCACGAGATGGTACACGTGTGGTTCTTTTCTCAAATGAGCGTATGTGAGTGAGTGAAAAACAAAACACATCTGCCATTGAGTGAAGAATTTCCATATAATCAAACACAGCAGTTAAATAATCTGTTTATTAAATTTTAAATCATTTTTTAAACCTAAATTATTCGCTTTATTGAACGTTATCGACAGAAGACGTTGATGTCGGCACATATTTATTACTCAGCGTCACAGTTAGTTATTTTTGTGTTCAGATAATATTTAGTGATTATGAATATTGTTTCACTGAGAAATCCCAATCTTTCAGCGATAAAAATGTAATAAAACATTTTAACATCAGTCAGTTATTGAGCATAATTTACACACATTGACAAAGTATCACCATAAAAATTTGGTTGGTAAGTTAAATGGTGTTTTACATCATTTTCAGCACATATAAGGGTATATATGATGGTCAATTTTTAGTTGTGGAGCCAGACCACCCACTTTTTTCAAGGCCGAACCAGTACTGTATATTTCCCGCATCTGTAAGAATCAACACTTTCTCACAAGTCGAGCTCCAGCATTGGAAGACTGGAAAAGGCTGGAAGCAATTTGAATGTTAAACAAAACACCATTCAAACAAACTGACACGAATGAAATAAATGTTCATGATATTGATACTTTCCAGGCTGGAGTTGACCGTGATACTGATGAATGAAGGTTTATTTATACCAGTCTCGGATTTGGAGGAGGACATGTCGCCGGCGTCGGCAGACAACATACACTGGATAGAGTATCATCAAGTATGTTATGCACGTTAAGTAACTTGAGCAAACCGGTAACAACCCGACTATTTCTAGTGGGGTCCGAGCATGCTTCCCTGGAAAATGTTGAAAACGTAGGGCGTCTCGTGCTTTTTGGCGTATATTTAGATATAAATTCAAGCAAAATCAACAAATTCATACACTATTATTTCATTGTTATATTTTTCAACCATGCATGTGAAAATTATGTACAGACCCGGGCCTTTTGGCCTAATATATAGCTATGCTACTGGTCGTTCAGTGTTGGCATACTGTCTTTATATTTACCTAAGTAAGAAATAAGTAGGCATAAATAAATCAAAGCAATGTGAGACTTGTTTCATGTGTGACTGCTCTGCAGTGTTGTCACCCTTCTTGAAGTCCATTTTACACGTTTTCACACGTCTACCTCAACCTGTTGTGCTGCTGTCTTACTTTATTATATCGGCATTTTTGTTACTGTAACTTTAAATAACGGTATTGTTACATAACCAACTATTTAATTCTATTCGGAAAACCGTAAAGAATACTGCCTCAAGGTGCTGTGAATGATCTGAATCACTGTTTTCTTGGGCCTATTCAATTACCTAAGATTTAAAAAAAATGTTTTCGTAAACCCAATAGAACCCTCATTTTGGTCCGACCCCAATTTTTGTTAACACACCCACAGTTTTATTTAGGGCATGTTTCTGGAAACAGTTGTTTTGCCCAATGAGCTTATTTCCACAATGTTTCATTCTTTTTGATGTTTAATATGCATAGTTGGGGCAATTCTTTCTTGTTTTGATGGCATATTTATACCCAAATTACTTTTCCTGGCACTAACATAAAGCTGGAACATTTCTACAATGATGATTACAACAACGTTTAACTTACTATACGGTTATAATTGATGTTTGAAAGGACACATGGCAATCTTGATCATTTTGTTGGTTTTTGTGTAGTGTTTTACGTCATTTGCGACACATGAAAGGTTATATATGACGGTCGATTTTGTTCTGTGGTGGAGGCAGATCACCCACTTTTCCTGGCAGTGGGTATAACCAATACTGTACACCTCCCGCCATCCTTAAGAATCGACACTTCCCCACTTACAAGTAAAGCTCCCAGTGAGATACAAACCCGCAGCGGTGAGAGGCAAAGGTTTACAATGCAACGTTGTTAACCATTCGGCCACGGAGACCTTGATTCATTTTCATTTAAAAATGTCCTGAAATTTTTTCCATGCTGGTTTATAATTATAACTGATTTCCATAAAATGAAATAACTTCTTAATAGCTTTCATAGTGAAACGCATTTTCAGGGCAATATTTATTACAATTACATAGAAGGTTGGGTAAACATCCCATATTGTAAGGCTGAGTTTAATTTCTTCATTTGATGTGAGTTAGTTCCATTTATCTATATTGGTTGTTTTGAAAAGGAAACAAGATAAAATACAGAACTTCTGAAGGATTTCACTTTTTTTATAAAAAGCATGGAGAGTCTTGTTTCAAAATATATTTTTTGGCCAGAATATGTTGTTTGACTATTTGAGTTGTATTAACAAATAGAAGTAAAGGCTATATTTTTTTCATTCTGCATTGTAATTATCCAAAATACATGTAATTCAACTTGCACTAAAATAGTACTGGAGTCGTTTTAGCGGGGTGGGGATTTTTTTTGCTGATTACTATTTTGTACGTTTTTTGTTTGTTTTAAATATCGTACATGGTATCGGACACCAACACATTGTCTGCTATTTCAAAGGGTTGGGTCACATGTTCATTTTTCAGTGCAACATCCACAATTTTTTATATCTTTTTAGCCGGATACCAGCTGCTTCCCTCTCTATTTTCACCCACAACCAGCATTTCTATAATACATGTACTTACAATTTCAGTTCAATATTCACAAGTTGAAGAATCCAGAAGAGTTTAGCGACAGATTGAACAAATATATAGATGATTCCACATATCAGAACACTGCTATAGATTTGGTAAGCATTTAATTTCATAACCCTGCAATCATGAGTGTGATTTCAGGTCCCAGTATTCTACACTGCATACTGGGTACCAGTCTTCTTGTTTTTACCATACGAGGTGCACCTCAAAAATAGATTGGTAACTGATAACCGAAGTAGTTTCGCTGCACAATTCATTTCATTACTGAATTATCTGTTCCATAATGATTTATACAAATTTCAGTAAGAACGGGGATGTTGTCAAGTAAATTTATTTTGTAAAGTTGATTATTTCTGGGTGCCGGTTGGCAGGGGCCAAGAGATGGCCAGCTGTTTTTCCCTACAGGAGTCTGAATGCTCCCAATGGGAACAGGAGACTGAATACCATGCTTTCGATTACACTACTCGACTTTTATAATCGATCATCTAAATAACACAAATACTAAAATCTGGAAATCACCGAAACACATACCAATATTTTATTAGGTTAATCAACATGTTGAGTAGTGTATATTGAATGGGAATCCAGAACATGACCTTAATTTGCAGTATCCATCCTCATCTCCATTATTGCCATCTTTTGATCACCTCCATTTCCCATTCCAACCTGATATGACCTAACTCTTGAAGAAACACCATTCATTTGTATGTTCGGTCGTTTGTTTCATTCATTGTTTGTGGGGCGTCTGTGGCCGAGTGTTTAGAGTCTCTGACTTGAAATCACTTGCCCCTCGCCGCTGTGGGTTTGATCCCTCAGGGGCCTAGGAATCTTTATGTGAGGAAGCTATCCAGCTGGCTTGCGGAACGTCGGTGGTTCTAACCAGGTGCCTGCCCGTGCATGAAAATTGCCCGGAGGGGCACCTGGAGTCTTCCTTAAAAATTAATATTAATTATTATTATAATTCAAAGCAAATTGTTTTTACACATTACTATATATTATACTGCACCAACAATATATTAAAACATTTGGTAAAATAACGAAGACAAAATGAAAATTCAAATTTTTATTTAATTATATGCAAGCAGTTTTAAAGTCAAAATGATGCAGGATTAATACATCAAGGTGCTAATTTTAATGTTTCATGTAAAATTCAAGATTGCCATGTGTCCCTTTAAAAAGTAAGCATTACGGAAATTATCAGGTGTTTAGTTTCAATATATAATTAGATAACATGTGTTATATTGAGCTGCATTTATGTTTATTTTTCACTTACTTTGTTGTTTCTTCACCATTTCAGAAACCTTACATTAACCAGTCAGCCATGGCAATTGCAGAAAAGTTTTCTTTAAAACGGACATATGTGATATTCCGAACTTTGGGTCTGCGCCACCTTGTAGTGACTGACAGTAAAAACATTGTGAAAGGGATTATCACCAGGAAGGACCTCATGGGGTTCTCCCTCCAAGAAAGGCTATCAGAGAAAGTGCACCAGGATTTAAATCGGCACTTCCACATGTCAAATATGGTATAAGTGTGTTAAAAGTAAGTCGGGTGGTAAGAATAATGGACAAATCAAAACCTTTTTGGTTATCAAATAATCAGAGGCTCACATTAGCTTTTGAGTCAATCGGTATTGACCCCATCGTTGGTTATTAACTAGGTCAGCACAAGAAGCATAACTCAGCTTCAAATTAGAGTTATTGCCCTTTGTAATTGTTATTATTTGGGTATTTGGAATACATACTAAGTTTTGAAACAACTGTTCTTAAGTTAACTATATTTGAAATCATTAATAGCCATGTATATAGAGGCCATGAAAAGTAAGTTTTAGAAAAGTATTTTAAAAATTTAGTTGCAATTTCTTAAAAATGATAAAATATTTACAAAATTTAATAGAGTATCCTTTTTGAAACTGATTGAGTAAATACCCCAAGCATGACCTTATCTGGAGCTACGCGAGTTACACTATGTATTTTTTGAGTCGTAACAAATCAAAGAATTAAGTCATAAATATTGTGTAATGCCAAATTGTTTTTTTTTCAACTTACCAAAAGGTGCAAGTTAATCTGTTTTATTTACAATGGAACACACAAAATCACTAGAAAACTTAAAGTCCAGTGCCTTAATTGATTGATGGACCTGCAGACTTTGGTTTTCGTGGTAAAGAAAATCATTAAATAATGTCTGATTTAACAGTTAAATTATGTATTTTTGGTTTCAAATAAATGCCTTCCTTTTCAAAAATGGTACTTCCTGTTCATTAGGGATTATACAGTATTTATGTCTATTTATTGTTTAATTAGATCTTTTGGTAGTTTATTTGGTTGTATTTTACTCCAAGTTAGACATGTGGCAGTATTCCATGGGGCGACTTGATATTTATTTTAATGGTTGCCGAAAGTGAAATGACTATTTAGCCAGAGTCAGGTTAAAATCCCACTGGGAGGTAAGTGATAAAGTGGTGGTAGGAGTTATACAGTACTGGTATACAGTACTGGTACTACCCAGGAATATGTGGGAGGTCTGCCTCCACCACTTAAAATTGACGATCATGCATAGCCTAAAATGTGCTGGAAAATGATGTTTAAACACCATTCAAAAACATTTAGTTTAAGCAAAAAAATCAAAGTTTTTGAAATGAAACAAAAGTTGAGTGTACTCATGGGAAATCACATGTATTTACCGAGTAAGTGGAATGGGCCAACATTCTTACCTAGGCAGTCTACCAAAATATCCATTGAAACTATTTATTACATTCCATTGTTTATTTTAAAGTAAAAATTGTTACATATGAAAAATACATTTGTCTTTCAGTGGGATATCATTGTAATTTATCTATAAAAATGTAATAAATACAATAGCTTTTGTGTGTATATTTTTTATAGGAATATTTAAAGGAATTTCATGTCAGTTTATAAAAAAAAGTAGCGTTACCAGTACTTTCTTATTGGAATCTTCTTTTAAGATTTCTGTCCCATGTAATATGAAAGTGAGGGTCGTCCAATAAGAAATGTAATTTGAAATACTCTGGAAAGTATAACTGAAAATATTGTCATCTGCTAGATGATAACCATTTAAAAGATTTTCTTCAAATTTATTAAATTGTAGGTTTTGACCCAAGCAACTTTTCAAATTCACCATCACCATGGGACCTCAGTTTGCAATTGAATTGTCGTTTGTCGTCTCATCAACACATATTGGTTTAGGTTATTTTGAGACACCCCAAAGAAATGGGAAGGATAAATAGGTACATGTATGTGGGGACCTGGCCCTACCCTTACTTCGAAAATATTCCACTGGTTCTTTAACCTTTAACCCGCTAAGCACGACTAATATCCTTTACGTCCATTGTAAACCCAGATCAGCCGACGTGTAACTCGCAGGCTGAGGGTTTACAATGTCCGGCTGCTGGTCAGTCCTTTTCACCAAAACACCCCTTTGTCACATAAATGAAATGGTCTTAATTCAAAGAAAGAACAGTCATTAAATATATATGTAGCGGGTTATTGGTTAATGTCCGATGGACGAGGCTTGGGGAACGGTCATGCCAAAGTGACCAGTGGCGGCAGTGAGGCTCTGACCCATGCTCTCAAGATTCAGAGTCAGACATGCTATCCACTAGGCCACCGCGGCCCTTGACCTCAGTTTGTATAAAAAACATAAAAAAGGGTAAATATGTTTTGTCATGTATACACTAATGGTACCTGTTAAAATAAAGAAAAATTGAGGTTTCACACCCTGTTCTACAATAACACAACCTCAGAAGGAGATGAGATACAATACACGAGCAACAGTCAGGGCTTGAAAACACACTATAGGCAAAGGTCTGAAGCACGAAGCTACTGATATTACAGAACTTATTGAATGACCCTTTTCCATACATGGTAAATGGTTTGTTTTATTAGCTCATGTAATAACGCAGACAGTATTGCACTATTACAACAGGGTTTTGCATGTTCCTTTTGTAGTTTATGTAGTTTATGGATGCATGGAAGTATTACGTGGCAAATTGTGTTAATTTTCTACATATTTTCAGTCTATTTTAATTATGTCTAGATTGTTTTAAACTTTGTTAGTGTATAATGGGTATAGAATGACCATTAGCTGCAATTTGTATGAAACTTTCATGACATTTTTCTTACAATATCAGGTAATACATGAAAGAGACATTCGACAATCTTGATTTACTTTCACTCGGTATTTTTTACAACAAAAATCATGGTACATGCACTGCTTTATTAATTAGTTTTGATTGATTCCGAAAGGGTTTTGAAGGAGTTTATTTCTTTAAAAAAAACTCTCTCTAAAAAATGGGCTGAAGAACTTTCTTTTTTTCAAAGCAAAGTTTACTCATTGTATGAGTAAAATATTTTTTATTATGACATATATATACCCCTCCATTACTATATAAAAAGCTGAAATTTTACTTTTTGAGAGTTATTTCCCTTTACTTCAATGTTCAATAAAAGCTGATGGAACCTCCATCAGGGTTGATTTTCATAGCATGAAGAGATTCTTACTTTCAAAATACATTTTGGTGAAAACAAAGCAATATTACAGGAATTAAAGAAACTAACCCGCCAAATAACGGCAAAATTACACCACAAAACCGTTTATCAAAACTCTATCCATGAGTTGGTAACTCTTAATTCGAAGCTCCAATTTTGGGGTTTGGCCTGGCTGGTTAAAGCCATTTATATTGTGTCTATAGAATTTGGATTCTCAAAATATGTAAGTGTAGGTTTAGAAATGATGTACATCTGTTGTAAATTTTGTCTGTTGATGACAGGATAGAGACTATAACAATTTAAGTTTAGGTTTCCTCTAAACTAGCATGATGCTAAAGGTTTTATAATTTAAAAGAAAGCAGTGTTAAAAATGAAGTACTTCAAGGGTGCCTTGTGTCTCTTTAAAATGAGATTAATAAACAGGACGTTAAGTGGACCAACAGAAAAAATGTCTTTTGCATGATTGTTATGTTTTGAATGCGCGAAGTAAAAAACACGGGGTTACTATGTGTCTATTTAATGCATTGATGCGATAATGTCGCTGTAGAATACATCACTTATTGATTTTCTTATATTAAACAAAAATGTATTATCTTTGGTAACAGGTGGTCATGTTTTCATCCTGTTCATGGGGAAAATATGTAGATGATATTTCCCTATGTTTCCTAAGTAGCCCCACATTTGTATTCTATTATTAGTTGTTGGATTTGTTATTGACCCCCTACAGAAATGTGTGGGGTTAGTAAGATTTATAGGGGGCGAGGCAATAGCCGAGTCCTTTTATATATCTGACTGACCCCGCATATTGCTGTAGGGGGTCAGCAACAAACCCAATAACTGATTTATTGCATCGAGCACCTTCTCTAAGGCAAACACTGATATTTAACCCATTTTAATGGAGTGTCAACGTCATTGAGACGTTCGCGCAATTTGACGTCATGACGTTGACGTCACGACCGGTACAGTATAAAAACATTATTAATTTACTTATTATGTTTGTTACTAACGCCTTAAAGAACTATTTGCAAATGATTTAAACTTTGAATCGGAAAAGTAGTCCATATTGTTTTAGTGACCTCTATGAAATCTACTGACCCGCTATAGAAAAATAGGGGATCGCCACGTGACCGTACTCAACCAATGAGATGCTTAGAATTTTGAGCAAGGTGCAATTAAGAAAAGTAGCTGAAGTAGCTAAAGTTATGTGTTACATTATGTGAACTTTTTTATATTGAACATATTGTTTCTGGTGTATTTTTGTTACTGCATAGTTTTCTTAACTATTAATATAGTTACAAAACCAATTGAATTACATATGTGACACATATGTTATAACTCCTTGTGATACATGCGTTACAATGCTTTGTGACACATATGTATTAACTCTTTCAGCAGGAAATTGCTCAAAGAACGAGTCCCTCATTGCCAAAATAAGTTTCATTATAATATCATATACTACCACAATTTGTTATATAACATTTTATATTAATATTAATTTATTATTACATTTTTAGGGCTTTCCACCTTCCAGTGGAAAGACCTTTTGTTGTTGTTCGGCAACATTTTGACTTTTTTCTTCTCACCGCCACTTTTCATAGTAAGACTGGTCGCACGGCCTCTAAAGTTTACACAGTGATAGAGCTCATTCTGGAATAGTGCCGCGAAGCTTTTGGGGTCATGACGTCATCCAAGATGGCCGCCAGTGATGTCATGATGAAAATCTTGCTAGCGCTAGATCTCAGACATTTATGGTCGGATTTGAATGAAACTGTCACAGATTGTAAAGGTCATGGTCTAGTATATATTTGAGTTACGACTATGGTGCAGAAAGAGTTATTACTTAAATAAGAGGGTACATGTAAGTGTAAATACATATGTGGCTCATATGTAAGTAACATGATATGCATTCTTATAAAATATGAAAACAATGATAACACATTTATGGTACACATTAAGATATTGTCTGTATTATTGTACAACTCCGGATGGAATGACATTCCTTTGTGCTAGAACAAAAACAAAAAACAAAATATGCCAAAGAAGGTCATCATGACATTCATTATGTTTTATATGTTTGTATTATGCTTTACTATGTAGATTACCATGTACATATGTATACTGATAAAAATAAGTTTAACAAGTAAATAACATATAAATCCCGTTGAACAGATTCTAGGATATGTGTAGAAGCGGTCATGGGCAATACAACTTACATAATTACAGTTGTATTACGGGAATAAGTCGCAAAAGAAATTTGCGAAAAAAAAACAACATGTGGTAATCTACATGTTTTACAGAAATGATAATTTCACTCTTATTTCAATATTAAGGGAGGTAAATTTACAAATGGTAAACTTTGGTTCCCTACATCTTTATAATGGCAAGGAAATTGTCGATTGTTTTAGCGTTTGTTATATATCTTGAGTCCCATAACAGTTATTTTGTAATGTTTAATCTTGCTCTTTAGCTTATTTGTATTTTTAAATGTGAAATAGTATGTTTTAAATAAATGGGAGATAACTCTGATACTTACGTTGGAATGAATGAATGAATAAATGGTGTTTTACGGCACGTCAACACAAAAATAGGTCATATTGTGTGCAAAAATTGATGAAAAATGAAGAAATGAAGTACCGGTATTAATTAAAATTATTGTAAATATATAAAGATAAAACTATTAAAAAATAAGGGATGATAAGGTGTAATATAAACTTACGTTGGAATACAAACAGTAAGTGACAAAGAAGATCAACCTAAGTCATGAGATGATTCGAATACTTCACAATATAAAATAACATTACATTTATATAAGCTAGATGTGCATAAGGGCTTGCTAAAATTTAGTTTTTCAGTATATATATATTTTGTCTATTTGATGTAACCAAATAATACTCATACACTTTCATTTGAAGTTTCATTTTCTTAAAGAAACTAAACTGCCAAATTTCACTAATAAATCATTCTTCCAAACTCTGTCCATGTGTTGAGGTCATTAAATAATGCATGTGTGACAATTAAACTAGTAGATTTATTCACGGGTACTTACATTACTGGGGCAAAGAATAGGGCCACTGCAGATCCCATTGGAGGGTAGGCAGAGGGGTAGACACTCCCCACACCCTCCAAATTCATGTTCATTTTGTCATTTTTTGTTCATGCTCATTAAATGTCTTCATCATGACCCCAGCATTGTTGCAGGTGCCATATCACTCAAATCACTAGAGCAGTGGCAGAAAAACGATAAACGTGGCTCCAGCATAAATGGAGTGTCTACAATAGAATTTGCAGCAGATCTGCAGGTGGGAAGGTTCTAGGCCCATTCTCCATATTTTATCTCGATGTAAATGGAGGATGAGCCTGGCATGTTCATTCCTGTTAGGCGCAATAAAACCTTTCATGTGTTGGTGCCCCTTAAAACCCCAATTCAATTTAATTAAAATTATAGTAATTGAATATGAGTAAAATGAATTAAGAGTTGGTAACTCATAATTCGCTGCTTCGCCAATGATAACTATTTGGTTGATGTTTTGCTTGGCCAATAATAACTATAGGGTTGATGTTTTGCTTGGCCAATGATAACTATAGAGTTGATGTTTTGCTTGGCCAATGATAACTATAGAGTTGATGTTTTGCTTGGCCAATGATAACTATAGGGTTGATGTTTTGCTTGGCCAATGATAACTATAGGGTTGATATTTTGCTTGGCCAATGATAACTATAGGGTTGATGTTTTGCTTGGCCAATGATAACTATAGGGTTGATGTTTTGCTTGGCCAATGATAACTATAGGGTTGATGTTTTGCTTGGCCAATGATAACTATAGAGTTGATGTTTTGCTTGGCCAATGATAACTATAGGGTTGATGTTTTGCTTGGCCAATGATAACTATAGGGTTGATGTTTTGCTTGGCCAATGATAACTATAGGGTTGATGTTTTGCTTGGCCCATTAAGGCCTTTATATTGAAATTAAAGAGTTCGGATTTGCAACATATACTCCTCAAAGTAAGTTAAGGGCCGCAAGAATATTTCTCCATATGCTTACCAGTGAAATTGACTACATACCGTTTCCAAACGGATACACAGAATGTGTAAGCAATGTTGCATTAAACTGGACATTGTCAGGTCTTCTGCATTAGATGAAAAAACAAAATGTTGATATACATTGTTCTGCTAATTAAAAAGAGTCCGAGATTTTTGATAATTTCTAAAAATCATTAATTTTCCCCAAAACAACAATGCTGAAAGTTTTAATATGTTTTGTCGATTTATTCATTACATTTAATCACTGCCATTGGAACTAGGGACGCGAAATTTTAATTTCCCCCAAAATTGACTAACCTTGGACAGTTTAAATGCATGTTATACTCCGAACAGTTTTGAAAAACACTGATTTTTTATCCCATCCGAAATGAAGTAAATTTTCAAGAACTAGTTGCATATTTGGTGGCACTACACGCTTATCTGTAGAGTTGTTTTAAAGAAAATGGTGACAGATGTTTGTTAAGGAATCAATAGTCATGCAAATAATATGAAATAACATTTTTGGGTGAAAAAAAGCATTTTATTGAAATTTTAGAATCTGAATTTTCAAATATCTTTTTTTGCTTGTTCCTTAAGAATATAGAAACAGGAAACTGATACAGAAACAGGAAACTTTTTCCATTTTTGGAATACAAAGTGTCTTTAAACTTGTGCGATGATGCAAACTTTAATCTTATTGAAATAAATAAGGGATGGTCCTTGACTTATTTTGAGGGGTATATGTAGGTTACATATATACCTTATCAATGGTTTACATCTGTTATAACATGTGCTTGTTGTTGGTTGGATTGTGGCTTTAAATAAAAAAGTTACAGTAGCGTTGTATATATAACTTGTATGGTTTGCATGTATGTATAACTAGTATGGTTTGCGTTGTATATATAACTAGTATGGTTTTAACGTAGTATAACATTATGTGTTTGACCTACGTATATGATAGGTATAAAAGTTTGTGTGTTAAATAGTTCTAAACTTTGTATATTAAAAGAACACAACTGTATTGTATGTTAAATATACTGCATTTTTCTTGACAGTATAACATGATGCTAGTGATAGAAATAATCATATTAACATATGTGATAGAAATGAAAATTGGTGTGTTAAATAGTTCTAAACTCGTAAATTGAAAAAAAGAAACTTTATTTTTAGTTTAATATACTGTATTTTTTCTTGACAGTATAAAATGATGTTGTGTGATAAGAATGTAAGTTGGTATGTTAAATAGTTCTAAACTTTGTAATTTAAAACATTAGTTATAACATTATTGTATGATTAATATACTGTATTTTTCTTGGCATGGTATATATGCTTGGCCTACAAATGGAAAAGAGTGAACATTTGTGGGTTAAAGGGACACATGGCAATATTAAAGATTTGATCAAAAATTAAAATTAGCATCTCAATTTATTCATCCAGTATAATTCTGTCTGTAAACTGGCTTGCTTATAATTAAATACAAATTTGAGTTTTTTCCATTATAAATATATTATTATTGCCATATAATCTGCTATAGTAAAGTATAATAACAATTTGCTTTGAACTATACTAATAATTAAAATTAATGATTGAAAAAATGTTAAGTAGGAAAACTAATGGGACACTGCAAGTTTTACACACATCAATATTGCTGTGTATCCCTTTAAATAGTTATCAGCTCTGTAAATTAACAAATTGAAAATATAAAAATTATTGTATTTTTAATGTACTGTATTCTTGCATTTTTATTTTTTTTCTAGTCTTATCTTTAAGTTACTAGTACCGGTACATGACAGTTTTGACAGTGTTATACATGAACTATGTACATATCAGAATTAGTAGACAGTTTTGATTTTAGGGACCATATTTTGTTTTAATGATTTTTCAACTTGATTGGCCACTTTGATTGTGGTTTTTAGCTCTACTGATCAGAGATCAGCAGAGCTTATGCCGTGGTGCGGCGTCCGTCGTCCGTCTGTCCGTCCGTCCGTTAACTTTTTTTTTGTAGCGACTACTCCTCTGAAACTACTGAATAGATTTTCATGAAACTTTACAGAAATGTTGCCCATGCAGTCTAGTTGATCCTAGCAAAAATTCATGTAGATGTGAAATCCAAGATGGCCGCCAAATCTAAAAATAGGTTTTTAAAAAACAAGTTTGTAGCGACTACTTCTTGAAAACTCTAAGGGATATTGCTATGGGACTTTTTCTAAAATGATCAGCATGACATGATGTTGGTCCTTGTCGAAAATCGTTTTGATTCGACGTTAAACATGGCTGCCAGCGGCCATCTTTGTTTACATAAGAGTTATATAATGAAAACTTGTAGCGACTACTCCTCTGAAACTACTTGACGGATTTTCATGAAACTTCACAGGAATGTTGCTCTTGATGTCTAATTGATCCTAGCAAAATTTCAGGTTGGCCGGAAATTCAAGATGGCCGCCATGGCTAAAAATAGATTTTTAAAAAATAAGTTTGTAACGACTACTTCTTGAAAACTATAAGTGATATTGATATGGGACTTTTTCTAAAATGATCAGCATGACATGATGGTTATTCATGTCGAACATTATTTTGATTCGACGTTAAACATGGCTGCCAGTGGCCATGTATGTTTACATAAGAGTTATATAATGATAACTTGTAGCGACTACTCCTCTGAAACTACCTGATGGATTTTCATGAAACTTCACACGAATGTTGCTCTTGATGTCTAATTGATCTTAGCAAAATTTCAGGTCGGCCGGAAATTTAAGATGGCCACCATGGCTAAAAATAGATTTTTAAAAAATAAGTTTGTAGCGACTACTTCTTGAAAACTATTAGAGATATTGATATGGGACTTTTTCTAAAATGATCAGCATGACATGATGGTTATCCGAGTCGAACATTATTTTGATTCAATGTTAAACATGGCTGTCAGTGGCCATCTTTGTTTACATAGAGTTATATAATGAAAACTTGTAGCGACTACTCCTCTGAAACTACTTGACGGATTTTCATGAAACTTCACAGGAATGTTGCTCTTGATGTCTAATTGATCCTAGCAAAATTTCAGGTCGGCCGGAAATTCAAGATGGCCACCATGGCTAAAAATAGATTTTCAAAAAACCAGTTTGTAGCGACTACTTCCTGAAATCAAAATCAATCATTAGAGCTTCAAGGTCATTGACCTCTTGTTTAATTATATATATATGATTTTTTAAGTTACTTATGTACTGTTTGTTAAGGGGTTAACGAGCAAGACTGATCAAACATAGTTTTTGTTAATATAACATTAAGAAATGTTTGTGCTGTGATATTTATATTCAATGTGTTGTGACTTTTTACATTCAGGCTTTAATGTTTTGTTCAATTTCAGAAATGACAATGCAAATGGCCTGGTTTCCTTGTTAAAGCTTTGTTGAATTTCATACATTGTTCTTCTCTGACATAATAATGATGGGTATTTTATATAGATGTTAAACATCCAAATATCAAATAAAAAAGAATTTAAAGCTGGTTTACATGGGAAAAGGCTTACTTAGGTCTAGATTCAACAGGGTGCGTGGTGGACATTTTTTAAAGTGACATTTTAATATGAAGGTGGTGTGTTAAGGGGAGCAGGGGAAAACACAGCTAATAGCTTTCAGGAAGAATGGGAAAACAGGTGGTGGGGTATGACAGCCTATGTCACACCTTTCTTTAATGTATGAATCGTGCAATAAGTAGTGTATTTGTGTGTTTCCAATACTCAAAAATGCTTGATATACAGTGTAAATGGCATAGTGTTATGACTTTATATAGGATAAACACAAACATGTTCTCTTATTTGAGAACTCAGATACTGGCATAGTGTTGTAGTTGTGCCATGGTTAAATATATACTGAGCAATGAAAGTACCCACTTTTCCCCATATAATCTGGACAACAAAACAGAAAATGGTGGACAACAAAAAGGAACATAATTAATGATATATAGTATATAGGGAATAATTATACTGAACAAAAAAGGAAACGTCTGCTGATGTTGATGATGATTGTCTAGACAGCAACACTGGAAAAAAATGAATGGTGTTTTACGAACAATTAGATAGACCCGCCAACAATAATTCAAACATAGATGGTTTTGAAAAGTTCAGTACACAAGGGAGTTAGCCCTCTTTTCCTTAAAACATGCATTTTGGCCACAAAAACAAATTAAATCTTGCTTGGCAAATTTGAAACTATTTATAGAGGATCTAACATTCGTTCTCATTCATTATTGAATTTATTAAACGAGTTGGCAAAATGATATAATGCGAGGCTCAGTGCTCGGCATTATATCATTTTTACTAACAAGTTTAATAAATTCAATAATGAATGAGAACGAATGTTAGATTCTATTAATCACATATTTTATTGCATTTTGCCTGTCGCTTTAACACGCAAAACTGACATAAACCGTGGGAATTGGATCATATTCATTATCGTTTTTTTTTTAGTTACATTACTAGTTATATATTGAAAATATAGAATGGTGTTATTCCACTCCCACGTTTTAAGTTATGTGATAAAATGGAATATTTAGTGCTGACTTAAGTGTGCTTACAAACATCAAAAATTGTTTTATTTAAATGCTGTTTAAGCTTGTATACGCCCTCAAAAACTGGCCTATGGAAATATCAGCAAAACTGTCGGACATTTTCTTTTTTTGTTCAGTATAGATAGACCTCACCAATTTCCCAAACAGCTATTGTATCCCCGTTAAAACAAATATCCCCCTTTCTCTTAAAACATGCATTTTAGGCCTAAGCATCAACTCTATGAAAACTATCTAAATGTCCGAGACAATATTTTCCGAAGGTTGCTTCCCCAAAAAAACATGCAGCTTTTGTAAAAGTTGTGCTTATCCACAATTATCAAATTACCTCCCTTTGAATGGAATGTTTTGTACTCAGTTAAGTGTGCTTACAAACATAAACAATTGTTTTATTTAAAAAATGATGTTTAAGCATTTATACTCAAAAAACAATTGTTTTATTTAAAAAATGATGTTTAAGCATTTATACTCAAAAACTGGCCGACAGAAATACCAGCAATAACAATGGGCGCTTGTTTTGCTCAGTGTATGCAGAGACATAATCAACCATCTTTGCAAATCCTGCTAGAGGCAGAGGGGTAGTATCCCCCGCTCCCAGGGAACGAAACTCGTGCTTTGTGCTATTTTATAGTTTTCTCAGGCAGATAAATAAAAAGCATCTACAAAAGTTACACTGGACCAAAATTTTACTACAGTATGATGACCCTGTAGAGTATTACTCTGCCACTACTGTGTATGGTCCGGATTAAAAACCACACGTTGTGGTTCTGGAAGAAAAAGAGGACCCATGATAGTACCACTGTCTAAATATTGCCTGATCTTGTCGACAAATAAGGATAGTTTGCAATCCTTATATTTTCTTAATAAAAGTATAACGAACTTAGTGTGTTGCTTATTCTTAAATGTGTTCGTTTGAATGTTGTTTTACGTCATTGTAAGCACATGTTAGGCTATATATGACAGTCGATGTTTTATTGATTGTTTGTTGTAGACGCAGACCACCCCATTTCCCCTGGGTAGAACCAGTACTGTATTCCTCCCGCCATAAGAATATATTTAATTAAACACAACATATAATGTATATGTGTTTAGAACATGTACAAGGAAAGGTTATCAACCACCATTTGGTTAATTATTGCTCAGTTCCAAAAATACACTCGTGTACGCTCATATAAGCACATATTAGTTTATATTTTCAGTCGGTGTTATTTTACACTGTGCCCCGTTTACACCCTAGCTACCATGTTACTTAAGAAATAGAACATCGTTTACTGTGAATTATCGTTTAATATATCACGGTTTGAAGTTCAAGTGTAAACAATAATTTCACGTGAAATTATTGTTTACAATTGAACGAAATGTGAAAATAACGCACACATCTGAAATCTTTCGCATTGCTTTGCTTGCTCTCCTAACGTTGCATACAAATTGATTAAAAATAAATATACATATGTAGAATGTATAACTTGTATGCTTATTTTTCATTTGCAGGGATTTTCTTTGCTTTAAAAGACGTTTTGTCAATATGCCATATATGGTAAAAAGGCGCGATGACGTCATCGTTCCAAAATGGCCGCCTCCATTTATGTTTCTATGCACATTTTCAATAGGTCATATCTCGTTCATTATTCATGGCATTTTGATAATTCTTTCAGCTTTTTTCAAGTTTTTCAGAGCCCTTTAAAATAAACCTTGTTTGAAAATGGTGCATAAACCCCTTTAAACAATGTCTTAAGATAACTATATCATAGCAAATCTGATTTGCTGATTTGCTATGGCCTGATTAACATAACTTGCTCTATCATTGTTAACAGCCTGTCCCATACTTAAACTGCATCAACTTTCATTAACTACAAGTATAGAATATACAGTATATGGACAATAGGTTTTATTATAAAACAGTTGCCCATTGTGTGTCGGAGGTATCTTAGGTTTGGTTGGTTGAAATGGATAAATGATAAGACAACTGCTGGCTTCATGGTTATTGCAATTGGCAAACACCAAATTTAAAAATAGATGGAAATTGGCGCAATCGTTTTACTTGTCTTTAAGTTTCCGATATACAAGTTTATTATTATTTAACAGCTGCGTGTCGTATTACACCATGATGAAGTAAGGATACGTTTAATCAATCTTGAAGTGTTTGAAATGGGTATCTCGATTTATATATCCAGTATCATTTTTACTTTTACCCTGGTTACATTTAAATAAATAAATTTTAATTATTCACTATTTCGTCTAAAACTACAAGTTTTAATATATTATTGGTGCAATAATATCAAAAAATAATAATATGCAAAAAAACAAATTGCTTAATACTATTTTTATAATTAATATCAGTGATTGAACAAATGCAAGTTATGCAGCGGGACATCGTGAGTTTTTACAAAAAAATAAAGATTTTAAGGTACACACAAATTAATTCAGCACCATAACCTCCAGAGATATCGTCATCACGTTATCTTGTGTCAGTCATTTGAATACCTTGCGAATGACAGGTGCGACGTTAAGTGGCACACTTCTCCTTGATAAGGCTGATAATGACTAACAGTCGTCTTTATTTCTTATCTAATTATTATCTTATTTCGTATTGGAACTATTACGTGTGCGCTGCTGTCGATCCCCGGCTTTGTTGACGCACTATATTGTTTCCCTTCGCCTACCTGACAAAGACTGCCAGATGACGGCAGCAAGATTGTCCACCATGTCCTCGGAATGTTGTCCGAGCGCATCAGCATATGATATGCGGTCCTCAAAATCCCAGCTTTGCATTCCAATACCTATTTTAGTCTGCATATATTTCAAACGAAGTACATCGTGGCTGTCGATACATTGACTAAGTTTTTCCTGATAATATGGAATGCACTGACCAACTTGTCGATATGAAAAAAAGCAACTGTACACTTCTCACATTTCAGACAACGGTCCACCATTTTAAAGTAACGGGAGGCTATCTGGAAGAAATGTGGATGTTAAAGGGCATACGGCATTCTTTATTTAAAAATAACTCACGGCGTCCCGCTAGTTTTGCTGCATAACTTGCATTTGTTCAATCATTAATATTAAGTATAAGAATAGTATAAAGCAATTTGTTTTTGCATATCAATTTTTGATATTATTGCACAAATAATATATTAAAACTTATAGTATACTAAGACGAAATAGTGAATACTAGATTGTCGTGTGTCCCTTTAATCCAAATACGAATAAAGCCATCACAATGTGCTTCATTTGCATGTGCAATGTGCATGTTCACTAGACAAGGTTCAATGAAACATCCGATTTATTTATTGTAAATGAACTAGTTTGGTCCGAAAAACTCGACGAATCGGCTAGTTTTATTTTCTAAGTCATCAATACAAATTCATATGATGCTATTAGGCTATAATAAATTCTTGAATCGGGATCTAGCTATAGCTTTATTGTGTCGCCTGCGTAACATAGCATACACTTAGTGATCTGTCGTCCGTTGTCGTCCGTCACACTACAACCTAACATTGGACATGACTTGAAAATTATTTGACATATGTTTCTAAAACTTCACACACCTTCTTAACTCAAGGAATTCCAATTTAGCAGAGTTATGCCCCTTTGTCCTTTTCACACTCACATTCGTCTCAGCACACGACAGTCGACACTCCTTTGAGTGTTCTAGTTTATTTTATTTATACATATACAACTGCTATCAAATAATCAATGTGAACGCCGTATGCATTAATATTTATGATTTAACAACAAAAACACGCCGAGCCGTTGTGTTTTCCAGACCAAATATGGGGGGGGGGGGGGGGGGGGGGGGGGGGGGGGGGAGGGGGGGGGGACCAAATATTGGGGTGGGGGGGAATATAGATTCGCACTTGTCCGTACGTACGTACGTCCCAAACACTTGTGTCGCGCGATCCTCCATATTTAGTTAACCCACGGTCGCGAAACTTTACAGGAATGTTGACCAGCAAATGAAGTTGCGCACCTGGGTTTTCGTATTTATTTTGGACCAAACACCACACAGTTATTGCCTTTGACTAAGTCAAAATAAGTGCTGGAAAACGTGTTTCGCGTGATCCTCCATAATTATTTAACCCACGGTCCCCAAACTTTACAGGAACGTTGACCAGCAAATGAAGTTGCGCACTTAGGTTTTCATTTTTTTTTTGGACCAAAAACCTCAGAGTTATTGCCCTTGACTAAGTCAAAATAAGGGCTGAAAAACGTGTTTCGCGTGATCCTCCATAGTTATTTTACCCACGGTCACCAAACGTTACAGGAATGTTGACCAGCAAGTGAAGATGCGCACCTGAGTTGGTTTTATTTTGTACCAAGAACCACAGAGTTGTGGCCCTTGACTTAGTCAAAATAGGGGCTGAACAACTTGTGTCGCGCCCTCCTCCATTACTATTTAACCCGCGGTCGCCAAACTTTACAGGAATGTTGACTAACAAGTGAGGATACGCACCTAAGATGAACGTGTTTATCAGTTATTATGTTCATTATGAAAATGCTATGGCATAGGGTCTTTAGTGGGGCATCCGTGTCCTATGGACACATTTCTAGTTCTAAATAACTTGCATTTGTTCAATCATTAATATTTAAAATAAGACTATTATAAAGCAAATTATGTTTGCATATTACTTACTGTGGATTATATTGGACCTGTAACATATTTAAACGTATGCTAGATAAGAAGTTCAATAAAAACTCAAAATTGTATTTAAAAATATGCAAGCAGGTTTAAGTCAAAGCAGGTTTTAAAGTCAAAACAATACTGGATTACGTATTTAGCGAATATGAATATTCTTTCCCTGAGAAATCCCAATCTTTCACTCATTGAAATATAATAAATGCATTGATAAACTGTTGATTATATTGCACCAATAATATATTTAAACATTTGGTAAAATAAGAAGAGAAAACTCAAACTCAAAATTTAAATTTAATTATTTGAAAGCAGCGTATAAGTCAGAATGATATTGGATTAATAAATCGAGACACTAAAGTTAATAATGGTTGATAAACGCTTCAAGATTGCCATGTGTCTCTTTAATACGTTCTCCATTTGGAAGACCGCACGCAGTGGTGTATCAATAATTTCGTTCGGCGTACACTACTTTGGCAGGCCATTCAAATTTGGTGGAGCCAATCCTTCAGACATGTAAAAAGAACATTAAGGAATCTTCGAGAATAAGAGGAAGGGTGATCCCAGATTCCACGAGAAATTAATTAAATAATACATACCTAATAAATTGCTTTTGACGCGCACTTTAAATTGGTCAGTTCGGAGTCCCGTCTTCACACAATTGATGTCAGATTCCGCGTGCATCACTGAGATGGTATCCGATTGTACACTTGTATTGCTCCCAGCGGACATGACCGGTTGTATAAACTTTCAGCTGACCGTTCATGAATGAGTTACTAACCCGTTTAACAACCTTCCTTACATAACAATGTCCGTGTGTGTAGTGTATGACCTGTAGGGAATTGTGTGTTTATGTGGCAAATAGTCTGTTTACACTTTGAATTATTTGTGAAATCGTTAATTCGAAAAATTAAATGAGTATAAAATTGCTTGACGGATGTTAAAATACTTGTGTTGCTATTGTTAAGAGCAGCGTTAAAATGGATGTTTACATGTGCACGGGTCGGATCTAGTGTGGATCAAACATATAAACTGTATGTCTACTTTTCAGGTAAAAGCTTTTATTTTTCGTTTGTTTAATGTGTTAAAAATGTTGTTTGTTGGGTGTTGGGGTTATATGAATGCACATATACTTTCTTATGATAATGGTTTTGCGATATTAGACAAGAGTTCGTCGAGTTTGCGGTGCGTTCCTACGTAAATCTCGATACGATGTTTTCTGGAACCAGCGCCCCTCCCCCTGCGACACGCGGTTCACCTGCGGTTCTATTAGGTAAGCGGAAAAGGGGCACATTTAGAAGGACATATTTAATATTCATGATACCCGTTCTTTTACGCGTTGGCATATATTTATGGGGCGCCGTATTACTTTTTAATACCATTTGGTGATGTCACCTATTCGAATCGGTGATATCACTGATTCAAATAGCTGATACCACGCATTCAAATATGTGATATCACCGATTCATTCTGAATGCGTTATATCACCTACTGAATAGGTGATATCACCTGTTCGAATCAGTGATATAACCTATTCGAATCAGTGATATCACCTATTCGAATCAGTGATATCACCTATTCAGATATTCAGATATCACTGATTCGAATAGGTGATATCACCCATTCAATAGGTGATATCACACATTCATTTTGAATGAGTGATATCACCTTATCGAATCAGTGATATCATCGACCAATTCAGAAATAAACTCTATATAAATGACTGATCCCATCCAGTGGTCGTGTAACTAAATAGACAGACCTTCAAAATCGTCATCTGTTGCAACATTGGCAGGTGTTTTCGTCATCGGCAGATAATGGCCGGCTTTCATGTTATGGTCGCATTTTGCTCTTGCAGCAATATATGCGGACATTTCCACGCCCCCCCCCCCCCCCCACACACCCCACCCACACCCACACAACAGAAGGTGCTACCAAACATATCCATACAGGGATCGATCCAGAATGTGTGGTACGTACTGCTGCCCCCCGCCCAACCCACCCCGTGTGCCTGTTATTAGCGGAGTACCTCAAAGCACGGTATTAGGCCCACTGTTGTTCCTCATTTTTATAAATGACCTTCCAGACAGCGTACGTTCAAGAGTTCGCCTTGCTGACGACTGTATCTTGAACAGACCGATCAGAACAAGACAAGACAGTGTTGACCTCCAAAATGACCTAGATCGACTCGCCGAATGGGAAAGTATATGGGGCATGGATTTCCACCCAGACAAATGCAGCACCCTCAGAGTCTCTGGATCAAGATCACCGGTAGTCTCTAACTACACACTGAAGGGTCACGTCCTAGAGACCACGGATTCGGCAAAGTACCTCGGGGTGGAACTACAAAAAGACATGAATTGGAGCCTCCATATCGACAAAACAGTCAAGAAGGCGAACAGTACACTAGGATTCTTGAGAAGGAACCTGAGGATTTCCAACGAACAAACAAAGTCCTCGGCATACTTCTCATTAGTAAGACCCACCATAGAGTACTGTTCTACTATTTGGAGCCCTCACACCCAAGAGCACATCAAGAAGGTAGAGATGGTTCAGCGACGGGCAGCACGGTACATCACTAACCGCTACAGGAACACTAGCAGTGTCACATCTATGTTGGAGCATCTAGAATGGGAGACCCTGGAGTCAAGGCGTACTAAGAGCCAGCTCACCATGCTCTTTAAGATTATTCACGGGCTAGTGGACAAACCAGCATCCGAGTTCCTGACACCTGCATCATCTCGCACCAGGTGCAATCACTCTTTGAAATTTAGACAGTTATCTTCTTCAAGCGACTATTATGGGAAGCCATAACCGTCAAAATGTGGATATTTACAAACCATTCAATGACAGGCCATTTAATTCAACATGAAGTCATTTGATGACGTACATATTGATTCGATGCGACGTGTTAACTCGGTTCATTCGTTACAAAGTGAATTGATACGGTTCAAAGTGAAATGATACGATGTAGCACTTCAAACCATACGACGCAAAGTCATTTGATGACGTACATATTGATTCGATGCGACGTGTAAACTCGGTTCTTTCGTTACAAAGTGAATTGATACGGTGTAAAATTTCAAACCATACAACGCAAAGTCATTTGATGACGTACATATTGATTCGATGCGACGTGTAAACTCTGTTCATTCGTTACAAAGTGAATTGATACGGTTCGAAGTGAAATGATACGGTATAAACTCGGTTCATTCGTTACAAAGTGAATTGATACGGTTCGAAGTGAAATGATACGATGTAAAATTTCAAACCATACGACGCACAGTCATTTGATGACTTACATATTGATTCGATGCGACGTGTAAACTCGGTTCATTCGTTACAAAGTGAATTGATACTGTTCGAAGTGAAATGATACGATGTAAAATTTCAAACCATACGACGCAAAGTCATTTGATGACGTACATATTGATTCGATGCGACGTGTAAACTCGGTTCATTCGTTACAAAGTGAACTGATACGGTTCGAAGTGAAATGATCGGGCGAAAACACAGTCGGTGCGATGCAAACGCAATCCGTTCGACAGAAACTGATTTCATTACGTGCAAAGTGAAACGGTGCGACATCTGGCGGGATATTTGCCACATCACTTGCAGGGTTATTTCCCCTACATAATATATGATAAATCAAAGTACTAAAATTACTGAGAATGCAATGTTTGATAGGAAAGACTGTATGGATATTTGCACGATCAAATTTCCATAAATTTTACATAGTTTTAGCCAACTTGGCGATCTTTGGCGACCTTCCAAAATCTTAGAGGGTCAATCCATTACAAAGATATTGTAATCAATTGTCATTAAACTGTTTCAAATCTAGACTAGACTATTATTTTATGAAATTGCTGATGGATAGACAGATTTGTGATTTGTGTTCATGGCCAAACTGTCACTCAAGATGACTTCCATGTCTAAAATTATGTCATTTACAGAGTGGCGTGTATTAAGCAGTCTTCCGGGAACAAGATGCACAAGAGGGCCTGTATCACTCTACTGGCTTGAATAGTCTAAGGCCGGAAAACAGTTTTTGTCTCGCCTATTCGAAGAAAAAAAGAGACATAGGTGTTGCTTCTCCGGCGGCGGCGGAGGCGTCAACATTCAAGTTTTGCGTTTAGGTCATTTTCTCACAAACTGTATGCACTAGACCTTTCAAACTTTGCTTGTAGTTGTATCTTGGGTGGTACATTGCAACGTGACAAAGCAAATGTGGAAGTGACCTTGACCCTCCAAGCAAAGGGCAGATAACTTAATAATTTTTAGGTTCAACCTTTGCGTTTAGGTCACTTTTTCACAAACTGTATGCACTAGACCTTTCGAACTTTGCTTATAGTTGTATCTTGGGTGGTACATCGCAACGTGACAAAGCAAATGTGGAAGTGACCTTGACCCTCGAAGCAAAGGGCAGATAACTTAATAATTTTTAGGTTCAACTTTTGCATTTAGGTCACTTTTTCACAAACTGTATGCACTCTTTGCTTATAGTTGTATCTTGAGTGGTACATTGCAACGTGACAAAGCAAATGCAAATGTGAATGTGACCTTGACCTTGGCCCTCGAAGCAAAGGGCAGATAACTTAATTGTTACCTTCAACTTTTGCGTTTAGGTCACTTTTTCACAAACTGTATGCACTCTTTGCTTATAGTTGTATCTTGAGTGGTACATTGCAACGTGACAAAGCAAATGTGGATGTGACCTTCACCATCCAAGCAAAGGGCAGATAACTTTAATTGTTACATTTACATCACTCTCTCATGAACTATAATTATGCACTAGATGTTTTAAACCTAATTTATAGCTTAATCTTTGGAAGAAAACATATTCTATTTTGACATAGTTGTGTCTTGGGTAGTGCATCTTTTTGGATCCATAGATTTCATCTATGACCTTGACCTACTTTCTGGAGCTGATGATTATTAGCTCTACTGGCCAACGTCCTTTATTTTTCATCCGATCTTTACAAAACTTTAACATATTGTTAATATCAATGAAAGCTCGCACAAGTTCAAAAACCAGCCAGATCGGACTAGTAACAGCGGAGTTATGGCCCTTGATTTAGTTAAAAAATGCTATATTTTGCCTCGTTAATACGACAGGGCTTTCATTTTTCCATCTGATCTTTACCAAACTTTACCAGATGTTTTGCCTTTTTTTATTATTATTAGTATATTTTCTTTTATTATTTGTACATTTTTTTGTTTAAATTTGTTTTAAAGGGAGTACATCAGGATTTTTCTAGAAATATCTTAAATTATAAAAATGTTCCAATTCATGATAAAACACTTATAAACATCAAAATTTGATGTTCGAACCATATTGTTAAGGTTTAAACTTCGAATACACCATATAGCTAGGACGGAATAGGGCAGACAATGCTGAAATTAACCCTGGTGCGTAACCTAGGATAGCATGTATTACTGTACAGAATGAATTTCCTTGTAACTAAGGGGTCATTTTTAGGATCATTCATTATGTTTAGGCGCTTTAAAATAGAAGATATCATTATTTGTCAATTTTAAGTCGGACCCTTAGACCCCTTTGAAAAGCCTGATGTACTCCCTTTAAATATATATATAATTTTTTATTTTTTTATTTATTTTTTGATTATTTTTATTTATTTATTTTATTTTTTTTGTATTTGATATATTTATTGGTTTATTGTTTTAAATGTTTTTTGTCGATTTTTTTGTTGTTGTTTTTAAAAATAAAAATTATATTTTTTTTAATTTTTTTTTTTGTTTATTTCATTATTTTTTTCGGTTCGTTGATTTCTGATGGAATTACGGCCCCTTGAAATTTTTACTTTTAAATTTCTTGTCGGCTCTACTCCTCCTAAAGCCTTGTTGGATTTCGACGAAACTTGGCAGGAAGCATTGGTAAGATGTCTAGTTGTGCATATCGCGCTTTTTCCCAGTTCGCTGATTTATGATGGAGTTATGGCACTTTCACATTTAAATTTCTTGTCGGCGCTACTCCTCCTAGACTTTCTAAAAAAATTGGCAGGAAGCCTCAGTATGATGTCTAGTTGTGCAAATCGCTGTATATCAATGAAATCTCGGACAAGTTCGAAAACCAGCTAGATCTTGTTAGTAACGACAGGTTATGGCCCTTGATCTGCTGAAAATGCTATATTGTATTTCCTTTGTTAAATCTGTAGTTACTTCATTTTTTATCTGATCTTTACCATATTTGTTTAGAATGTTAATATAACCCCGTCCCCCACCACCCCGCCCCATTTTTATAAAATTTCATTCAGAGAAGTGGGACAAATTAAAAAATACCCATGCCAGACTAGAAACAGCAGACTTATTTCCCACGATTACCAGGTGAGCGATTTAAGGCCATCCTATCCCTGTTGTTTTTGCAATGTTTGAAAAAAAGACTGATGGGAATTTTATGTCGACAACCCTTGATGTAAGGGCCGTTTTAGCCAGTAGAACATCCACAGGCCCTCTTGGGCCTCTTGTTTTTAATAGAATGGCATTTTACTTTTAATAAATGCACTTAAATATCATCTCAGCAAAAGGCAAACTCCATTGTTTTTAGTTACTAAAATGTTTACAACCTCATTTAGGCATCATTGACCGTTTTATTTTTAAGTCTAGCCCCCGCTAGGCGAGACATGTGAATCCACGGATTTCTTGTTTAAAAAATCAAAGGCTATAACTCTGATGTGTCTAGTCTGATGCAACTGGTTTTCAACTTGTCCAAGTTCAGTGGAGTAACCTAGAAAACGTCTTCTGCTGTAGGGACAAATAACTTAACAAGAGGCATTACCCGTTGATTCAAATTAGATACTGGGACCTTACGCCGTACGACATGGGGAAGCATATAACTCCATGTCCACCGCCGTAGGCATGCCATCTTCGGGATGGTTAAAATTGTGTACTGTTGATTTTATTAATATTGAGTTCTGCTCAACCCGGGGCTAGAGGGCGTGAGCGGTAGCTAGCATATTTCACTACCGCTCATGAACAGTCTCAATCAAACCGAGACTGCAATATTTCGTATGTGTCGTGCTCGGTCGTTTCCAAAGGTCCATTATCATACTCTTTTTTTTTTCTCTATATCTGTCCCACACATTGAAAAGAAACTTTACTGTAGTATTAACTAAAAAAATAAAATACAAATCTAGCTCCCTAGCTACCGTATTTTACCTTGTATAGTACGCAGTCATTTTTACTTCTTTTAAGGTTTCCGAAAGGGGCGGCGTGGGGGGGGGGGGGGGGGGTGTACAAATTACAATACAAGGAAACAATACAATAAGCTTTTTCTCTTGCATTTTATATGCAGAAAATCGAACATCGGGGACGAAAGACAGACATTTGTGAATGCCGATAATACTTTTTTTTTCGTGACTTACTCGCTTTATACAAGTAATTAATTGACTTAATTCGACTTAGAAATAAAATTTAGTATAAAGCTTGTTTTTATATAAATTTGTTGTAGAATTTCAATAAATGCTAGCTCGAAGAACAGTGACAAGGTTTAATTGTTTAATTAACCAACAGCAAGAAATATTGTATGCTTAAATACTTTACAAACACAAGCATGAAATATTGTATGCTTAAATACTTTGCAAACACATTACCATTTATACATTCTCTTGTAGTATTTAATTACCCTCCCGTAAAAGCATATAGTTTTCCTCTTTTTTTTTGTTAAAAGTTTCACTCAAAAATATTCAAAAAAATTGGGGGAAAAACTTACTTTTTGCCAAATTGGGAATGGTACCATTTTTCGGTACAACTTATATAAGGAAAAAACTCACTGACCAATCAAGATACTGCAATGATATAATTTTGAATACCTGTACCTATGATTGGCCTTTCATAGATGGTATTTTTAGATTTCCTGAACAAATTTCGGATGTCAATGGATTTAAAATGGGCCATGTTTGGGCCCTTGTAATGTAATCAGACACCATTTTGCAATAAATTGCTTAGAGTTTGTTTTTTTAAAAATCTATGATGCTTACCCAATAATTTGCAACAATTTCCATCAGAATTTTAAATGCTGTGAATTGCCAAATCCTTGTCACAATATATTTGGAATGGATTGACCCTCTAAGATTTTGGTAGGTCGCCAAAGATCGCCAAGTTGGCTAAAACTATGTAAAATTTATGGAAATTTGATCGTGCAAATATCCATACAGTCTTTCCTTTCAAACCTTGCATTCTCAGTACTTTTAGTACTTTGATTTATCATATATTATGTAGGGGAAATAACCCTGCAAGTGATGTGGCAAATATCGCCGCCAGATGTCGCACCGTTTCACTTTGCACGTAATGAAATCAGTTTCTGTCGAACGGATTGCGTTTGCATCGCACCGACTGTGTTTTCGCCCGATCATTTCACTTCGAACCGTATCAGTTCACTTTGTAACGAATGAACAGAGTTTACACGTCGCATCGAATCAATATGTACGTCATCAAATGACTTTGCGTCGTATGGTTTGATATTTTACATCGTATCATTTCACTTCGAACCGTATCAATTCACTTTGTAACGAATGAACCGAGTTTACACGTCGCATCGAATCAATATGTACGTCATCAAATGACTTTGCATCGTATGGTTTGAAATGTTACATCGTATCATTTCACTTTGAACCGTATCAATTCACTTTGTAACGAATGAACCGAGTTTACACGTCGCATCGAATCAATATGTACGTCATCAAATGACTTCATGTTGAATTAAATGGCCTGTCATTGAATGGTTTGTAAATATCCACATTTTGACGGTTATGGCTTCCCATAGACTATCTCAAATTTTGTTTTTTCCCAAGAACAGTTTGTCGTTGGAATAGTCTACCAGCCACTGTGGCTGAGGCTCCTGATTTGGTATCTTACAAACAGGAGCTTTCCAAACTTTCATTCTAAACCCTGTCCCAGTTGATTGTTTGTTAGGTTCTAGTGATTCTCAGTGCTATGCTGGTTGGGTGAATTCCCAGGGGCCGCTACGGTAGCCAGGCAGGATTGTTGATGAAGGCCTATCACGCAATTAGCGAGTAAGAATATCTTCCTATTACCTTTCCTATCCATTTTTGCTCAGTTTTTCTTCTCACTTTAATTCATTATTAAGTATATATAATATTAATTAATGCGCAACCAACCCGCGTTGTAATCGCCAATTGTGACGGAAACGTGTACCATACAGATACAGGTACAGATACAGATGCAATACAATAGGATTATTACTACGTGTTCTGGAAGTTTACGTGTATCACCTCGAGTAGGTAAATGCCAGAACAAGGATCACACGAGAGACGGAGTGGCGGAGCCTCGAGTGTGATCCTGATCTGGCATTTACCTCCGAGAGGTGATACAAACTTCCAGAACACGTTACTCTGGTATGATCCTTTTTACACATCATTAACATAGAAATATTTGCATTTCTATTGCATATAGCGTATTATTTCTCGATAAACTGCAGCGGGAAAAGGTATGTAGTTTTAAGGTGTTGGTGTTCATTGGTCTGACCTACTTTTTTTGTTTGTATGACGTAACGTCGTCTTGACGTTCTTGCGCATAGTGGCGTAAAACTTAGACTGTGTAACGGTCCTTTGCGCTTCTCTACCAGGAACGTATAACGTTCTCCATGATAATACTCTTGGGGGAAGTCTATGGGGCGCCGTATTACTTTTTAATATCATTTGGTGATATCACCTATTCAATCGGTGATATCACTGATTCGGATAGGTGATATCACACATTCAAATAGGTGATATCACCGATTCATTCTGAATGCGTGATATCACCTATTGAATGGGTGATATCACTCATTCGTTTTGAATAAGTGATATCACTGATTTGAATGAGCGATATCACTTATTCGTGATATCACCTATTTAATGGGTGATATCACCTATTCGAGTCAGTGATATCACTCATTCAAATCAGTGATATCACTTATTCAAAACGAATGGGTGATATAATGACTGGATCCCATCCAGGGTCCGTATAACAAATTAGATGGATCCTCACAATTGCCATCGGTTGCAACATTAGAAGGGGTATATACCCTACCAAACCTAGCCCATACAGGGCCGGATCCAGAAGATGTGGTACCCCACGCCCCCCCACCCCACACACACACCCACCAACAATTTTTTTTTAACAAATGATCACCCCCCCCACACACACACACACACACACACACACACACACACACACACACCAACTAACAATTTTTTTTAACAAATGAACACCCCCATCCCCCACCACCCCACCCCCACCACCACCAACACACACACACCCCTCCAACAATTTTTATAATTTGATTTTCTATGCCTTTTCTATATTTCAATTGTTTAACTTTTCAAAAAAATCACTGATTCAAAACGAAAGGGTGATATCACCTATTTGAATGAGTGATATCACTGATTCGAATAGGTGATATCACCCATTCGTTTTTAAAGAGTGATATCACGTATTACAATAAGTGATATCACTCATTCAAATATGTGATATCACCCATTCAATAGGTGATATCCCCCTTTCGTTTTGAATCGGGGATATCACCTATTCTGATGAGTGATATCACTCATTTAAATTTGAATCAGTGATATCACCTATTCGAATCAGTGATATCACTCATTCAAATAGGTGATATCACTGAATTGTATTAAAAGCAATACGGCGCATCATATATATTTGCATGCGAGGAGATAATCGTCCTGTAAAGACATTTATAAATCCCCTCATTTTTTTTAATTTATCCATATATTTAAATGAGTGCAGCGCAGTCTGAGGTAAAAAAAAAACACGCACGTCTATAGACTAGTAGTAAATGCTAACTGTTCCATCTCGTAGATGGATGTTCTTCAAACCTTAAGAAGTATGTCCTCTTTTGTGGAATCCCATTGAAAGTGCATTAACAAAAGAGAAAAAATAGAGACACAAATAATCTGTATATTTTTTACATGTAACTTGCAGTTCAATACGTTTACACTTTTATCTAGACTGTGCTATACTTGATAAATACTAATTTGATAAAAGTGTGTATTGATCCATACTCAGATTATGTCATACTCAAGGTCATGTGTATTCTGACTAATTCACATATTTATCAAAGTATGTATGTATAATTCAAGGGTATCACTGCCTAGAAAAACCTGTAAAGATAATTTTTTATACTGAAAGTGTCAAGCAAAAATATTCAAGATTATTTGAGTTCTAATTTTTATCTTTTTCAAATGCAATCTCAATGGGATTACACAAAAGGGGACATAATCCTTAATAAGTTAAACATAATGTTTCCTAATGGTTGGGTAAATTGGTTGTTTTGTAAATGGCAAGACAAATTTGGGAATTCCAATGTTATTTTTCTTTTTCTTAGTAAATATTTTAGTAAACGCAGCGCTTAAAGGTACACACGGCAATCTTGATTTTTTTTTAAACTCAAAGCGTCCCATTAGGTTTTCTACATAACTTGCATTTGTTCAACATTAATGTTAATTACATTAATGCTAATCATAAGAATTATGTAAATCAAATTGTTTTTGCTTATTATTAATATGGCACAAGTAATGGGTTTAAACCTATGGTAGAATAAAACTCTAAACTTGAGTTTAATTATATTACAGTCAAACTGATACTGGATAAATAAACCAGCTAATTTCAATAATTGATAAGCACTTCAACATTGCCTTGTGTCCCTTTAAAAGTAAGTATAAAAGTCGAACAGGAAATGCAGCTTTCACAGAACACAGTAAACCCAAAAACACGCAAAAAGGCAAAACAAGAATGGCAATAGTAATTATAAAGGCATATGACGTCACAAACACAAAAATGGTTGACAGTAGGGCTACCGCCTTGTAACGGTCAGTGGCGAAAAGGCAGCTGTGGGTTTACACAAGGTTCTAGGGAGCACCAAACCTCACACTTACCCTACTGTCATCCCAATTAAACGGGACAGTGAAATAAAGAAATCCCCGCCATGAACTATTCTCTAATATAATCAGGGGACACATGTTAACGCTCGTACGTCAAGATTACAGCGTGTTCCTTTAAATGGCACAATTGTATACTGAAAGGAAAAAGAAACGCATAATCAAAAAATGCCTATATTACACTATTATATACTCCTAATACCCCGTAATATTCCAGATATATCTCAACGTGTTTTGTACAAAAAGGGGCTACAACTAATTACAGAAAGGACAACTCTGTCATGTAGTAGACCTTTTAATCAAATTAAACTTTGTTACACGAAATTCATAAATGTTGAAGTTTCGCTTGAAAAAGTCGAGCCATTTCTGTATTGTGTTAAATGCTAAGAGATTGCAACGTTTAAAGCCTAAGTTTGCTGACTTGCTTGAGCCAAATGGGCATTATGTCGACAATGGAACTTTAAAGGGGTAACCATTGGTGTGTTCGGTGCTGTTTAAGCCTCCTTTTCGATAGGACAAGGCTAATGTCGCCCTGTAATTCGATTAGCAGTCGTATATTAAACATACAATATATAGAGGAAATACCCATTATGCGTTTCTTTTTCCTTTCAGTATATATTTTAATTTTATTGCATACGCCTTTACAAGCTCCGTTACAGGAAACATCAATATTCGTGTAGTAAAGTCTTATTGGGTGTTGGGATTGGTACACTTTTCTGTTCATGTCGAAAATAGTATGTCACGTGATGTAAACTATGTTGGTTTCATTGTGAAAATTCCCACGATCTAACGACAATAATTATGTTTGTTTCAAATACATATTATTGATGTAAATTAAAAGTTAAAACCTATTGTTTTGTTCTAATTATTCGTTGTTATATTAAAAATACGTATGCAATAACAAAATTATTAGATTTGTATTGGGATATAACATGCACTCGTTCTTCAGCGTATACATATTGCACTCCTAAAGTCGCGCAATATTGTTACGCTGAAGAACTCGGTGCATATATCCCAATACAAAGCTAATAACCAATAAATATCTCACCCTGAGTGAGGTTGCAGTCCCAGTATAACCGCTAATATAATCTGCTAACGGTACTAAACCCCATTTCATTCATCTTTTCATATGTTTATTACAGTGAAAATATAAACAATGCAAATATAAATGTTTTATTTCAATCAATACCCCCACAGGTTTGTATATAATAAATCGATATTTGTGACAACATTTATCATATTCAAACTACTTCGAAAAGGCCCTCAAGATAACAAATTCATAGCTCTCTGGTTAATAGACGCATAGCTCCTCCTAGCTGTGCGTTGGACCATATATCATATAGGCACACGGAATACTTAAAATGACCACTTCCGATGTAGGTGTTTACTTTAATATTTCCTTTAGTGGGTTAAATTGACTCGTATAAGGGATTTGTGAACTGTTCAAATAAATTTTATCAACACTACTTCAAATAACTGTCGTTTATGTAGTAAGAGAGAAACTTGAAGTATACATATTGACATAACAGTTTACTTCTGTTATCCGTTGGAATTTGTTTCAATTTGTCTATTGGGGTACCGTTTGGTATTGGGTTATTTGTAACATTCGTATTTATTTGGTGTTTGTTTTGTGCGGTATGAGTGTCCGTCCGTCCGTCAGAAGTATGATATTTGTAACTAAATAGGCAGTTTTGCCATATATTATAATAATTAATAAACATATGATTCTTATATAAAAGGAGCCACAGATAATTCTCGTATAAAACCTATCATATGATATGTATATAATAGTTTCATATACTTTTCAAATGAGAAGATGTCCATAAAAACTTATTTTTTTAAAACACACATTATCATATGATTTACATAAAAACAATAGTGTTCAACTTTTATATTATTCTCATATGATACTTATGTGATTCTCATATGATACTTATGTGATTCTCATATGACACTTATGTGATTCTCATATGATACTTATGTGATTCTTATATGATACTTATGTGATTCTCATATGATACTTATGTGATTCTTATGTGATACTTATGTGATTCTTATATGATACTTATGTGATTCTTATATGATACTTATGTGATTCTTATATATGATACTTATGTGATTCTTATATGATACTTATGTGATTCTTATATGATACTTATGTGATTCTCATATGATACTTATGTGATTCTTATATGATACTTATATGATTCTCATATGATACTTATGTGATTCTCATATGATACTTATGTGATTCTTATATGATACTTATGTGATTCTTATATGATAGGTTTTATATAGGAAGCATGTACTGCTCCTTTTATATAAGTATCATATAATATATTTCGTATGAGAGTCATATACTAGTACGAGTCATATGATTCTTATATGTGGCCATATGAGTCCATAATAGTTTTTATCATATACTTCCGTGTAAATATGCTGTTTTTGAATATACGATACGACATATACCTAGCCAGTCATATCAATCAGGATTTCGTTGCTGTGCTTTTATCACACGCGTGAAATATAGGGTGAAAAAAATGTCATATCACGGAATTAAGCGAATGTTCATCTCGATCCCTTTAATGGAGTGGTACGGAAATAACCGATTAGTTACGATTGTATACGATTTGTCACATGTATGGTTTGTCGTCTGCGTTTCATTAGTTACTTTCATCCTTTATTCGCGGCAGATTATTGGCTATAGAATCATTATCTGTGGATGAAATAACCACTTATAACAATTCATCTTGATTAGAAAACTCAAAATTCAATTCAATGGAATTCATTTCCAATAAGGTTTCGGAAAAAAATTAAATAAATGTTACACATGAGCACATCAGAATGGACTAGATCTATAAAAAAAAAAGAAATCTCCTAGAAAACAGCGTAATGAGTGAGCTGAAGTTGACATTTCGACAAAGCTAAAGTATATGATAAATAAAATAAAACATGTGTATTTTCATATCACATCCTATATCAGGCCCTGGACTCATATCAGCCCTAGAGCTAAAGCTCTCGGGCTGATATGGCGCCTCAGGCCTGATATAGGGTGTGATACGAAAATACCCATTTATTATTCTCTATATAATGCAAACATGTTATGAATATATATATCATCGTTATTACGGGCGGAATAGGCGGTGTGTATCTGTGTTAGGGATGTTGGGGAAGTGGGGAGAGGATGGTGGGGGAGGGGGGTGGGGGTCTTCATTCTGTGTATTTGTCTTATTTGGGTATGCATTATAAACTCTAATATATAGGACCCGAAGCAAACACTGGTCGTTGTATTTGCGCTTAAAGAGTGACGAGTCAGGACTGTATCCAACGGGTGAAGAGTCGGACATGTATCCAACGGGTGAAGAGTCAGACATGTATCCAAAGGGTGACGAGTCAAGCATGTATCCAAAGGGTGAAGAGTCAGACATGTATCCAACGGGTGAAGAGTCAGACATGTATCCAAAGGGTGAAGAGTCAGACATGTATACAAAGGGTGACGAGTCAAGCATGTATCCAACGGGTGAAGAGCCAGGACTGTATCCAACGGGTGAAGAGTCAGACATGTATCCAAAGGGTGACGAGTCAGGCATGTATCCAAAGGGTGAAGAGTCAGGACTGTATCCAACGGGTGAAGAGTCAGACATGTATCCAAAGGGTGACGAGTCAGGTATGTATCCAAAGGGTGACGAGTCAAGCATGTATCCAAAGGGTGAAGAGTCAGGACTGTATCCAACGGGTGAAGAGTCAGGCATGTATCCAAAGGGTGACGAGTCAGGCATGTATCCAAAGGATGGAGAGTCGGTCATTTATCCAAACGGCGAAGAGTTAGGCATGTATCCAAAGGGTGAAGAGTTAGGCATTTATCCAAACAGTGAAGAGTAAGGCATTTATCCAAACAGTGAAGAGTTAGGCATGTATCCAAAGGGTGAAGAGTCGAAGTGGTAGTAGTTGTTATCATGTTTGATCATCCCCACATTCCCCACCACGCACACACGCACGTACGCCCGCACACTCACAGTTTACGTAATCGTATACAAGTGTATCCTCTTGTAACAGCCTCCCTTTATGATAGTCGCGTTTTTACTATATACTTGTCTCCCTTTATGGTAGTCACGTATATAATTGTCTCCCTTTCTAAAGTCGTATATGTGTCTATCTGTACAGTTGTCGTAATGAATTGCCTCAATTTATCATAGCCGTGTAGAATTGTCTCCCTTTATCATTAGTATCGTAAGTGTTCGTGTCTCCCTTTTTGGTAGTCGTACATAATCGTCTCCTTTAATGTAAGATGGTTTATGTCAGGTTGTTAAATAAAAATATAGTCCAAACCTTGTCTGTGTCTGATATCCATACATGGAGTGAACATTGAAACATATAGGGCACTGTCCACACCATCCAGTATTACCGATCGTACCTTTAATATTAACAAAAGTGTCGTTAATATTACCAACCGCTCCTTTAATGGAGTACAAAACGCTGATACTGAACAGTTACATATACTGCGGTATTTTTAATTTAACTGAATTCATACCTATATTATTTTGTGATGCGAAGCTTATTAAAAAATAATGAATGGGTATATTTTTTTATAAATCCAGTAATTATTCAGTTGAATTTTATTTGCTTTTTAACTAGATGTATACACAAAATAGTACCGTGGGTATGATCTCTCTACGTTTCTTCCTCTCCTTTTTTCTTCTTCTTTTATGGGTATTTTGGGGCGAGCGATTACTGTATCATTTTAGTATTTGAGGAGCGAATTTAAACTCGATTGCCAGTTTGCATTACGAAGCCAAAGTCGGTGCAATTAATTCTGTGAAATAACAGGAAGTAATTTTCACCATCATGCAATTTGCCTAGTCGTACCGAATATAAATGTCACACATTATTACCATGGCTGAAGGAACGTAATAGTGCGCGATTTTCACGAGGAACAGACATAGACATGTGTAGTATGGTTTGTGGTAGAGGAAATTTAAGCTTTCAAAAATGTGCTTTTTGTCAATTGGAACATTTGGAGTATAAATCATGCTTATATTTTCCGCATATGGAATATATTCCCCTGCTCCAGTTTAAAGGGACAAACGGCACTCTTGCAGTAATTATCTTGCATCAAGGATAAAACCTCAGTTCATTAATCCCTGAGTATCAGTTTGACTTTAAATCTGCTTGTTTATAATCAAATGCAATTATTATGTGTTCTTCGTTAAACCATCTTAGCTTAAACTATACATTTGGTGTATTAAAATCAACACTTAGTAATATGAAGATGCAATCTACGCTGAACAGTTCAAATAATTATAGCCTCGGTCACCCGGCCCGCTTCTGATTTCTTCGTTACGCTATGCTTCACGGATCCAGAACCAGGCGATATCTGCAAGTAAGACATATGCATGATACGGTCTAGCTGGCCGAGACTAAAATAATTTTAACTAATGATTTGCCAATATACAAGTTATATAGAAAAACTAACGGGGCGTAGCGAGTTTAAAAATCAAAGAGTGCCGTGCGTCCCTTTAACTCGCTTTCCACTGTTTTGGAAGGTCACTAGCTTAAGCTTCGCGACGGGCGTTTCGAACTGGAATCCTTCCGGTTACTGTGCAAAAACACAACCACTGGACCAAGGCGCAAATTATGTACAAAAAAAGACCTTTATCAATGACATCCTGCTTAAAAGCTATAGTGAAGAAAATATTCTAAACGCCACAGGGAAAGGAAACAATTGACGTTTTAATTATTATATATTATCATTATATTTATCGTTATTGCAATCATTTACAGTGTTGTATTGATTTACAATTGAGTCCATAAAACATTAAATGGTATCAGTTTATGAGATCAAATATGAAACAATTGATTGTGAATATTAGAAAAGCGGTGCAGTGACAACATGTATATGATTGTAATCAATATGAGAGTGTTGTCACACACACATATAAAAGCTTTAACTAATTCTTAATGTCTTGATACTCATAAACATATAAACGTTATTATGAAATTGATTTAAACAAATACGATTGGTAAATTGGTATCCTATTGTACACATTAATATTATGAAATCCATTAATGGTGACACTATTTGTAATAAAAATGCATATCATTATAGTGTTTTTTAACAAAATGGCTAAAATCCACTAAAACATGTTGCAGGTTTTCTAACCATCCGTTGCTGTATATTTAATTCCAAACATGTTCCATATTGATCCATGGAAACATCTGAAATGAGAAACAAAAGCAATATGACAAGCTGTGCCATTTTACCGTGTGCAGCAGCTTGCCGCCATTTCCAGCTTCCGGCGATATGCGCGCGCATTCGTTTGTATACACTTGAGGTATTTAAAGTTCACCTGTACAGAAACGGGGAAAATAATTTCACTCTCATTGTTAATCATATCTTTGAAACAATATTTAAAGTCGTTGTCATCTTTACTGCATCCGTTGTGCGATTAATTCAACAGATAAAACATTTTTTACACGCCAATGACCCGATTAAACATTTGCACCGACCGATAATTACCGTTCGTCTTACCTGAGCGACTTACCTGTAAAATACCACTTTAATTAGATACCCTGTGGCGATCCTCTCTATTCACTGCCACGTTTCGGGGACGAGCCAATAGGAATGTGTGTGTCGTTTAGACTGTAAAAAGGCTCGGATATCTTCACATGGTGTAGTGAATAACAAAACATTTCCTTTACGTTTAACAGAGAGACAACACACACCGGAGTACATGAAAAAGGACATATGACAAAGTGCCACAATATGAAAATCAGTGAAATTAACAGTATGACCAATTCATCATATTTGGTCGTTTTATTTTGCGCTTCTGCCGGAAAGAACGGAGAAGATTTAGGAGTTGACGAAGAGCAAATAGTACTATTTGTTTATCTACTTTACGATGTGCCAAATAACAAGGTATGTTTCGCTTTTATTTACATTTTACCTGTATTATGTAGAGTATACACGTTTTCATTTATTTCCGGTTTGCATTAAAGGGGTAGTATTGTGTTTAAAATATTGGTGTAACTTTTTTTCCTGTTTACAGAGTGTGGTATTTGAAATATAAAGCAGCTACTGTTCAGCGTGATTAACTTGCAATACGCATACAATTTAACTTGTTATTTTGAACTCGAGCAAAATTAGGGTGTTTTACATAAAAGTTACTGAAGTAGAAACGGAAATATGTAACTCGCAGGTAGTTTTGAGTGTTTACACAAATCGGCTTATTTCTCTCATCAAAAACTTGAGGATCACGTTTTATCTGTGGTATTTGTTCAATTATTAGAGGCTTCAAGACCAGCAATTTGATATTAACGTTTACACAGTTTAAGAAGGCATACTTTAGTCGTCAGAAACACAATATGTGATAATTGTCGACAGAAGTATTGAACCTATTCATGACATGATTACACTTCTCAAATGTTTTATTTAAAATTGTCCAACTTGCTACATTACACTGAATGGAGAGAAAAAAAATAGACGGAGAAATAATGCGATTTTAATATGCACACAAACGAACATAAAGCTCAGCAGACTTCTCTTCTGATATAGGGAAATACAATCTTGTCATGTTAAAATGTCAATGTATATAGCGTTAACACCGCATACTTGGTAATTAACATATTAAATGTTCACGTTTTGACGACTTTAATGTTTCACTGACGCACATAAAAGCTGTCTTTATGCATGACCAGGAAACGTAGGCTATAAAACTTAGGCTAAATTTGTAAACAGTACATGTATAATATTTACCTGAAACTCTCTTAAAAGGATTGATCGTGGTTGAGGGCTCAAGAATTCCCCTTTGGCAACCTTTTTATATAAATGTATATATGAGATGATAATATTTTAGTGAAAGTAGGTGTCATTAGTTTTTGTATAATTGTTTTATTTTCGCCCTATATATATAGAAAAAATAAAAATAAAATTATAATAATAATTTATTATCAACTTATGAAATCCGTTGTCTCTCATAATACTTATTTTCTATAAAAAGTTGATGTACACTTTATTTCCTATAAGTACTTGATGTATATTCCACCATTTACTTATTATATATTCCCATTTACAGAAACCAGTAGTTAAGCACCTGCGAAT
Organism: Cyrtodaria siliqua; assembly: GCA_037043455.1. Classification (NCBI taxonomy): domain Eukaryota; kingdom Metazoa; phylum Mollusca; class Bivalvia; order Adapedonta; family Hiatellidae; genus Cyrtodaria; species Cyrtodaria siliqua. Next base: position 157,881 of record JAWPHD010003758.1, read on the forward strand.
GTTTAGTATCCCCGGGAATAAATTATGGACATATACATATGTAGATCTATGGTAATTAAGTAATGCAGGTTTTAATTGCAACGGCATCCGCCTTAAGTGTATAGCTACAACACAGTAGCAAAGTTGTAGACGAGTGGTCAACCTCTCAAGGATCTACCCAGGTTTCTCCGACTTCTCCGGTGTCCACTGAATTAGCCAACTAATCGTAATGCACCTATCAATGTTTTCCCCCACCGGGGTGTGGGTGGTGGGGTGGATGAGGGGTCTGGGGTCGGGGTGATGGGTTGGGGTGGGGGGAGGCGTACGTGTATTCTCGTGGGATTAGACAACTACGATGACACCGGGATAGGGAATTAGACAGAACTCGGTACCAACATGTGATATTTGATACTGATATAATATTCTCTACTCTGGGGAAGTAGACATACATGTTGCTCCTAAGGACGGGAATTAGAAAATCAATTTGTGCATATGTCTAATTCCACTGAATTCCCATGGGTGTGCCAGCCGACCTCTCCTCTCACCCCCACCCTCCCCCACCCACCCACTCCACCCCTGCCCCGAAAACATTGATAGGCGCATAATTTATACAAAGATGGACATCTTAACAAATACTATTATGCATAAACATGTTTAACGTTTATCTAACCCCGAAAAAGAATACAATTTAAAGGAATTAATTCAAACACAACAGCTAACCTTAACTCATTTTGTACACAGCACAGTCAGTCTAAACAATGTAGTGAGTATCTTAAAACTAAAACACGTTTCTGTTCCCTCCCAGGTCGTGGCTGTACAACAGCATTATGTACGACCGACGCCAAACGAGTTGTCGGAGACCGTGCTCACCGACGACTGTAAGTTGGAGACCGGTTTAGACGAAGACGCCATCAAAAATGCTCAACCATTGGATCATGTATTAGACGAGGTATGTATTGAGAAATGTTTTACCACTCTACTTGCCCATAGACAATTGTTATTAAGAAAATCGACATATATATATACGCTATGTACTGGAATAAGTTCGTATTTTTGATGTTCTGACGGTTCTGACGTCAACACTGCTTGTAGTTATTTTCCATCCACAACTTCGTTTATATGTTGCATTTCCATCCACAACTTCGTTTATATGTTGCATTTCCATCCACAACTTCGTTTATATGTTGCATTTTATTGAAGTAGCAAACAGCACAGTTGTTCAAATGTAGTCTTTTCATATTTTCAGCATATTTGTTTCTTGATTCGCCCTCTCTCATGCACTCTCTCTCTCTCTCTCTCTCTCTCTCTCTCTTTCTCTCTAATCACAATGTGCTAAACATTATTTCAACTCTATATCTCTCTCTCTCTCTCTCTCTCTCTCACACACACACACACACACACACACACACACACACACACTCTCTATATCTCTCTCATTATCTAATCACAATGTAACATCGGGACCCGTATAAAATATTGCAAATATTTAACTAATATTTCCAATACAGTGAATACTATACATGGAAAAGTCCCGTTAGACCAAACCTAAATTAATTGGACTTCTGACGAGCCGCTTTAATTAGTCGGCTATGGTATCATCTGATCTGACTCCAGCATCCCGATATATTTTGTAACACCTGTTGCATCCAGATCGATTCTTGCTCGTTCGTGGAACAGCCTGTCCACATATTGAATAAAACAAATTGAATATGGCGGCAACATCTTTGCAGCTTTTAGCTGCAAATATGAGCCTATAGCACACACATGCAAATGCGATGCCCTTTTGTTTGAGTAGGAATTTATCAAATGCAAGCAACAGCATTTATTGAACAGCTTACATTTCTATATTTGAGATTTCAACATGCACGCTTTACAAAAGAGCTCCTGTTTCTGTTTGTGATTTCAAATACAAATGATGCACTGTTCTAAAATAGGATTCTGTATTTCCTTTAATCCGATTAGTCCGTGTAAACTTGTTATTGGCGAATTTGAAATAAAAATGTTTAAACTAATATGTGCCGCAAGCCTTCATACACAGTCAGTTATGGCAGAAGCTAACATTACTTCTTAAGCTCATTCCTTATACAACACATACAGAAGAGAAATAGCAACATAAAAGTAAGAATGAAAACAATTTTACAACATAATTTATATGGAAGAACGCGCTTGAAAGCAGAACAAACCCCCCTTGTAGTGCAGAGACACAATTAGTTGACAGATATAATTAATTATTGTTGCCGCCTTTTAAAAATGCACTTAATTCGGTTTTATCCCCTAATTTGTTAAGCAAACAATCGTGGCTTGAATGAAAGGCTTCAATAGCTACTTTTTACCCAATAAATAGATAATCTACTAAATTAACACACCATGTCCACATCTAATCTGACGAATAAACATTTTGTATTCTTGTTATGGTGTTCAATTATAGTTGGTTTATTTCCTCGACTATTCCACTGAGCATTGGTATGCAGTTCTATATATGAAGGATAATAATGAAACGGTTTTGCCCGTACGATTTATTAAAGTTAATACTATTTGTACTATTCATTAAAAATAGTCATAATATAATTATTTGTACCAAGGTTTTATGTCTTGAGTCTTAAATATTTTTCTTCAATCTTGTATTGTCATACCCTTTATGAGTTAATCTCTTGTTGTTCTTCTAGTTTATGCCAAGTCATTCAGTATTTGCTTTGTGGCTTGCTCTGCTTTTGTTTTAGATTAATATATACATGATCATCTTTGTGTTATATGCTACTTATATTGTCAATTAATGGTACCTACTAACTAGTGTGATAGAGAATGCAGTCTGGTAGGTATTTTTTTGCCGAAAACGGTATTCAGCCATATGCTATCGCTCATAGACCGGATGCATCGTTTTAGAGCACTACGCGGATGTTACCATATTTTTCAAGACCAGACCTATTTTCCTGAACGCAGTATCTCAGTCCACCGATTTGTCAAGATTTTTGCGACGCTTGTAATGTTTGTATTTGAAACAAGCGTCGCAGGTGATCAAGTCTTGCTCAGTTAAACAACATCATTCCGAATTGCACCGCTGAGGGCAGACCCACATTTACTAACGCGACGTTGGGGACGCCTCATTGAGAAATATTTAACATATAACAAGAATTACTTCGCCAATAACAGTCATAAAAAGTCATACAATCTTCAATCTTAACTATAGGAGCAACCCAAAACCGTTTGCTTACTAATGTTTTCACCATTCAGTACGCAGTACTTTGATTTTTATTTCCACTCAATGTCCCGTTTAATTCGATGCCTGCCTTACCCATCCCACCCACACCACACTCTCCCAGCGGCGTTTTAGCCACTGACCGTTCCATGGCGGTCCCCATAATGTCAAGCATTGTATGTTCGTGGTGCCGCACACATTGCTTGTTGTCCATATGCTTATTGTCTGTTTTGAATACTCGTTTTTGGTTGAGTACATGTGTGCTGTATGTGCTACATTTCCCGTTCGACTTTTATATCTACGTTTACTTTCTGGCATCACAGGTCGTAAATCAGACATAGTGTGTCCCCGACAGAAACCAATACATACATGTCGTCTGCCACGAAGCTCTCTTGCGCGCGCCACACACGCGACAACTGTTGTTTTCATCGTATAGAACGCATTTATCCCTTTGTGTGTTGTTCTGTATCTACATGACACTAAGTCGAAGATTAAGACGAAACCAACTGGTGCCTTTCCATGCTTAAATCGTTACTGCCAGAATGCCTTATCCACTAAACCATACTATAAACAGATACGCCGTTGTCGTGTTATTCTAAAAACTTAACTTTTCGAGATAAGATGTGTTACTACCAAATTAACCCCATATCTTCCATATTTAGTATTTCTTTATCACGAAATTTCTAATGCACCCGGCGTTTCCCAAAAACTTCACTACCGCTTAGAGATTAGTTCACTATTTAACGAGCAGAAATGAAAGCTTACAACGAGTTTACAACAGAAACATGCACATATATTGTCAAATTATTTTTGGTAAAAAATCACGTTACCTGCTTATTATATGGTTAACTATATTAGTATTACACACTAAACAAACCAGAAACAATAAGCATACTGTTTTATTGGTGGGCCTAACAATTAACACATTTATTTTTATTAATGACATTATTTCGTCTTTAATTGCTGGGAAATAATAAACTAATAAAATAGGAGTCTATATATATATATATAGAGAGAGAGAGAGAGAGAGAGAGAGAGAGAATAACACGCATCGTCTAGAACAAACACGTGCACTAGAAACCGCTTTATCAACATTTGTCATTTTTATGTTTGAATTATAACCAGTCTTTTTTTTTAAATTTATTTACGACGGTTAAACGTTTATTTTCGCCCTTAATTAAAGCAAAATGTGGACTGTATTGACTCTCTGTTTCTGTATGGCAACACCCGGACATTAAACATATAGTGTAAATGTAGTACTTCACAAATTCTACTTTTCGTACGTTGCTGCACATGCAATAACTATTCGTTTAGTTACGGACCGCAGATTGTCCAGTACTGGCTGTATACCAGTAGAAGCATATTTGATGTAATAGTGTTTTAATTCCCACAACTGAGCATCTTTTACGTCAAGTGTATAATATGAATGGCGTATTTCCCTTGAGATTGTGCATTTTTTATTTCTAGTGTATAATATGTATGGCGTAATTTCCACGATTGGGCATTTTTTATGTCCAGTGCCATAGTGATGTTTGATAGCGTATATATTGCACGCCCAATAGTTACAAGTATGCCACCATACATAATGCATAACGTGATATGTGATAGCATATAAAGACAGATCAATGCAGGATGACAACTACATTAAATACGTATAACTTACACCCCACCCTCGCACGTTCCTGTTATCATCCTGTTTTAATAAGATAACGTGATTGATATGCCTGCAGACTAATGCTCTTCTCAACCAATCTGAACGCTAGTTTGAACTGCGTGTTGGCAACTTTCATATATCCTGCCAGACACATCTGAACTATAGCCGACAATATCTTCCTATCTGACAATAATTTAAAACCCTTGATAGGGATGCCCGTCTCGGGCATATTTTCGAATACCCCTCGCTCGCGGCCTGTCTGGAGTTACCAAAGTCATCGCAAAATAAAAAAATCAAACGAACAATGCAAATGAGTAATGTAAATTATGCAAAAACATACAGTGTAGTGAGTATTATACACTTTTCTAGACACATTACCCATTCTGTTTTATTTTCTTTGCACATTTAACCCGCTTGTGCAAGGATGTAATCATATACATGTTGAAAACCAGTCATGTATTGCTCTTTAACCTTTTCTCAAAACATACAGTGCACGTAGGACAACATTATGTTGATAGAGCACTTATTTATGCGGTGTTTCGAATTGTAGCCCTAAATTTTCAAGTACTTGACCTTTCGCAGGAAACATGCATCGCCGTTTGTTTCCCTTTACGACCCTTCAGTCGAACGGTAATTGTACATGCAGTGTGCTATAACAGTTCTCATATAATTTTTCAATTTCGCAGACGCTGCTACAGCAACGACTTCTAATTGTACTATTTCCATAATAACCTATTTTGCAAAAAGTTAACTCGTCAGTTGTTAATATCCGGGAATTTCCTCACTAAATTCATTGAAAGTAGAGTTGCAGTTTTGGTATGACATCAATTGTGTTCTTCTTTACATTATTATGGATCATAAGGTCCATATTGCCTAGGGTCTGGGCGGCCACTCATCACTAACTCACTAATAGTGTTAACAAGATGAAATGCAGTATTCATATTTCTCGGTCACTTTTGACGGTCAAACTGTTTTGATATGGCCGGCGAACTTATAGAGGGAAATATGTCAGAGCTGTTTTAGAAATAATGCGTAGACATTAATTCTCTGCTTAGAGACATACTTTTTATGTTATAGTTCTCTTATTTGCGTTTCTGAATATACATTTATTAACAACCACTTTATTTTTCTCCTTTATTTTGGTCAAAACCATCTTTGTTAATTTCATTTCAGTTTGACAGATTCCTCATAGCCAAGGGTATTCACCCCGACCACGGCGGCAAATCATTCCATATGACGACGGATGGACCAAACCACATCCGACAAGCTCTACATCCAGAGTGTGGAAACAAAAACATTAACTTGCCCTCATATTTCAAATCATATTATAACATCAGAAGAGAGTTTATGAAATTCTATAAAGCAGAGAATATAGTGAACATAAAAGGCATGCTAGACTGTATCCTTTCTTGAAATTCGTTACTTTGGCATCATATAGTGAATGACTGAATGTTTATACATAAAACAGCATTGTGAGTCAAATTCAGTATGGACATAACAAGGTATGTATGGATTTTTATTAAACAAAATCCATTGTTTATCATACTTTTTACGTTGTCCACCCTTTTATGTTTGTGGTGTCGCCTACTTTGCTTCTATCTTCCCATCTACTTGTTGTTTATTTTTGGATGGCTGACTTCAATGAAAACTTTACTGTTTACTGTTCGACTTCTGTATACAAGTATCTAGTTCGTTCCAAACTGTGTGCATATCCTGAAACACACATATACAGTCTTAAAGTTTATAAGACGGACGAAAGATAGCATCGTCTCAACACGTAAAAACATTATGGCATTAGGCCATACATACACATACGACCATCTCTTTCTGAAATTTCAAAATATCATTTCATAACACCGGTTCGAACTATTTTTGACTTATTTAAAGAAGGATCTGAATTCACCTTAAACAAAACCGACCCTCCAATAAATGTTTACCCAAACGAAAGACACATGTGCGATAGAAATAAAATATTAACTAACAGTGTTACCCTGCAATGCCTTTTGTGAGCAAAGCCCAATTAACATACATTATCATTAGCTGATTCATCATTCACTGCTTGGACTTATTGTTAATAACCACATATAATGTTTAGACGTATATATTAGGCATTAACTGTAATTATACATATATGCTATTAACGTTCTTTATATAGCTCCAAAAAAATGACAATTGAACGAAAAGCTATTTGGACAAAGTTTTCATTTTCACTGTCTCTCTCATGGCCATCCGTAATCGTCTTACCATTGTTACAACTGGCATCATTCCACAAAAATGCTAAAAACGTGATTAGTTTTCCTTTGTCCAACTTCTACTTTCTTATTATTTTAGTTTAGACTACTTTATTTTTCAATAGACCCGTTCTTTATATTAGCATACACCATGTACATTCCACTTGTACAAGGTCTTTAAAGAAAATTTGAAATAATGACACACTTAGTTGTAAAGAAATGTCAGAGTTTAGCTCGAGATCAAACAAAGATAACACAGGAGAACAAGTAGAAACAAAACTATTCCCTGCTTTAGCAATTTAAACTGACAACAACTTAGGATAATAATTAAACAAAGACGATAGTAAAGAGATACTCCTGGTCAACCGACTAAGAAATTGTTTACCGCAAAACAAAGACGCAACACAAAACATGAAGTGAAATTTAGAAACCCTGATTATATCAGAGAATATAATCGCTATTATCATTGTCAATATTTACTACCGTGTAAAGGCGAACTGCGTGTCGCGATACTAACTCCAATTATGTGGTGCAAGTTCTATGGGTAGTGACATTCCAATGAAGAAAAAATGGTATTGTGTTATGTTTTGGTTGATTGTGGTACCGATTTCAGTTGGAATCGTTCCGGTAAAAAATATGCTTTGTCAACTGGTAATGGTCATTTGCCAAAGTTGTTTTTAAAAAACAAATGGAAAGTGAAAGATCAACGATTACGACTTTAGACAAAGAATTAAGAGACCGACATAACAATAGTACGAACATCGGTGCCAGGAATAGCTTAACCGTCAACATGTCTGATAATATAACAAAAGGCATGCGCGTTATACATGCCACATCAGTATTTAAAGCTTCGGTATTAACAGGTTAACCCTTTTTGGCGAATTATTTGCAAATTTATTTAATCCCTTGACATATCATCCCATTTTGTCAAATTATATGTATCCTTTAAGTGTTCAAAATCAGCATGAAATAAGATTAATGTATGAAAACGGCACGCATGTTTTAAAGAAAATAGTATTTTGCAAAGAGTTAAACCGATGTTTGTTCAGGACGGATTAGCTCAGAAAGGCACACTCAAGCAGAAAGTGTAGTATTCAGATTGTCAATAAAGCTAAGATTAAAGCATCTATAGACTGTCAATAAACCTTAAATCGTATTTGTTCAGTAGTCTATGGTGTACGACTTGACATTAAGTAAAACCATTGTCAAAATGCGGGAGAGTCATGCGCCTAAATAAGTTGTCAATTGAATTATCTATGTGTTTTTGTAACTGTATCTTATTGAATTCAGAAGTTTTTTGTGGTGTGTTTTCATGGGAGGGCTATGCTCTATGACTTTTGATGTGACTGTTTATTTGTGGGTGTCAATTATCAATAAATGAATGATGCATTTCTTTACTGTTTTGCATATGGTAGGGTAGGCCTTTGTAAATGCTCCATTATGTTCAGTTTGCTATAAAAATTGACGTGTAACCTTAGTCGACACGTCGTCTTGTGTGTTGCTGTTTTAATGTAGTTGTATTCTTTCTTAGAGGTTGTTTTTCCCCCCTATTAATTGCACGTATGCAAGGCTTTCTTCAGAAAATCTTTATGTAGTATTTTTACGTTTGGATGGGTTGCGGGAGGATGGGTTGCGGGAGAGAAGATTCTGGTCAGGAATATTAACTTTAAAACTGAGTTGTATGACTCATGTATTTGGTTAGCTTCACCATTCAGAATTTTAAAAAAAAAAGGCAATTTTATTTTATAAAATTATGGGATAGTGGCAAGAAATCAAGAAGTAGTGGCTGAACCAAAGAGTAGTTAGTTGCAATTACCTGTTTTGAAACTGATTTTGATGTTGCTGAATGGTGTTTTCCGTCATGTTTAGGATATATATGACGAGCGATTTCTTTAAGCGGTGGTGGAAGACCACCCACCTTATCCTAGGTAGAACCAGTACTGTATACCCGCCATACATCCACAAGGAACTGATTTTGAATGTCATGGCCTGGAGTATTTTTTAACATGTTGCAGAAACTATGTTTAGTTACATAAACGAGCAACACACATGACTATTTCAAACATAATATGTAAGCTGTCCGTAATATAAATCGTCTACCTTTTAAGTAGCCTAGTTTATCTTTGTCAAAAGTATATACAGAATTATAACAAAGTGTATACAGAATTATAACAAAGTATATACAGAATTATAACAAAGTGTATACAGAATTGTAACAAAGTGTATACATAAGTATATCAAGCAACGTTGGCATGTAAAGGTCACCAGGTTGCAAGTTTATCTCGAAATTGTTACAAATGGGATTAGAAAAGGTTTCGTCAATACCTTGTACTTATAGGAGACGTTCGTCCAGGTTACAGTTTGATTGATTTGATTTATCAGGCTTTACATATTCGTTTACCAACCACTGTATGGTTACACTTTAAATGTGTTTCGTTTATCTTGTACATGCATCAGTAGTTTTCATCTCCACAATTATCGTGATTAAATACATTTTAAATTTGCCTAAAACCGTTTTTGAGTGATGCAGATTTAAGCTTTATGAATTCACAGATTACTATTCCGTTTTTGCATACTAATATTGAAAAACACTATTATGCAGCCATCGTAACTATTCATTTTGTCCTTGAGGGTCTCTTTGTTGTTTAATGGTTGTCCTTTCCATATATCTACGGTAGGCTGTGTACCGTATTATAAGGCTATTAGGTTTTAAAAGTAAACATTGTGTCAACTTGACGCAAAACTGGTGCACTCATCAAACACAAAACTGTGACTCGTACGGCACTGTCGAATCCGTAAGCATTCGACTGAGTCATTGTCATTCACAGTGAAACTTTTTACACCATAACCACAATAGAGTCACCAAATCGCATACACGGACGGGTCTTTTTGGGCTAATTGAGCCTCCTATCTCGATACAATCGGCAATAACTCTAATGACTAGTAATCTAGCCAATTGCGCTAAAATATTTCCATTACCCAAACATTATTCAATTATGCAGTAGCTGACATTCGGAAAAAGCACAGTTATGTTCATGAAACAATTGCAATTATTAATGAGACGATATATTGCTCATATTGCTATCATATCATAATGTGTATACGTTTGATACCAGTATATAGCATAGTTGTTGTATGCTTTCGTTTCGACGTTAATGTAAGAGTAACGCAATAGTTTTCGAAATTTTAAAATTGAAATCCGAAATTACAGCTGGGCTTAATAGTTTCGAAAATTATCGAAAATTATCACTTTATACAAAAAAGCCTTCAAGGCCTATTTCCCCGGCGTTGAATTGAATGCGTGGCAAAACAGTTCTTAAACTGATCCCGGGGGGTCTTTATCATAAGCCTATGTATTGGTAGTGAATCTTTGGTTGTCAGAAGGCAGAAGGGTTCTTAAATGTATCTTCTGGCGATATTCGCCGCCAGGTTGGTGTTTATATTTTGCTTTACTTCATTGTTTGTCATGTACCGTCTCCCATCGCTCGTCCATATTTGTGATTTTAAATACCTGAATATAGTTTCCTTTAAAATAAAGATTTCTCCTGAAGCAAACTTACACACCGACGAAGATCATGAATATTGCAATGCCCCAAGGCTTTGTTTTAATTTCTCTTCATTAGCAAAAAAACACACCACATTATTGCTGTATATCCGGAGGATATGCGATCTACATGGTATATAAATTATTCTCCATATCACAACATCTCCCCCGACTTGCTCCAGGCTTGTTTTACTGAGTTGACAGAGATTGATAAACGTCAAGTTTGTGCGGTGAAGACTTCTTGATTTAGAGTTGGTTCAATTTGTTCGGTGAAGACTTCTTGACTAAGAGTTGGCTCCACTTGTGCGATAAAACTTTTTGATTGATTAAGAGTCGACAAACATTTTTTGATTAACTATTTCTTGTTTTTTGCTTCTCTGACTAACAGTTGTGGGTATTAAGGGTTGCACATTGCAGTTGAAATAGACTGGAAAACCGTCAAATGTATTCGTCTGAATGTTTTTTCCAATTAGGACCTTAACTGCGTTTGCATGTACAACGTTTGTCTAGAAACATATATCAAGTTCTTTTTTGTTAACCATACTGTTCTTATCGCAATCGGCTGTGAACAGTTTTCAGTTGATTCTAAAATGTACTCAAATACTACAAGATATATACAAGATATATTTTAAAACAGACCCTTTGCCTATTTTTTGACATTCTTCTCTGGTGTTCGTTCCTTATACACTCTACTTCCTTTATTAGTTTCGAGTAGTTTTGACGATGTATTATCAACCTTTCTGTTGTAAATGATATTTTAATATATTTTAAAAGATCTCGTATTTTTTCGTTGGAACCCAATGCACGTGAGGTGGTGTGTTTACATGTTAGCATGATCAGCACTTTCGATGATTAACGTTTCCTTCCTTCTAAAGGTCATTATAATAATAAACACGTATTAAGTCGGGACAGATTTATGTCCTTTAAATTACATCTATTTGGGATAAGTAGATGCGATGGGTGTACATGGCCGTATGATTGACAGGCGGATGCCATTTGTAACAGTAACGCTCGCTTGCCTGTCAGATCATTCGTTCGTGTGTACACTTTCTCAGTTGATTTATTATTCATGTAGGTGACTACTAGTTTAATTAACGTTACGCTAAACAGGCAAATAGGGTATTTTTCATTTTTTCTTGAGAAATAAGCGGTAGACCTTACATTACATCTACATATAAGGTCAAGGTCAGACAGTTCGGTATAGTTTGTGTAAGAAAACTGTGTTTACCCTCGCTGTATCGAGCTGGACATTTAGCGAATTCTAAGATGTCTGACGAATGGTTGGTTAATTCCAGGTCATGGCAGGGAAGTGGGGAATTAATTTTCGATAATTTATAATTTATCCAAATTCGGTCTAACTCTATAACACACTAAAGTAGCATACACAATAAAATGATATGTTTACTCTCTATTGTCAAGGGCGATGGCGTGTTATTTAAACTATTTACTCAAGTGTGCAGATTGAGTAATTATATGATTACACTGTGTATCCAAGTGTGTAGCTGTGTCTTACTTCAAAATGCACATGTATTAGACAATTTTATTTGAAAATAGCAAGTATATATATGTTATTGTTGGATTCATTATTGCACTTCATTCTTAGAGGATTCTTTGTTAAATTGAATTTTAAAATAATTCCCAGCTTTTTTAATCTGTGTTCTACCTTTACATTCTTCCAAATATGCACGACTTCTTGATTATCTTGCGGTGTGTTTCTTTATTGTCAGTGCACACATTTTCTTCATCAGTGCAATGCAAGATTCGTTCAGATCTATTGCAATTTCTAGCCCACCTAAATCAGTCTTCATCTGCACGATTCTCGATTTCGCTTTCACGCCAATTATTCTGTCATGAACCATTGCTGTCAAAATGCAGACATGTCCACCAGCATATGCTTTTGCGATGAACTGGTCCCTTACATTCGACCTTTAGACTTGGAATAAGTGTCGCGGTTACACACTAGTTAGAATAGATAGCCCCGTTTGAATGGCGTGTAACAAATGTCACGCTAATGATTATGTACAATGTATTGAAACGAATGTCTTCTTTTAAAACTAAAGACGATTAGAAAAAAGTACATACAGAACTATCTTGCAATCTCATTTTTTCTATTTGTTTCACGGTCTCCTATGTGTTTATAATATGATCCGTTTATGTTTATTTAAGTCACAACATTGTTCTGCTAATTTCATTTACTGTCGTTTGTGAATATTATTTAAAAAAGAAAGCATTGCAGGTGTATCTTTAAACTGTTTTCAGTGAAAACAGTTCATTTACACGTAAATGTATATGACAAACCATTTTCTGTTCTATCCCAGACTTTAATTGATTTACGTTCTATTGTCCTAAAGGCTGGAGTAGATGCTTTTAAAGTTGTCTTGCGACGCATTGGTAGAGAAGATTCCGTTGTTCAACATCAAAATATGCCTGTCTTTGCAATTCACATGCACTCTGTTATCACAAAATCAAGCTCTAGATATATGTCTTTAACTAGTCTCTTTCTTTAAATTGGCAGATATACATCCAAAACGGAATGTAGTTTAAGTTTGCTGAGATGTTACAGTGACAAATTAATCTAGCATAGCTATCAATAATTGCATTGTCTTTCATGGTAATATAAGATAGTTTTAGTAATATAACATCACTGATGATGTCCATGAAGGTAGACATCAATAAACAGTCGATGACAGGGGTTCAACATTTGACGAATTGATGAGCGGTTTTGAATGGCATTTTAATTGTTAGTATTCATTTTGTATCCTTCTTAAATTTATCATTCATTTCGATCAAGTTAACACTTATTGTTTTCTTCTTAACAGAGATTTGCTATCTGTTTTTTGGTATGCTGATCGCTGTATCTTGTTTGTTATCCATGAAGACTTGTCTTTGGCTTTACAGCAAAGCTGTGTAAAGATGGCATTATTTATTCAACGATGTCCCTCTATGTTATCTCATCAATGTATTCCATTCTACCTACCTCCAGTATGTGCCTTAGAATAAGATTGACCCTTTTTAGTATACCAGCTATCTTCAGTCATGTGACATAAACATTAATACGCCGTTATTTATTCATACCCTGGTGCATTGTTTCAATGACACTAGTATTACACACTGGCCCTATAGGCGATTAGGTGTTAATGACATTATATAGTCACACATACGGTCTAAGTTGATATATCATTGTCCATAATCAATGTGAATATTGTCGCCTTATTTGTTTCCAATAATCTATACTGAATGCGGTGATTGTCGACACTGATTTGTTTATATCGATAACATCATAATCGTCTACCGTTGTGGTATCTATTGTTTAGATCCTCTTGCAGCAGTTGTTTACTTGATTTGTCTGCTTTTGTTACAAGTGTGCACAATCCTGCCTGTGTTTTTTTTCCATTCTTTAACCGATAGATTTCTTTGGTTTAAACATATTTTACTGCATTTTTGTTTTACAAAGTATGCAAATGGGGCGGAACACAAGTCATTATTAACATTAGTTACGACCCTTCCTAGACTTATTTAATAGTTAGAGACAACTCTGGCTATCATATAACAATTCTAAATTAAATTCCTCCTTGAATTTTTGGCTTCAAACAGTAAGTAGTTGGAACTTTCAGAAAAGGATGATGATAAGATTTTATTTTTATTCTGATTGCTGAACATTAAAATAAAACTGTAACTACTGAGACGGTAGCCAGTCTAATTAACACCCTTAAGGCCTTCTGGTGTATTGGTCTTCGTTTAAAACATTCTTACAATTTTGGAAAAGGTTTTGCGTATCGTTGTAGTACAAACCTTTACATCTTATTCGTGTGTTTCTCCAGTATTTTGTCTGTTTGGACATTGATTCCATTTATTGTTATACCCCGACTTGCTATGTACCGCCTTTTTATAGCGGTTGATACTGCCTGTAACACTTCCTTACTCTAACGTTGTCGTCAGATGTACCTGCTCATAGCTGCATCAACTCTGTGGCCACTATCACTTGTGTACCTATATACCATACCGTTTGGGTCGCCTCATCTTCGTATATAACATGTTTAGCATTAGTAATAAAACATGGTGTTTGTTTTGATAGTGGCAGTAAGTATTCATCATGCTTACTCATTTAGAAACGGTGTCCAACACGCATAAATTGTGAGTCTCGCCATCGATGCTATTGAACTAGTATAACCAGTCGCCACCTAAACTGTACCAATAAAAACATTGACGAAAATCAGATCTTCTAAACATACTTTACTAAAATGCGGTTAAAATAGTTCACAATTTGCATTGCGTTTTGTACATGTATACATACATTCACCAACCGCAACACGCCTGTGTAATTGCGTAGTGTACGCATGAGATAATATGGGAATATGTTAAGACTATGCTCAGAGGACGACGATATACATATGACGATATTTAAGTCCGATGTATAATATTAGACTAGTACACACATACATTTTGGCAAGTTCTCTCTCCCAGTACATGTGTTACCAACTACATTTGAACTTTGCGATTAACCTTTATAGTGTTTTGTTGTTTGGGAACATTAGCAATGGGTGCACCATGAGTTGTTTCTTTATTTGTTCTGAGGCAGAGTTATCTACATTCACAAACTCAATAATTTTAGTAGGAACCAACTAAAGAGACGTAATTATGACTGGTATGGACATTGCCTGTACTGATAATAGTATTTGTCACTTTAGTTTGGTGTTTATATTTTTCAATAAATTCTAAACCATCTTCCGCAGTCTTAGGATTTTTAGCATATGTTCATGGACCTAACACGAACACTTTATTAAACACCGTTATCCTTTAACTCTTTCTGTTCATTTTCATTCCGTCTCGCAACTCAATAGGTACGATTTTCTCAGTCTGAATACTAACAGAATGTCAATTTGCTCTACGTAAACATTGCATTGTGGAAGTGTTAGTGAGAAACGGAAGGATTTCCATTATTTGAATTTCTGATTGTATCAAATACTTGGCCGTGATTTACAATGGAAAATTAACTACCGCAGGTCACGTGTCGATATAATAGTTTGTGTATTTTAGCTGTACAAATAAATTACAAACCGTAAATGAAAAATAGCAATAGATGCTATCTACAATACGGTAACATTATTTTAAAAATCGATTGCAATGAATTTAATAGAAGGTTAAGGCTACAGTCAAAATTAAATGTACATTCGTGTTAGGATTTATGTCCGTCATTTTGCTCTCGTTCATTGGTGGTGACAACTTTTTCTCTTTCGTCGTCCTCTTAATATAAGTCAATGTGCAATAATACTAGGCGCATTCATAAACCATTTACTCAAAACATGAAAAGCTTATCAGTAATCACTACATGTTAATGATTGAGTTTATCTTCATTTTCTTTCCAATGATCCAGCATGGCTCAATGGATAGAACGGACGTCTTTGACTCACAAATGGCACTTTGTTTTTCAAGTTTGGGCTTTCCTTAGCCTCGTCCTTCTCATAGCGACATATATCGGGTGGTGCCGAGTATAGGGGTCTATAAAGAACCATATGCATATATAGGCCCTTTTCCGGATTCTTATATATATCATTCCCTTCTTTTTCAATCTAGAGCCACTCTAAATAAATTAAGATGTTGAACAACAATTCAGTTGCAATGTTTCCTTAACCAAGCCACAGATTTAGGTTTGCAAGAAGATCAGTCGGTTGAGTATGGAGTCCGACAGTGTCAAGAAATGGCAGTTATTCTACACAGACTAGTCGTCGATGGTAAGTAGCTTGTATTTGTTCTACTATTTTATATTAATGGATTTTACCAATCGTTTCTAAACTCTCTTCTTCATTAGTGCCTGCGTCGTTATGCAGTTGTTAAAGTATCAGTTCTCCTCTTGCAAGATCCGTATTTGATTTACTGAATTAAGTGTTTCAGGTAAACAAAGTTCATAAATGATACAGCTCTATTTAGTAACATTAACGTATATATTCTCTAAATAAGTAAGTTCAAAAAAGATAAAATATAGCGGCTCGTTACATTTTTTTTCTCTTGCCATTACATGTACTTCTAATATCACTCAGCGGCTGAGCCGATTACAGAGTATGCTAATTTAGTTTAAAGGTGTTTAATGACATATTTTATGATGAACCATTTAAAAAAATCGCCTACTGATCCGAACTTGTGGCAATGTCTTACATAATGTAACACATTTCCAGTAACTATCTTCATCTGTATTATTATAATTTTTTCGCTCATCACCATTCACCGTTTTAATTCGATTTGACCCAGAGTCTTACACATGGTATTTAAGAGCATATCAGCCCTTACCCGGTAAAATTCAAATATACTATTATCCTCCTACTCTTTAATTGGCCCACTATCCTTTGATCTCTCTGCCCTATCCCTTTAACACACCAATTAACCTATAAAATGCATTATACCTGTCTATAAATATCTCCTTGTAGGCTATACTTCTTAAAAATCCTTTCATTTACAGTTAAAATATACTTCAATTTGCATCTAAACAAATCATGACCCCTAAATATATTAGCCATGCGAAGGGTACCCAGCCCATGATAATACAATTTAATTATTCGTATCCCTTAAATTATTTCTGTGGAAGATTGTATTTATTTTGTATACAGTTATTTGCCAGCATCTATAGTAAGGTTAACTATTCGTAACATCTGCCGCCCTAACATTTTGTACAGTTGAATACAAAATTACACGCTCATCTTGTTTGAACTTTCTCTTTCAAAAACATTTTCACACTTTACTTTCCAAACAGAATGTATTAACATATAATTAAGCTGCTGTATATTTTCTGACAGAAGTTTGAAATGTAAGGGCATTGACCTAACCAAAACTTCTGCAACATTTTATTTAATCGCTTTTATAATTATCTATGTGTACATATGTTTGTGTTTCAAAGATATGTAGGTGTTTCAAAGATAATTAGCAGATAAGACAAGAGCGTGTCAATGGTACGATACGACATTCAAGATACCGCGAGCATATATTTGATTTCAACGCGGTTCTGCAGAATGGTTTGAACTACGTTTCCGATATATCATGTCCTTTGTTTTTAGTCACTCTGCGCAATAATCTATTATCTCTATTGAGTGTTCACCTCACCGTTGACTTGTTGACAGAGGCGTCAATCAGCTGACACCACAGCAACAAGTCGGGTGTGTAGGCGCTTTGTGGCAAATTTTGGTCCCAGTGCAAAATACAAACGCATACGCTATTTGATCGAGTCTCTAAAGATTGTACATTTATGTCGATATATTTTACGACTTTATTTCAATGTTCGGTAATGTTTTACTTTAAATGGACTTTTATGTGTGTGCTTCACTGCATACAATTAGTTTACTTTATATATGGGGCTACTTCAAAGGGGCGACATTGCGCTTTTTTGTATAATATTATATATATACATTGTTTACTGTTATAAGATAAAACAAAACTCATAACACTTTAAACAGCAATAAAAAATATAACACAAACAAAACTGATAAATTAGATTAAAAACAAATGTATAGTTGTCTGTGCATTGAATTATCAGACGACGATATATTACATTAGATCAATGTTAAGTTTACATAGGAGGGAATCCTATTTCTATGTTCAATATACAACATAGTGATAGGCGTTTGCTTATAAGTGTTAATTATATGATGTCAGTCTTGCGCGTCAACAACACAGTAAGCTGAACATGAGTTAAATAAAAATCTCTAAATGGCCTTTTTTAATGTTGTTGTTTTTTATTTAAACTGAAACATTTGTATTTAATGGGAAAAGTAAACTACATGGTCTAATGAATTAATGTAAGGCCAGTTTAGAGGTAAATAGTATTGGAAAGAAGAAGCAAACACAATTATTTATTAATACAATGAAAGAAACACAGGCATCGATATACATGGAATGAAATAGATGCTTTCGATTCCCTGACCTGTTACGTTCGTCTGTATAGTCGGGATCTGCTGAAATATATGTTTCCAAGGCCCTGACTTTTGGTATGTTCATCTATCAAAGTATGTCTGTTAAGTTCCGAATAACCTATTTTCAGGTCACGTATTCGGGGAGCCAGATGTTGTCCATGAACGATTGGAACCAGGAATATGGTAAGTAGCGCGTTCGTCTAAAATCGAAATGCACACATTTATAGACCTGCTGTTATAAAATATGCACGCATTTATAGAGATGCTGTTATTAAATATGCATGCACAATATTCTGCACATCATTCACGTCATGCAACGTGTCATGCAACGTGTCATCTCCCGTACCCTATTGATTGCACCAACTCCATCGACGGGTGGATAACACTCACCATATTCATTTATATATTCTTATGAGTTTACAATTAATTTTCGCTTAAAAGTGTTGATGCACTATGACGTTATCGCGCCTTTTTACCATATATGGCATATTGACAAAATGTATTTTAAAGCAAAAAAAAATCACTGCAAATGAAAAATAAGCAAACAATGTATACATTTTACATCTGTATATTTATTTTTAATCAATTTGCAATGATTTTCTTTGCTTTAAAACGTCTTTTGTCAATATGCCATATTCACAATTCCAAGCAGATATAACTTAAGCTAATACACCATTCATTGATTTAGTCTCTAGAATTGCTGAAATATAACATTTGATTTGTAATATCTTTATAGCCTGGCTATTAAGCCCAACTTACTATTTGATATGTTATAGAAAACATCATACTTTACTTGTAGGTCTGGTGCGCCATGTAGTTGTTTTATACATGTAAAGATTACATTTATTTTTAATGGAGCTTTTACATGCGTTAGCATTATCGCATCTCGAAAAAATCGAATAAAATAAAAAAAAAATCGACTGAAAAACGACATCTTAAGATAAAGTTGTAACTATAACGCAAGTATAGGAGTTCGTCCAAGAATAGTTTATGTATGGGTAAACTGTTTGAAATCGTCGTCAAGTGTCAGGTCTCATCCATAGAAATAACATTAAGAACATATATGCTAATGAGGTTGGAAATGTTGCCTTATATCAACGATATCATGTTAAATTGTAATTAATTGATGACATGTCGGTACGAAACAGATTTATCTTCTGTGTTAATTTTGATAAATGACATTTTATGATAAACGTTTTTAAAACGTAGAAAGGTATTTTTGTTATCAACGGTAACGTGTTGATAACAGTTATTAATAATTTTGCAAGAAATCCACATTATCACCTATTTTAAATTACTGTCTTGATACTTAATCTTGAGAGAGTGCCTTTAATGTCCCAATTAAGACAATGGCCAAGTTGATTTTCGACTTTTTAATTCTTGGATGTTGCATTATTCATATATTGTAATTACCTGTTTTATTCCCATCTCCATCATATATTAATGATGTTTATTACCTGAACAATACGTTCATTGTAGTATCAAACCTAATATATTTGAAGTTAACATTTAGTAATCAAATGGAGAATGATTATTTCTGCAACTAATTCCAGCTGTGACATTATTTTGAAAGTATCAGACAGTTTGAATTTTGCATTATTATTTGTGGGTTTTAACATTCTTCCAAGCACTCCCTTTATTCGTGGGGTTCGCATTATTTCTAGCACTCCCTTTTGCATTGTTGCCCAGGTATGTTCCAACATTGGAATGGGTACACGGGCATTTTGATGACTTATTTGGTTCTATATTACACCAGCAAGGTCATTTACTGTAAGGATTTAATATTCCCATTATAGAAAAACATGTTACGGTATTATATTTTTTATGACGGCTTATGATTGATATCGCATGTTTCTCCAGTTAAGACCTTTTGTGGCGTTTTTGCGGCACATGTTCAAATGCCTCGTGTTACCATGCAGTTACGAGTAGCTATACCATTGTTAGCCACGAGGAGAAGTGCGATGGTAATGAAAATGAAATATTTCAGTATATGTCTGTCTGTCAATACAAGTTTGGTCAATAGTCTTACAGCTGGACGGTATCTAATTATATTTTTATCAACCGCTTGGTGACAGCTGCAAAAAAAATCAATATTTCCTATTTCCAGGTAACCAGGATTTTCTAGATTTTCAGGTGATACATTTAAACCACCTATAGAAACCATTTTCTGGTTGTTATAACACTGAATGTTAAGATTGCGGGCCAACTTGTTTGCAAACTGTATGATGTCATACTGTCAGATGTTTACCGACGCCCTATCCCGGTGATAAAAAACTGTGCGTTTTAAAAGCGTTTGAGTGTGCAACTTGACAAAACAGAATAAAAACACGGGATAACTAATCGTTATATCGTTCAGTATAAGAATACAAGGGGCTGTTCTCCCTACCCACCCACCCCACTCCCTTTGGTACGCAGTATTCACGGCGGAAAATTTAGAGAATATTCAGTACCCACGGCCCGGGTTAAAATAGTATTCAGTACTCGGGTTATCCATGTTAAATAGTATTCAGTACTCGGGTCTAAAATAAAGGAGTATTCAGTACTCGAGGGGGTGTGGGGGGGGGGGGGGGGGGGCGGTGGTGGGAACACCCACATACAGGTAAAACACGCCGAACCTTCATCATCTTGACCATAAATAGAATATGCCCAATAACGTGTATCTGAACTTACTGCATATAATAAGTCATTATCTGTTTGCAGCATGAAAAGTGACATAGTTGACGACGAGAGCGTTGTTAGAGCACGTGGGTTACCATGGCAGTCATCTGATCAAGACATTGCAAGGTTCTTTAAAGGGTTAAATATAGCAAAGTAAGTTGTTACATCACATTTAATCAAACTTTAACATTTCCAGTTACAAAGTAAGTTTTGAAAACAGTTTTAATACAACAATGCAATTATGTAACCATCTACCAGATATATAAATACTAAACAGAGGACTTCTTGGATGTTAATTGGATGTTGTTTAACGGCTCATCAACACCGTAAATGTTATTTAGAGCCGCCCCAGAGAGAGCGGAAGGAAACACTGGAATCTGGGAACCGTGCTCTACTCTTATTATCGAATAGATTCCTATGGTTCTGTAACGTGCTCGGAGTATAGTCTTCTTGCAAACAAAACAATTCAAAAAAGAGAGATAAATGGCAGACTGGGTTTAACTGAGTCTGTTCACGAGAGGAAATATAAGTTCATATATAAGTTCGTAAGCTGAAACGTGTTTTTCCTCTGTTAAAACATGACTAGAATTATTTAATTTGTTAAAAACACATTTTTAAAAATATAAAACTGCGTATTAATTTCTACATTTAATGTGCCTTTTTTTAGGGGTGGAGTAGCTCTTTGTCTAAGTCCACAGGGCAGAAGAAATGGTGAAGCTCTAGTCCGATTCCAAGATCAGGAAATGCGCGATTTGGCAATAAAACGACACAAGCACCACATCGGGCAGAGATATATAGAAGTATATAAAGCCACAGGGAAAGACTTTGTTAATGTTGCTGGAGGTAAACTTTTATAATATTTGTCAGTTTTGTTTTATTTGATCATACAATATATACATATGCATTTTTAACAGACGTTAACCAGGTAAATAACTTTAAAACAACGAACCCAAGGAGATGAATTTATATAATGTTTCATCGAAATCTTGTTTTCAATATTTTCCGATTACTATTTGACATATTGTTCACCACATTTCTTGAATAAATATTGTTTAAATAAAAAAAACGGACCCCGTTGGCAAGGGCCAAACAAATAAATATGCAACTGTCGCTCCCAGTTGAAAGTAGAACTATCCCACTTGGAACAGAAAACTGAATGGTTTTGAATTGAATGTGGATCGAGAAATAGAGAATATTATGTCAGTGCCTTTTACTATCAAGTTTATTAGGCGAGGCTTAGAAAACGAAGAATGGCGAGGCTCTCGCCATTCTTCGTTTTCGTGCCGAGCCTAATAAACTTGATAGTAAAAGGCACTGACATAATATTCTATTTATCATGTAGATTATCCATATTTTCTGTATGAATTACTATTATTACCTATTTCTCAGAATGGTACGCTTATCGAGGACGTCGCCATGTTGTTGTTTTTTGTTTGTTTTATGACGTCAGGCAAAGTTACATGCATGACGTCAGATAACGTTACGTACAATAAACGCCGAGGGATTCCGCATTGACTAGCTTTATTGGTCAGTGCCTAATTAAAGCAAAATTTAATATGTCACCCCTTTATTAGGCAGAAAAGTGCATATCTGCATGATAAATGGTATTATTTCCAGTAATTTTCTTAAGCTCCTTTATTGTCAGATTTTGCTCATTACCATTCTTCATTCTACCTCTGATGGTCAATTTGTAAAGGTTGTGAAACACCATTGAGTCATTTAAAACTACAGCAACAACATATATATTAGCTCAAACAAGTCATATAATTATATCAATAGGTAGTAATTCTGAAGCACAGTCATTCTTAGCACGAGGCGGAGAAGTGATCATCCGAATGAGAGGCTTGCCATTTACAGCAACAACGCAACAAGTGGTGAGTTATTGCACACATGCTACACGTGATTTATGCGCTAGTTAAAGGGTGATAATAAAGAGCAATCATATATAGTGCACTTTCTTATTACCCTTTAGAATTGTTATCTTATGATTTAGCAATGTTTATAACACATATAATATATACAGAGGTGGATCCAGGATTTACGAATAGAGATGAGTGTGGGGTGGGGGATGTGTGGTAGCGGCAAAATTAAAAAAAAAGTATGACAAGAAGGAAAAATATTCTCCTCGCATTTTCGGGGTGGGCGTGGGCTCAAAGTATTCCCCTATTATATAGGTGGGCTGATCCGTTTTCAGCATCCATACATTTTCATACCTTTTCAGATGTTGGAGATGGGGCGAACACAAGTTCCGTCGCCCCATCCCTGGATCCGCGCCTGTTATAAAAAGATATGTGTTTTTTGTGACAATATACCTAAATTTAAGTACACCTATGCTTAGGAGTTAAACCAGTTGATCCTTGTATTAAAATGGAAATAATATGTAACAAAGGTAGACAACAGTAACATGACTGTTTTTAACGTAGTCAAGAGTTATATATTCGAGCCAGTGTACAATTGACTATTTGAATTCCACTGAAGGTATAGGCTGAATTAGTTCAATCTAAGATCAGTTACTTATATCAGCAAAAACGAATATTATTTTTTCATTGTAAGGTTAAATTATGCTAATCTTACTCAGTTTTTAGTCATATAATTTATCTGACAATATCGAATATATTTTTTTCACTGTACGGTTCAATTATTTCAATCTTAAATGAATTGCATCTGTGAAGGCATACACTTTTTGACAATACCATGTTGATTTTCAGCCAAATGGAATACGTAATATCATGGTTACATAAACAGTTGATAAACCAATCTAAAAAACTTACTGTTAGCAGAAGGTAAGTTTAGGGAAGGCTTACTATGTCTATGATACGGTATTCGGAGTGTGGTAGGGTTCACGGACTTATGATTCTAGTGTTTGGTCGCCATATTGGATATGGTAATCAGGTGATAGATATCAGCCAATCATATTGCAGGATTTAAGATGGTGCGGGGCTGTCTCAATGAGTGCAGCGGGCATTGAATGGTGGTTATCTTGGTTGTGTACATAATTTCATACATCCGGCAGGGATCTTTAATATTTATTTACTATTTTCAGTAACCTTATAGAGTCAGATGGGTTTAACCAGAGAGGCTTTCCCATTAGAAACGTGTTATCCTCCAACTTCCTTCTTGATAAATATAACAGTTCACCCATAATGTTTGTTTATTTTGGTAACGGGTGTTTCATTACTGTAATAGTGTATGATACTTTGCATAGTTGAATCACTTGAATATGCTAAATGTGTTACTACTGACTTTGTGCATGGAGACAAAGGTGATGGTCCATCTTATATAAAAATGATGCAGATGCCTTTTATTTTCATATGCACAATGTATATGGCTACAATATCAATTAACAATTAACATCACCCTGGTTATACATGTGTCAGTATTGCGTGGTAGTCTAGGTCTTAAAACACGTAATCTGTACGTTATGTGTGTACTTCATTGCGAACAATCAAAACCACCTTTCTCTTTTCTTGTAACTTGTAATTACCTTCTTTGAAATATTTGACAGGAATTTGACAGGAACAAGTTGCATTTTCCTTTTTTTCCATTCGTTATTGGTACATTGATACAAGCTGTTTAATAGATCGACACATTTGCATCGACGTATACCACATTTAAAAAAATGTATGTGAATCTGTAATGAGTGGGAAAAGTATAATTAGTGAATGTATAAAAGCCTACTTCCGTAGATGTATAATCCAGCTCTATACTGTAACGCTAGATATCTCACCGTCATCTTTAAAACAGCAATTACAACATGTCATCAGAGGGCAACTGCTGCACACGGATAAGATTTTTAGAACTGGAACCGGAAATAACTCATGGCGGAACCGGAAGTGACTCGCACATGTTTATCACATGATTGTCTGGTGGGGAAGCCTCTAGTTCTGCAAGTACTGCTTTACTGGCTGCATGTGGGGTTGACATTAAATCACTATCCTCATCTAATTGCTCTTGGTTGTGTCTTGGCTTACAGCTCGAGTTCTTTGCCCGCGATCCAAACTCGTCAGATGTTCTCGATGGGGAAGAAGGGATACTGTTTGTTCACTACCCGGATGGCAGGTCGACGGGCGATGCTTTTGTACTTATGGCCACGGAGGAGGAAGCGGATAAGGCACTGAAAAAGCATAGGGATATTATGGGAACACGATACATAGAATTATTTAAATCAACAACGGCTGAGGTGCAACAGGTAGATTAGTGCTTGCTTAAACTTACGTCTGGTAATAAGTTCGCTCCTTGCATATGCCATAAAATATGGGTACAAGCTTAGAAAAGATTGACTATTTACTTGCTGTACAGAACGTTTCCTTTTTTAGAATCAGGCTATAACATTTATGCTACAAATGGGTGCTTTGGTGGAATGATTGCTGATGAGCAGGGAACAGTGTAAAACCTGACCAGCCTTCAAGCCACAGACTGATCTGGTTTACACTGATCGCATAGATCACTGTATTTACCGTCGGTGTTCAAAAGGCTAAACAAGAGTCTGTCAAAATAAAATGTAGGCAAAAACGTAAAACTCTAAATGCATGTGTTACACAAATTACTGTTTGTTGGACAGTCTATGTACCTAATTTTATGGCATATGCTGAAGGACTAATGTATATAACAAAGTGGTGTAGAGGTTTATTGTGTGTCGGATATGGTTCTCTACCTATCTCGTCAAAATAATAGTCTTTTACAGGGTGTTCAATATACAACTTATCACATAACTTGCGGTGTGGGATGATATATGTATCCTCTTTTTTCGCAAGCGTTTAAAATACCGGTGTTGTACGGAGAAGACCGCCACAAAATTACGAGGTCAAAACATACTACGTCACCATACGCCAACTTATGTATAGGCATCTACAATAAAACATTCATCTTGAGGCATTTTTGGAGATATGTGATAAATATAACCTTACATTCGTTAATATTGAATTTATTAAACTTGCTGGATAAAATTGATTTGATGCTCGGCGAATATTAAACTTGCTGGATAAAATTGATTTGATGCTCGGCACTGCTTTACATCATATAATGTTTTCCAACTCGTTTAATAAATTCAATATTAAGCAGGCAGTCATATATGATTCTCTATAAACGTTGAAAAGCAAAACTTTTTATAAGTATAACAATCCTTACTCGTAGGTAGAAGAAACATAAATAAGATTACAGTCTTATAATCATGGATTTTCTTTTATGAAACCAAATTAGATCTATTTAAATAATGTTGGTTCAATCAAATAGTATCTTGATTTAATTTAAGTTAAGTATCTTCTAAAAGTCTTGGCATAAAGCATTTTCTTGGAACACGATTTTAGGTGTTGAACCGAAGTATGGACCCGCGAAACCCAGAACCTCATGAGAATCAGGTAGCATTACCTCCCTTGATTGCTCAACTTCCGCCACAGACTGCGCTGTCGTACATCCCGCAAAGTTTCATTACAAGCGGAACCAGACGAGATTGCATCAGATTGAGAAACTTGCCAGGCGGTTCCCAAGTCACAGATATATTGTCATTCCTGGCGGAGTTCTCTCAGTTTATTGTTTACCAAGGTGTTCACATGGTATACAGTGCTCAGGTTTGTACATCGTCTTTTTCACACCATTTAGATTACATGTGTAGGGGAGGGGGATGTGCAATGGTTATTTCTGTTATCCTGTTATTGGCGAAATTTATATTTTGTTATCTGTTTTTGTGAAAAAAATATTAACTGTTATCTGTTATTAGATGTACTGTTAACTGTTTTCAGTGTTTTTTAATTGACTGTTAAAACAGCATCCAAATAATGTTACCAGCAAATTCGATTTGCTGTTATCCTGTTATCCATCCCCACCCCCACCTAATAATAATAGTAATACTATTAAATATAGTAGCAATGATAATAATTATAAAAAATAACGACTTTGTTTAAGGAAAGAATGTATTTAAAACATTTCAAATTGTTCATGATGCCGTTTATGATTTACAGGGTGAGCCGTCAGGAGAAGCGTTTATTCAAATGAATACAGAGGAGGCTGCACAACTTACAGTGTTAAACCGCCACAGACGACAAATTATTTACGCGGGAAAGAAGCGTATTATTGAAGTTCTTCAGTGCTCTGGAGAGGATATGAACCTCGTTTTGACGCACGGAATTACGTCACCAACACTGTCTCCGGCTACACCAATCGCACATCAGGCAGCAATGCCAGCCCTTACGCATGCGTCACTCATTCAGCGCCAACTCATATCACCTGGTTCAATGGGTAATTATTATTTATTTAAAATTCTGTTAAAACATTAAAATAATTACTTTTTTATGTATAGGCTAGAGGATATGAAAAGAAATCTTCAGCATTAACCAAAAAGGGAGTGAGTGTAGCGACACTGGCACAAGTCTTTGAAAATCTGAGGCAACTGATTGGTTGAAAACGTTTGGTAAACACTAGATATAAACACAAAATTACAGGGATGTGGTTTTGTTTGCGTTTTTTTTCCTAAAAGTTTAAAAGCAAGAGTTGTGTTAATTTGTCAATAAATAATTGGATTTCATATACTAGTAAGTTTAAGGAATTATGTCAAATGTATTTGATAGATTGGTATGTATATACCGTCATTTTATGCATTATATGACAGTTTATTTTTATATTGTACATATAATAACATAAATTTAAAAGCGATTGTATAATATATAGATAGTATTAGCTTTATAACTGCAGCGCCGCCTTTTCACTTAAAATCTATCTGCATGTTTGTGTTTATGTTTCAGGAACAGCACTGATACCTTCATTACCATCCAGCCAGTTCTCAAACAGCCAGTTTATCTCACCTTACAGTACCCCGTTCAGCTCCCACTTGCCGATCACCCACATTCCACAGCCCATGACCGCCTCGCCTTTCCACCACGGGTTCGCCCCTATGACGGCAGCCCCAAGACCACAGATGTTCCCACAGATTATTTACTGGTACCCTTCGCCGCCTGTTTCACCACAGACTTACTTTTCTACTAACACGGGTCCATCCATGGTCGTAATGCGGGGACTCCCGTTCACTGTCTCGTTACAAGATATACTCAATTTCTTTCAAGGATTTCCCGAGGTATGTCCATCGTCCGCCTGTCCCGATAAAAGGATTTCGTTCATATTTTTTTATAGCCAGATATATACTGAAAATAATGTGTTACTTTCTAAAAAGCCAGGATTAATGTGCAGTGATATATTTTTAAAAATCGATATAATTTGTTTCCATGTTTTGGTGACGGATATCGTATATTTGTATAACCAAATTATTTCCAGGGTTAAGTTATTTATTAACTCGTGCTTTAGTTATATTTTTGACTGAGCGATCATCGTTGATAATACTAGTTTACATTGCTCTGACTCGAAACTTTGGTCTTTAAACGTTTTGAGAAATATTGGTGTTGCTATAAGAGTATTAACAAGTTAATCTGAGATTTAGCGAGACAGGTGACCATGGCCATGGAAGGACCCAGAGGTATCGTACAGAGGGCGCACATTTATACCTGTACTCGTAACAATGTTTACTAACCAGAGTTTCTTAGCTCACTGTCGTCTGCTGTTTTTATAGCCGGTTTCTTCCTTCTATAGTACAGGCCGTTCATGTTTTATCTACAACAACCAGGTTTTAATGTATGAAAATCTAAACGATCGTTTCTGGTTTTGATTTGTTCATGCATAGAACTTGGTTTTTAATCGCTGAATGTCAACGAGCTGTGCTGATAGTTTAGTATATTGTTTCGGGCGCTTGTTTCAGCCAAAGGTTTTTTGGTCTTTTAAGATAAAATTAATATATTACCTGACTAAGTGGTATGTCAGTGAAATAGACATTTTTAGTGGTAAATAAAAATACCTTACTTGGCAAAATCGGTTGAGAAATAAAAATTTCATGCGCGATATTTGTTCTTGTATGATGGGGCATTTTCAATGCAAAATTCTGCTGCATGAAAAATTTGAAAAATATTTGTTTTTAGAAATTTTATCCAAAAGTGATTTTAAATTGTTGGATATTAGTAAATTAAGACACTCTGAAAGTTTTGTAGCAAAATATGAAAGCTAACTGAAGTTATTTGAAATTTCTTAATTTTCTGCTGTTCCACCAACAAGGAATTTACATAGGAAAAGCCCCATCAAAAAATCATTTTGGCTGTAAAATATTTATTTCTCAACCGATTTTCAAAATTAAAGTAGTTTTATTTACCACTAAAAATTCCAGTTCTAATGATATTTAACTGATGTGAGTATTATTTAAATTGCTCAAGTTACTGCAGAAAAACCTTTGGCTGAAACAAGCGCCTCAAACAATAGTTTAAATGCATCGTCTGGACACACTAAACCATACCTTTTAATGATTTGGAACCTTGACCACGGCCAAAATGACTGCCATGACATGTAGTCGGTCCTAACCAAAATTCATCTTCCTTGTTTCGGTTTTGTAAACAGAATATGTAAATGGTGGTAGTTTGGTAATTAAGTAAACAACATTTGTAGAGAAACACAGTGTGCCATATACAGCAATGCATTTAAACTGTATTTATATTGCAATATTTTGCTGCTGTTAATGTGTCCGTTTGAAAACAGTCTTCATATTTTAACGTTTATAAATAACGCATCGCACGCAGTGCAGTATATGTATATAACGCGTCGTACGCAGTGCAGTATATGTATATAACGCATCTTACGCAATGCAGTATATGTATATAACGCATCGTACGAAGTGCAATATATGTATATAACGCATCGTACGCAGTGCAATATATGTTTAACATCCATCGATGACATTTATAAAAGTGTCATTATAACAACTAATTATTTACGTGACTTTTCTCTTATATGATAAGCAAGATTTTCGACTTTCTAACTGTAGAGTCATTTGTGGTTTTAAAGATGTTTGTACATGGTACGTTTCCAAAAAAGTCAAATTGTTGATTGTGTGTCGGCTATATCAAAAACACGAACGTCATTTAGTAAAGTTAAACATAGGCGTCCTGTACCGCAGTGTGCTTTCTTGGCGCCATCTGCTTTCACGGAAGATACAGCAGCAATTATGTTTTGAACTGATTCTATTACGATGGTATTTTAGAGCTATACTATCCAATATAAAATACTTACTCGTGCATTGTGTGTACAGCCATAACTCGTGCATTCTATGTACAGCTAGATTAATCACCTGTGTGTCACGTGTAAGTCTATTTACCCGTTTGTGATACTTATACTCAGATATTTTCCTTGCAGTTCTAACTAGATACAGTATGAATACATTTTCCACTGGCATTTGTTATGTTCAAAATACACTATTCTTAAAAATTATAGAAGAATATCTTCATATTTTCAAAAACCGTTTGTATATAGATTGAAACGAATTTGTCTGTCCATCTAGTGATCAGTTTGATTAAAACATGTTTGTGTTATCTTTTAAGTAACACACATTCACAGTTTATATATCTTACGGATGGCGGGAGGTGTACCCAGGAAAAGGAGGTGGTCTGCCTACACCACAAAAATAAATCGACCGTCATAACCTTACATGTGTTGAAAATGGCGTAAAATACCATACAAACAAAACAGTAAAATAAACGTTTGCTGGAATAACGTTTTAAACCAAACGCAATTTTGATTCCGGTTACATGGTTGAAATACCCAACACCAAGACCACCCCATGCCAAGTTTGGAAGGAAATGTGTTCATACTATTGTCACTATAAAGTTACTTGGTGGTTAACCTACTTTTCAACAATTCATTGAACGATGGCATTGATATGCAAATGGACATGCCCACGAGCGCAGTGTACCATTGTGTTATGACGCATGCGCAATGCAACTTGAACACTAAATAAAATAGCGATCGCACTTCCTAAAATACAGAATAATCTGAGATTTAATTAAACAAGTTTATACAAAATTTGAAAATCAAGTCGATCGGATTGGATTGAAAAGTAGGTTAAACACGAAGTTAGTATTTATTAAGTGGAATTTTAACAAAATAACCCCCCAACATTCGCTCCCTATAGTCGCTACATTTGGGTTTCTATTTTCTTAAAATTCCTCTTAAAGGGAATGTAGCGACACAGCCAAATAATCGTTATCATCGAGAGTTCTGAAAAACATGGAAACGGGTGAACGAATCATCAAAATCGGATGATAAGCAAAGACGAAATGATCATTTGAAGGTTCTGTTGAAACGGATATGGAAGCCTCATATGAAAATGGAGGCTCCCATATCCATTTTAGAACAACCTTCAAATGGTCATATCTTTTTTGTTTATCGTCCGATTTTCAGAATTCTTGCATCTGTTTTCAAGTTTTTCAGAACTCGAAATAACAGAGTTTGAATGGCTGTGACGCTACATTCCCTTTAATAAACACTATATAATACTGCTTTCTTCGTTGCTGATGTTATCACTTGAGTAGAACCTTTATTACTAAAACAAAGTATATAGTAATTCTCCTTGTATGTTGTAACTAATGCAGTCATTTATTCAAAACATTTTATAAATAGTTGTTGTATGTCCTAGAGAGGTCGTTTTAATTGACAAAATCATATGAACGGGCAATTAAAATGTTTAGATAAACGTAATAATTGAAAAATATAGACTAACGTTACTGTTTATTTTAAAAATGCTAAGTATAATTAATTTTCCAAAATAATTTTAGTTTGTGATCAGTGAAGATAAATGTGTACAGGAAATGTTATTGTTCGAATCGTTTGTTAGGTGTTAAATCTGAGACTCTGTTATTGCAGGTAACACCGGAAAGCGTTCAGGTTCAGTACACGCCGGAAGGATTGCCAAGTGGTGACGTGGTTGTGACGTTTGCATCACGTGGGGAAGCCGAGCGCGCGGTTACAGAGAAAAATCGACACGTAGTTGGAAACAGACTGGTTGAATTGTTCCTGGCTTCTTAACAACAAGCAGTGTTTTAATTTTTAATCTTGTTAATTATAAATATGATTAAGTTTATGTGTATGTCAACACTTTAAGAACATTTAATATGTTGCTTTTATCCGTTTTACGCAAAATCGTGCATACTTTAGAAAGCATTATTCTTATTTAGATTCTGTTTATATAGATTGTCTTCCATTAAGGAGACGCTACACATTTTGTAAGCGAATTCTAAGTGCTAACTAAACTTCCGCGCAGTGTTTCACGAATTTCTGTGATTTTAATCGATTTATAACTGTTCGCTACCAAATCCTATACCAACATCCGGTCTCTGTACAGAACAACCCGTGACTACTGTTTCCGCCCAACGGGTCCGTCTTCGCGTCACAGGTGTTTTTACCATAACATAATTGCAAAAATACTTCCATTCCTTATTATAAGTGTTTTATTTTTCACAATATCTCGTGTAACTCTGGTTCTTGCCAATGTCTGTCTCCAAAGATATTTGTGTTTTTGTTTTTTGTCAGCTTAACATTAAAGTGACCTAGTAATTTCCCATCATTTATACACAGATAATCTTCCAAGATCTGGGGTAATATTTCACACAATACAGTAACAGTGAAAACATGGTTTCATCATTGTCGGGCTATTACTGTAACAGTTATATTACCATTCATCATTTGGGTAGATCGTTCACCATTTGGGTAGATCGTTCACCATTTGAGGATTTTTTTCTCCATTTGGGTAGACACTTGGATCATCAAATGTATACTTTTAAGAAAGTACAAGTCAGTTAACACAACACAAGTTATACCATATATTTAAGCTGGTATGACATATGTGTGGACGCAATACGTGTAAATGGAAAGCAAATATGTATGCTGTTCAACACTATCATTCAGAGTCATGTTCATCATCTGATCTGAATTTCTCATGCATGCACATTAACAATATCTACTATGTTTATAATTATTGATATTATGCAAACTATGTTAAAAATGTTTTATGTAATGAAACGAAGGGTATTTCGCATTGTTTGTATGTTTTTATTTTAATGCAACTTTATCAGAATTTGTTTTACTGGATTTGCTCGATGACGGGCGTTATTCACACATATATTAAAATTGTTAAAAGAATATATGCTGATCTGTTCATAGGTTAATAGTCTCAATATGTCTTATGTCTGAATTGTAGAGATATTGTTTTAATAGGTTTAAATTGTAGATACATCGTTGTTTCAATATGTCTAAATTGCAGACACATTGTTGTTTCAGTTTCAATATGTCTAAATTGTAGACACATCGTTGTTTCAATATGTCTAAATTGTAGACACATTGTTGTTTTTATACAGTATGTCTAAATTGTAGATTCATTGTTGTTTCAATTGTACAATCATTTTGCAATATTATTATGTAAGCGAATTTAGAGAGAATTAAATGAGAGAATACGATTCTAGTCACATTATTATAATGAAAAGCTAAGAATCAAAATGTGACAAAATAGTTTATCATGTAGTTAAATAATGTTATTTTTTATTTTCAAACGTCTCTGTTCAAAAGTATATTTAACAGTTGTCTGGAAACAAATTAGATTCATTTAAATTTAGTTATCGAATTTTTTAGATAATATAAAACAAAATTTTTAAGAAGACTATACGAAACATAATTTATATATCGGTTAATTCACACATGAATTTAAGTAAAATATATGTTTCTTTGAAATGGAAAATTAATTTACTATTCTTATAGTCATTGTGGTAATGACTAATTCTAGTGCCTTGTTGTTGTGTTCAAAGTGCTATAATAATATTTACATAATCATAAAACATATGCTTATATAGTGACCATGCCAATTGTGTATTATAGTTCTATTCGTCAGCTGTTTTGCTGATAAAAGTGCACTTAACTACGCCTTCAGTGTATATTTTTGTATATAGATATATATATAGAGAAATTGTATGATTCAATTTTTGATAGATTTTGAAATAGAAATAGTTATTTCATATTTTGTGCAAAGCACTTATATTTGTCAAACAACTGATCGACTGTCTTCCATTTTATATGTATATTTTTGTATAGAGTATTAGTAAATATGAGGTGTCCAGTGAACGCTTGATAGTGTCCGTATATAGAACATCTCAGCTATTGTCAAGCGTCTGTTCTAAGATATACAACATTCCAGTCTTCCAAAAAAAATAGTCATATTAAGCATTAATCAAGGAATTAGTTTTGCAACGAATTTTGATTTGTTCGTTAGTTTTTTGAAGTGATTATGATCAGAACAAACTAATTTTACAGGTTTTGCAACTTCTAATTAAGGGTGTAGAGAGGGGTGGGGTAGACAAGATTTCGGACACTTGTAAAGCAATATTAATGGTGAACTATTTTCGGAATGTGGGATCAGAGGGGTCAAACTATTCAAGATATTTGGAAGAGGGCAAACAAGTCAGAAAGTGGGAGAAAATGGGTTTTCAAAATTTAAGATATGGAAAAAAAGTTAATTATTTTGAGAAGGGGAAAATTCAGCACCTGTCATCCAATTTAATATGTAACTATGCAACATTCTAGAGTCTTCCAAAACGGTGTTCGGATACATCTTATAACAAATATTTATATATTGTTGCCACAATGCAGCATTCCATGTTATTATAAGGTTGTGACAATATGTCTTCCCCATTGTGCCTTCATCATTTTGATGTTTTATGTGGTAATATATTTATGTATAATAAGTATCAATATTAGTGTATGTATATATATTGTGAAGTTCACTGGATAAACTTTTGTTCAGATGAGAGCATTCAGAAATGTGTTGCTATATATATTTGCAGACGGTTTGAATTCAAAACCTAAATTTGATGCTGAAACGTCTCAATAAAATGTTATGACACGAATTATATATTGCCTAAAACCGTCTTTATGAGTTTTCTTTTAAATATTACAAATATATATTATGTTGTTTTTTTTCTTAAAAGAAAGTATAGTTTTTGTTTTGGTATTTTTGACTTAATCGTTTGCACAGTTTGTGTTCAGTTGCAACATTTTTAGCGAGCCAGATGATATAGCCCTGGGGTAAAATATAAATAACACTATTTATAATAATAATAATAATAATAATAATAATAATAATAATTATAACAATCATAATAAAATAATAATAATGATGACTGTAAAATGTTCTCTTTAAGAAGATAATATATTTCGCTGTTTGTCATTTCCGCATACATATACGAAACAAGAGGTAATCATTTTTCATCATGCCTGAAAATATAAACAAGCTTTAAATATTAGTTGTATTGGAGTGGGGGTGGGGGTGAAACCATCTTAATGGTTCTTCGTTGCATGACCAGTTTCAGCTTAGTTAGTTGCCACGTTTGACTAAAAATGTTGCTACCGAGACACTGCGAATATTTATAAGTACAATTCTGAATGTTGCCTCATTTTTTTTCAATGACTGTGTGTATATAGATCATGTAAATATTTTCAGGGTATGCAAAGTATATGTTCATTCTGTTACTATAGTAACGTGACACATACGATCTTCTCAAACCTCATGTAGCTGCTATTTCGTTGTTCTAAATTGTAACATAATAATTATATTCTATGTAGAAATTATAATACTGTATCTAAGATTGATACAGGCTTTATCTAAGACAGGAGAACACTAATAGAAATGTCCGTACACTCATAGAAATGTCCGTACACTCATAGAAATATCCGTACACTCATAGAAATGTCCGTACCAGCCAATACTAAAAATGTAAACATGCAGAAAAAAAATCGATTTGTATAACATTTTACAATATGGTCATTAATAACTTAGCAAATGCAAAGTGTTAGATAAATGCACGTGATTCCTGTGATACGTGCACGTAATTCCTGTGATAAGTGCACGTGATTCCTGTTTTAGGTATAGCATGTATCCAATTATGCAATATCATGACGTTTTAAAACAGTGCAATATGCAGACATTGTTGTAAGGGTATAACATTGAACCTCTTTCTTATAATGAAATTGTATATTGGATTTGCTTCACTATATATACCAGGGGTAGGTAACTCATGCTGTATAACGACCACAACCTCGGGACTTGGCTCAGTTCTTTTTTTTTTTAAATAGTAATTGTGTGTTTAACGTTTAAAGTATCTTTATAAATATCATTTATTTGGACAACATTTAGACGTAATGTGTCAATCAACAGTTGTTTATTTTGGCTATATAAATTATCTATGTACTAATTTTTGAAAATTGTCATCCCAAAACTAAATAAATAAAACGAAAATGAAACCGAAAACAAACGCCATTTTACCTATGAACGAGGTTGTGATTGGTTGATGTTATAAAAACAAAACAGTTGTATCAACAATGCTTTACCTTAATACTGGAGCGGTTTTTAACTTTCTTGACATCTTGACGTCCTAATACGTCATCAGTTTCATCACATTTATATGTATCTCCATGACAACACGTGCGTGTGGTGTGAAGTTCATCTGCTTCATTAGGTCGCCATTTTGAATTTTACAATATAAAACAATCATACTGGAGTAAGCTTTCGTTAATTTATGCTGTTGTCTTAAAATAGTTTTTAACAATTTTAATAAGGAGCAAGCAGAAAGTCGAAACTTTTACAGAAACAATTTGTTAATAAGTTCAGTTTATCAGCATTGTGTAAACACATATACAACAAAGTTGACAGTAAAAAGATAAATACGTCAGACTCAAATTAGAATCTTATTATATCGACTTTGCATTTACTGGTTCAAAAGGAATTCAAAATGGCGAGTTATCATCACGTGCTATGAACACATTCTTAAGAATTTAATTCACTCTATTTTTCCAGCATCACACATTCTATTTGTAGCAAAGTCTTTGCTTACATGATATTGATAAAGCAATAAAAACAATTTAGAAGCGTATTGGTGGTGGATTGGTTGTGGTGTATCTATACTTGGTGATGGCTGTTGCTTTGTTTCGTTTTATATTGTATTCCTTAATATGGAGTCAACCGCGCATCGGTTGCAGGGCACGTGTATATGTTTAGTCAAACATGCGTAATGTACGTAAATGTTAATATTACAATTAATATTAATACATATAAGGATTATTGGGCAAGGTCAGCGCAAAAAGCACCCTGGTAGATTGTGGGGATTGGTGATTTAGTGCCATAAATAATATAAAAAAAGCACTTCGTTAAAAAAATAATTACTCTCTGGTGGTGAGCACTCGTGCACACGAGCAGTGTTGGTGGTAGGTGTTTTTATGTCTAATAACCGGACCCGGGGACTTAATGACTTGGTTAAGGATAGATGTGTGTTACTGCACATTTTACTTATTCATTTTCGTCCAAAAAATCTGTGATATTGATCTTTATTTATTTTATTATTTTAACTGTATTTATCGACGCCTTTTTGTCACGAAAAGACGATTGGAAGTAATTTATTTTTTAATTATAGATTTCTTTGTGTTTGTTTTTGCACAGTTTGAGTAGCAAAACTAAAAGTTTTACTCTACAACACAGAAATAAATGTGAAAATATGTAAACAAGTCTGGAATGTTTTCTACTATAATATAATACGATATCCTACAACCTATTTAAAGTAACAAGTGGTTACTTATAGTTCAAATTAAAACTTTCAAATGCTTTCGTAAATATCATTAAAAAAAAACATTTCATCATAAAACAGTAATAAATATATAGAAAGTACATAGTGTCGAAAATATAGACCGCTTTTGACGAGCGTTAGAAAAACGCGACGACATGGTCGCGTTTTCGCTGCGAGTCAAATGTGGCCTGTATTTAAAATACGGCTTGTATTTTAAGACTCTTATCATGTACGTACTCTCTGTATTCAGAAACCTCTATATTATTCTTAAATTGAAAGGAAATAACAACAAAATGTGATGTTGCATTTATTTCGTTTGGCAACCACTTGACTTCGCGTAATTTGACTTAAAGTTTATTCAACGGGGTAGAATATATCCTCTTCACACACTGGTTGGTTGGTTGGTTGGTTGCAGAGTACATTCTTTTTTAATTCAATGGGTAGAGTTGTTTATTCAGGTGTTGTTTTTTCTCTCCATTGTTTGCAAGTGATACACCTTGCTGAACAGAAAATTGAAAGCATTTGGGAATATCTTATAGGCAGGTACATAATGAAATACAGACATACATTACGCCTGTTTGTTCGAGAACGAGTACACGTGCTTTGCAACCATATTTGCAGCGTTGTTCCACGTCCTGTCCAAGTCTCGTCCTAAAACCGTTGCTTCACGAGAAGTATTGACGTCATCGCAGCAAAAAGGTGAAGGGACGGTTGAAGTGATAAACGCTCAGACGGCCATATTTATGTTCCGTTGTTTACAATAACTGTGGATTGGGTTTGTTATACAAGGATGTTTAGGTGATATTAACATCAATGGGCAGGCGGCGCCTTTAAACCCTGTGTTGTGTATTGGTGGTGTTCATCGTGCATGTTGCTGCATGAATGTTTGGGAAAGGAGTAACGACATACACATATATGACACACATACCCTGCTCATATTACACACGTCTGGGAAAATGTACAAATCATGCATAGTTCTTGAATACGGATACATTCTGTTTTTATCCATAGTCTTCATGCCCGTACATGAATAGTCTATACTTTGCTTTCCTTTAATTATAAACATTCATGACATACATTTGGTCACGCCTCATCAACTGTTCATTCTCTCGTAGTTGTCGTCTGCATCTCTTAGATATAAAGAGTGACCAGAAATTAAGTTTAAATAACTATTTCTTATAACCAGAAGTACATACTAATACTTTTCAAAATATGGAAACTGTAGATTCATTTAAAAACATATGTAGTGTGCGTTTCTTCGAAACTACTTTATTTTAGTATTTCATGTATACACTGAACCGTCTGCAGAGCTATATAAATTATAGCATCTAAGAATAGTTGTTTAACACTGGCTTCGAACGTTTGAACATTCGCAAACAAACGGTTATCTGAAATGGAACATTTAAACCAATGAAAATGTAATTTCGATTGAAACGCACAATACAATCCTTTCCCCTTAATATATTTTAATTTGTACATTTTCCCAAATTTGAAAGAAGAAAAAATGAAAATTTTACATACGTCATTAAAATGTGTTCAAAACACGAAGTGCAATCTGGGAAGGGATTAAATCATAAGTTGTGGTCTCCACACTATACAAAATAATTCAGGACCAAACCCATGACGAATATTTATATTTATGTGAAACTAGTCATTTAAATTATGGTTCATAATTTTTATTTTAGATATGTATATATTAATTTAAAGAGGAGGATAACTTTTATCTCAAATTTAAACATGTACATATCAATGGCAGGTCGGTTATATCAATTTTACGAACTGCTCATTTTATCTTTTTTTTTTCTTTTTTTTTCGTTTTGTTCGCATTCCATGAGATTGTTTTAACCATATCGGTGCCGTATTTTATACGGTACCATAATTTTATCATGCATTATTTATGCAAAATGTTATTGTTTTGCTTCGTTATATATGAGATAGATGTAAGTGTAGATAATTTATTTAAATATATTATTGTTAAGTATACTAGATGAATGAACGCGAGAAATATTTAATGTCTATCAATACCTATCGCTTTACTGTTGTTTATTTTACATACAATACTTAAACTACTCGAGAAACCAGATTAAGTCCTCAATAAGAAAGCAAAAACATAATTCCACAGACCCCAATACGAAACCAAAATATTTATTACGCCAAGTATAAAAGCTCCAGCAAAATGGCGCTTTGAGTGTGTGTTAGGGTGTAGATCTATATGTGTTATATCTAGAATGCACTACTGGGCAATATCACAGTAAGAGGTTCGTACAAGAATACATATTGAAAAACATGGCCGCTAGCACTTTAGACGAAACAAAAAAAACGCATCATTAAAAGAAAGTATGTGGAAATGTACAACATATACTTGTAAACATAACACATCCGCAACACTCTGATCGTCTTGTGGGGTCATCAGTATAAAGCAAGCTGCCGAAACTACTATTTTGAAAGTGGTACACGGCAATCTCGATATATGTCCGCCAAAACATTATGT
This sequence comes from Cyrtodaria siliqua, assembly GCA_037043455.1. Taxonomy (NCBI): domain Eukaryota; kingdom Metazoa; phylum Mollusca; class Bivalvia; order Adapedonta; family Hiatellidae; genus Cyrtodaria; species Cyrtodaria siliqua. Next base: position 197,995 of record JAWPHD010003758.1, read on the forward strand.
TTAAAACAGGTCTACTAAATCAGTGAACACATGTTTTTTCCCACAGAGGTTATGTAATCAATCTTTAACGATACATAAATATGGATATCCGGAAACAACTCACATCAACACATCAACAATTACTATCTTTTGTAATATAAATATAGATGGAAAACAATAGGATCGACATATTTATAGTTTCAAAAACAATAATTGAAAAACATTTTTTAAAGTGACAAACGGCCAGGTTATCTAGATTTATTTTTCAAACTCGCGATGCCCTGTTAGATTGTTTACATAACTTGCATATTCGCAAATCATTTTTAATAATTGTTTGACAAGGTCAAGGCAAATCATGTTGCATATTACTAATAGTTGACTGCACCAATAATATATTTCAACCTATGGCAAAGTAAAGAAGAAAAAACACCGATATTATGACCCTTTATTTAATTAGCATGTGCAAGGTTTAAAGTCAAAACTGTACAAGATTTAAATCAATGAAGTTTCATTTTAATGTTTGATAAATACTTAAAGATTGTCGCTTGTCCCTTTAAAGATTTTGTTCAAAGCTAGCGCGACTTAAAAGACACAAGTTTGGATTATTATGCAGACATGTTTGTGGGTGTTTGGTGATGCGTGAACACGTGTAACATTAATCTGTCTATCACACAGACGCACTAAAGAAGACTAGTCCCGCAAGCGGTCTTGCATGTTCGAGACTTAAAGGGACACACGACAATCTTGATTTTTTTTTTATCTTTGCATTTGTGTGTAGTTCGAAGGTTTATATTCCCTCCACCACATACTCGGTTAAGCCTTTCGGATATCTACCCCGAGATGGGCACAATAGAGTCTGGACTGTTTATCTTTGCATTACAATTATCGTCTTGATTTATTAACTATAATTTTGACTTTAAACTTGCTTGCATGTAATTAAATTAAATTATGAGTTTTTTTCTTCTTTTTATTCTACCACAGGTTTAAATATATTACTGGTGAAATATAACCAGCTAGTAATATGCAAACACAATTTGCTTTATGCTGTTTTTGTAATTAATATTGCCGATTCAGTACATGCAAGTTATGTAGAAAAACTAACAGGACACCGCGAGTTTTTGTTCAGAAATATAGATTGCCATGTGTTCCTTTAATACTTCCTTATAATACTAATACGAAGGAAAACTAAATATGGGCCGTAAGAGAAACGCATCCTAGTGGGCCCTGGTGATTATACTAGCGTAAATGAGTCTTCATGACACTTCCATAGTAAAGAGCTCCGTGTGGTTCCCGGGTGCCCCAGTTTGGTCACGGGGCAAAGAATAGGGCCACTGCAGATCCCTTTGGAGGGGAAGGCAGAGGGGTAGAATCCCCCACAAATTCATGTTCATTTTATCATTTTTTGTTCATGTTCATTAATGGTCTTCATCATGATCCCTGCATTGTTTCAGGTGCTATCTCGCTCGCATCAAAAGAGCAGTGGCAGAAAAACAATAACGTGGCTCCAGCGTAAATGGAGTTTCTACGATAGAATTTGCAGCAACTCTGCAGTTCAGGGTGAGAAGGTTCTAGGCCCATTTTCCATATTTTATCTCGATGTACATGGACGATGAGCCTGGCATGTTCATGCCTTTTAGGCGCCATATACACTTTTCATGTGTTGGTGCGCCTTAAAACCCAATTCAATTCAATTCCATAGTAAAGTGAGAATGTTGACAACCTGTTAACAACTCAAACCTTGTTTGAATTCTGGGGAACTTACTTTATCATGCAAATAAACATGTATACTGTTAAACATCAACAAGGAAATGGGGGGTTGAATATCTTCTAAGAAACATTTCTTCAGCTGTATACTTACACCGGGTCAAAGATCACGTTATTTTTATCCCTTGCAATTTCATAGCCTCGTTTACTTTCACTTCTGAAACTCTTTTTATCAAAAACTCAAAAACATGATGAGCTGCATTTTCAAATATCAACAAAATGTCCAGAATACAGATACAGCCAAATCATAACAGGAAACTGCACTAAAAAAAAAGGTTTTAAAGAAAAAAAGAGATTAGCACTAATACAGAACTGCACGATCAGAACTACTTTCGACCAGGTGAGCACATCCGGCTGATTTAGTGTAATTAAACCTAGTGGGGCAGTGTTAATATAAACCTTCAGACTACACTCAAAAATGTCATTCATAACACGATTAAACAACACTGCCGTGAGCATACATGCCCCTGTGTTTAATAAGCATGCCATTGTTCCGCACATATTTTATAAGGTTATAAGAAAAAAATAAGATAAAGGCAAATCGTGATGTAGGTCAAAAGTGTTTGAAACGGACTGTGATATTCATAAACACGTAATGGATTTATCTTCAATCGTAAACCTACACATGTAATGGGACGGACTTAGTGGAATAACATAAACTTTTTCAAAACCGCAGATGATGGAATTGAATTGAATTGAATTGGGTTTTAAGGCGCACTAACACATGAAAGGTTATATGGCGCCTAACAGGCATGAACATGCCAGGCTCATCCTCCATGTACATCGAGTTAAAATGTGGAGAATGGGCCTAGGACCTTCTCACCCTGAACTGCAGAGTTGCTGCAAATTCTATGTAGACACGCCATTTACGCTGGAGCCACGTTTATTGTTTTTCTGCCACTGCTCTTAGTGATTTGAGCGAGATGGCACCTGAAACAATGCAATGGTCATGATGAAGACCTTTAATGAGCATGAACAAAACACAAAATGAATATGAATGGGGCGTCCTACCCCTCTGCATGTGACGGTGTGTTTGCAGTGGTTGTATTCTACCCCGGCAACCACACGCAGATGATGGACATCAGCAATTTTGCTATATATAATAATCGTATGATTGCATTCTCATATGATAATTATATGATTCTTATACTATTCTTTTACAAAAGTGGTCACATATAATTCACATATAAAACCTATGATGTTATATTTATATAAGAGGTGTTTCATATAATTTTCAAATGAGAATAAATTCATAAAAGCTCCATTTTTAAAACACACCAATAATCATATGATTCTCAAGAAAACACATTTTTTTCTTCAACTTTTATATGATTTTCATATGATACTTATATGATTCTTATACGAAATATTTTATATAAAAATCATGTACTTCTCCTTTTATATAAGAATCATATAATAGGTATCAAATGAGAATCATATAAGAATCATATAATAGGTATCAAATGAGAATCATATAAGAATCATATAATAGGTATCAAATCAAATAAGAATCATATAATAGGTATCAAATGAGAATCATATAAGAATCATATGATTCTTACATATGGCAAAATTTGTGTTGTATACAGAGACAAATAAGACCTTATTTGGTCTTATTTGACCAAATAAGGTGTGAACACACATTTATTGAATCAAAAGTCTGACGTGCAATCCCTAAAAAGTCTAACTAAATCTCATTAAACAGTGGACCCTTGATGATTGATGCAAATTTATCAACACATAAAAATCGATAAGGGACTGGAGAAAATTTAAAAATTGAACTGAAGTGGGTTTTACGTTGCACCGACATGAAAGGTTATATGGCCCCTAACAGGAATGAACATGCCAGGCTCATCCTCCATTTACATCAATATAAGTATAGAGAATGGGTCTAGAACCTACTTACTTCCAGAACTGCAGAGTTTTCTTTAGTAGACACTCCATTTACCATGGAGCCACGTGTCCATGTTTGCATACGCGGTGTCTTGATGGAGATCTTGTAATGAGCATGATAAAAAATGACAAAATTAACATGAATGTGGAGTGTGGAGTCCTACCCTTCTGGCTCTAGCGGAATTTGCAGTGCTTGTATTCTACCCCGGCAACCATACGTGGAAAAACATTTTGAAAAATTTAAAAGTGTCGGTACAAATTAAACCATCATCTATCGTGCTTCAGTTGCCCATACATTATTCCAAAGTACTCAATTGGGCCTCGTGTTATTTCCGGTTTAATTGTTCTTGAAAGTAGCTATCCAGCCAAAAACACCACATTTTACAACATATGTACACCGTTTCTAAACCTCATGACGACGAGGTATATATATAACTTACATATTTTGAGAATCCTAACTCTATAGACACAATATAAACGGCGTTAACCAGCCAGGCCAAACCTCAAAACCGGAGCGGCGAATTAAGAGTTACCAAATCCTAATTCATTTAACGCATATTCAATCACGGGTATTTTAAAATCCCGTAAAAATATTCTACTTTTAATCGGCACATATACATAATTATATGACATTGAAAGAGGTTTTGTAGTGCAACTGTGTCGTTATTTGGCGGGTTAGTTTCTATGAAGTAGTTAATTCTGGAAAACTTGGCGATTTTCGATATTTGTTTAGTAATTGGGGGTGACCATGCTATCAAGGTATAAATTTGTCTGTGCCTTAAATGCGTAGACAACTAAATATAAAAACAAGCAAATTCTGAGAATTATGTTTCACTGCCTGATATGAACCACCAACTTAACAAGAGGCCCAAGATGGCCTGTGGACGCTCTACTGGCTTACACGGCTCTTTTGACATCAATGAAGTGAGTGACTGCCATTTACGTTTTTTTGAAAGTTTCGGGCAAAAAACAGCTTTTTAACTAAATCAAGGGCCATAACTAAAGAATCTGGTAAAGTTTGGTAAAGATCAGATGAAAAATGAAAGCCCTACCGTATTAACGAGGCAAAATATAGCATGTTTAACTAAATCAAGAACTCCTCTGTTACTGGTCCGAGTGGTCCAACATAGAGCTAAAAAAAAAAAAAAAAAAAAAATATGAAAAAAAAAAAAAAATAAAATAAAAAAAAAAATAAAAAAAATTAAGAAAAAAAAATGAAAAAAAAAATAATAAAAAAAAAAATATTCAATAAAAATTAACAAAAACAAATATTTAAAAAAAAATTCCCTATACATGTCTATGTAAAACATGTGACCCTTGGGGCGGGGTCAAATGTGACCCGAGGGTCACCATTTGGACAAACTTGGTAAAGGACCATAAGCTTATAGCAAATGGAAAATATTAAACTTCTGGCTCTTGCAGTTCCAGAGAAGAAGATTTTTTTCAGTTTTCCCCTATACAAGCATTTATGTAAAACTGTGACCCCCGGGGGCGGGGCCAGATGTGACCCCAGGGTCTCCATTTGAACAAAATTGGTAAAGGACCATAAGCTTATAGCAACAGCAAAATATTAAAAACCTCTGGCTCTTGCAGTTTCAGAGAAGAAGATTTTTTAAGTTTTTCCCTATACATATTTATGTAAAACATGTGACCCTTGGGGCGGGGCCAAATGTGACCCCAGGGTCACCATTTAAACAAACTTGGTAAAGGACCATAAGCTTATAATAAATGTAAAATATCAAACCTCTGGCTGTTGTAGTTTCTGAGAAGAAGATTTTTTAAAAAAAAATCCTATATAAGTCTATGTAAAACTGTGATCCCCGGGGCGGGGACAAATTTGACCCCAGGGTCACCATTTGAACAAACTTAGTAGAGGACCATAAGCTGATGCTACATGTAATACATGAGAGCTATGTGCCTTGTGGTTTCAGAGAAGAAGATTTTTTTAAAGTTTTTTCCTATATGTCTATATGAAAACATGCAAAACCTCAATATACAAACTTTGGACCCCGGGGCACGGCCATTTTTGACCCCGGGGACTTTATTTGAACAAACTTGATAGTCTAGGCATTAGCGATCATTTAAAAAGAAAAACTGTTGAAATCTGTCCAGCGGTTTTGGAGAAGAAGATTTTTTAAGGTTTCGACCATATATGGTAATGGCAGCCATCTTGGATGTAGCGCTGACCTAATTTTAACAAATCTAAAAAGCATTCATCTAAGGATCATCCATGTGAAGTTTGGTCAAAATTAACCAAGCGGATTCTGAGGAGAAGTCGTTTGAAGAAAAGTTAACGGACGATAGACGACAGACAGACAGACAGACAGACAGACGACGGACGACAGACAACACACCATCCCATAAGCTCTGCTGGCCCTTGGCCAGTAGAGCTAAAAATCAGTTACATGTAGTAAAACATCGGCAATTTAAAAAAAAAAAACATAAAGGGCTGTAACTCCAGCAGGATAGGTGCAATCTGGCTAGTTAAAGCTACAGAGTCCCTATGTCAATCGACTTCTTCTTTGTAGGCGTGTCTTTATTTGTAACTTCATGTTCACCAGCTCATGTCGAAATCGGGTATTTAAGCGAGCAAATATAGTGAAGGAAATCATTTACTGTATGTACATCGACCAGTGCACATCGTACCTATATACAGGTAACAGTATTTTTTACAAAAAAAAGAGTAAACTTCTTTAGGGGCTCAACTAACGCAACTAAAGATGGATCAATAAATATGCAGTCCATATTGTCGCACGTGTAAATTAACATTGCCTGGTGTAATACTGTATCTTATCAATATGAAACTAATACTTCGCCTCAAATCAATCATATCTCGACTTGTTCTTTAGCGCTTGAGGAGTTTGTGTGCGCGCTTTGTGTACGTAATGCCTATTTAGTGTTAAGAATGCTACAAAATACCAATAAAGAGCAGTGGTCTAGAGGTTCAGCGTACATCTTTCAAATCTTACAAGTGCAAGGCTGTGGTTCAAATCCCGTTCCGGGCAACTATTTTTTTTATCACATATATTCTGGAGCCGTATATTTATCGATGTTACCTGTACGGAGGCTAAATAAAAATGTGAAATTGTATGTGTGTGTGTAGTTCTAAGGTTTATAGTCCGTCCGCCAACGAACACGTCAAGGTACGTATCGATTTCTCCTTATATACCGACTTTTGGGGTGTTCGTCGATTTGAAACTACTTCACACGTGACTCATTCATATTCATGAGTTATTACCAGTTAAAATATGGACTGTACAGCTTTAACGAACTTGGCCGAGATATTATGCCCTTACACACTGACTCCAAGTTTCATCAATATTGGATTATAAATGTTATTGAGCGAAAACCTGAAAATACTTCATTTTTCCAGTCCATATAGACATGACAGGTGCGATTTGGCTTGTTATCGAACTTGACCTAGATATTATGGCCATAAACAGTAACCGCAAATGTCATCAAGATTGGATTATAAATGTTAACGTTACTGAGCGGAAGTCGCACATTTTAAAAGTCCAAGGACCATAACGCCTTCATGATAGGTGTGATCTGACTGGATATTATGCCCATAAACCGCGATCTTAAGTTTCATTAAGATTGGATTATGGTTAAAGTTACTGAGACGAAACTGCAAAACTGCTCAATTAAAAAAAAAAACAAGGACCATAACTCTAGCATGAAATATGAGATCTGGCTTGTTATCGAACTTGTCCTAGATATTATGGCTGTAAGCAATGTGCTAAAGTTTCATCAAGATTGGGTTATAAATATTAAAGTTGTTGAGCGGAAACCGAGAAAACCTTCAATTTCAAACACCCAAAGCCCATAACTCTGGTATTATATGTTATATCCAGCCGCTTATCGAACTTGGCCTAGATATTATGGCCTATGGCCATAAACATTGTCCTAAACTTTCATCAAGATCGGGTTATAAATATTGTTAAATTTATTGGTCGGAAACGAAAGTAGCGACGGAACGACGAATCGCTGGAAGAGGGACGGAAATGCAAATTCAATAGAAACCGTCAAAAAATATCAAAACACGGTTACTAGAATATTTTTAAAAAACATATCGACATAAAATATGAATGGTACAACCATTCAATGATAAAATCTTAATTCGAAAGTCTGTCATACTATCAAATACTGCTTTTCCACAATATCATGTGTCAAACTTAGCCGTTTGATTAATAGCACATGTGCAAGAAGACATTTTGCATCCAGAACCTATATCAACCACCAATCTGGAGTGCGCAGTATAATGTCTCGTTAGTATTTTATTTTAGAGTATATTTTTACAAAATAAGATTTCTTACGGATGGCGAGAGGTATACGATACTGGTATTACCCAGGAACAATGGGGTGGTCTACCTCTATCACGAACAAATCGACCGTTATATATGGCCTAACATGTGCTAAAATGACGTAAAACGCCACTCAAACAAACAAAACAAGACGTCGAGGGTTGGGGGTTACACCTCAATACGTCTTGACGGAGACACAAAGTTTCATAAGATGCCATATTCAAGTATATAAGACCAGAAAAACAATGCATTTGACAATATAATCGTACAGAGAATAATACCATATACAAACTGATTCTTTCATGATTGGTTGATTAAAAAAGTAACAGACAAATGAAATGAAACAAACATTTATTTCGCCATCCACAACGTGGCATTGTCCATTTAGAAAAACAACTTTAACTCCTAACGAGTAATGACTTGCCATTAAAAGCAGACGACACTGTATTTTACACTAGTAAATTACTACACTATTGATGATAGTATGCTGTTTTCTATGTCCCAGTATACTGCCATGGCAACGGGAATCATCACTAGACAGCCAGTTAAACCTTCACCGTTGATGAGCCACTGTGACCCTTGCAGTCGGCCCGGTGTGTTGGTGTAGATACTGCCTAGTACAGACGGATTGTAAATGTTCCAAAACCAGTGCATCACGCTGCTAGCCCATAACGTATATCTGAACGAAATATATGTATGAGTAAAGTGAAAAATACAGAATAAAAAACAAGAGATCCAAGAGAGCGTAAGGACGCTCTACTTGTTTTACATATAAATGAGTCCTGAACATTAAACTAAAGATCCGATACAATTTACTCATATGAAGGAAGGCGCTCATTAATATAACACAATACATGATGATCTAATTGAACTGGATTGTTGTTTAACGGCTGCTTATCAACGCCGTGTTTACGCCGTCCAGAGAGAGGGAAAGGATAACGTATAAACAGGAATTCGGCAACCGTGATCTACTCCGGATATCGAACTCTCAGTTAAACGCGACCGCGGGGTTTACTTCCTATAAGTTATAACACCATATTTTACTTTTTAAGCATGTTTGTAAATTAAGTTGGTTGTCTAATCTTCCAAGTTTGTTTATATACATCCCATTGATATTACTCAGAATATGACAACATTTTCACATTATGAAAT